>JAYKKI010000102.1:7447500-7858167 GCA_039881145.1 Druceiella hillmani
TGCCATTTAAAAGTTTGATAGAAATAATGCTGTTAATTTTGGGGATATAAAATTTTGATTTCCTGAACAAATAAAAAATACTAGTATTGAAACAAAGAAAAATTATAAGAAATATAAATGATATGGTTTAAAAAAAATTATTTATCTGTTTCATTCTTTAAATTCCATGTTTATTTAGTAGCCTTTGCTCATAAGACATATGAAGAAAAAATGAAAACCCCGCACGTTTAATTTTACCTGGCTCGCGCATCAAGTGTTCTATACCTGGTTTACTAATTCTAAAATTACTTCATTTATCATAAGTCATCATTAACTTTTTTTTCTAGCGAACGAAATATTCAGTAATATTTAATATAATTAAATTGACGAAATTCATACATTGTTGTGAATATATTAAAAACTATGATATCTTGAATAATCGGTGTAATTTTCCCACAATCTTTCTCTAAAACTCGGTATTTCATAATATTAGATTCGTAGTTTCGGAAACAAGGGGAAATATTTTTTCTATATTTTTAATTATTTTTTAAGATAGAATTACAAAAAATATATATTTTTGAGACCACATAACTAAGTTAAGCCACACTAAGTTTAAGTTTAAGCCACACTAAGTAAGCCACACTATATTTGAAATTTTCAAACTTTTTTAGATTACTCGTCTATTGATCTTTCTATAAACCCAATATGCAAATTTTACATCACAACTTCAGTAAACCCCTTGTAAGAAGTTTTGGCATGAAATAATTGTCTTACGAATAATAGTCTTAAAAAAATCTGCTTAGGTTTTTCTTCTAGTCAAATACGTGTTATAACTTGTTCTTTCTTCGTGGGGTTTAATACTTTAAAGTAACTACGAATAATAAAACCGCGGAAAGTTAAACTCCCGACCAATAAAAGAATGAAAGTTTCAAATCTATTGAATTGTAATATATTAATTTATTTCTTTTTATAATATTTTTATCATAAAAATGGCAGCAAATTTGTTAGTAATAAAACGCCTCCTCCTTCTTTCTCTTTAGAGAGGGGGTCTGTCTTCATACTTTTTCGCCACAACAGTCTATCTTGGATTGTCATTGAGCTCATATCTATATATTTGAGATCTTTTTCAATAATACTCTTTCTGGTGACAGCAATTCGGCGTCGGTCATTCTCTTTTTCTTCTATTTTTAACACTGCTCTTATTGCATAATATAACGTATTCGTACAAATATAAATGATTTTATCTTAGCTTTTCCTTAATTTGCTCAACTCTAAATTTTCCTATACTATGGTCGTTTTAATTCTATGTTATCCCCGATCCAGTGCAGCATTTTTATTTCTATGACGTGTATCTTTTTTCGTCCACCTTTCTCATCGGTCAGCCTTCTGACCCATATATCAGTGCTGGTTGTACTGCTCGCTTGTAAACTCGACCTTTCGGTTTAGTGGATATTCTAGCATCACATAATACACCAGATAATGATCGTTTTTTGAGTCAAACGGTCAATATTCTGTGATGGAAGTCTTTTTCAGTACTATCTTCTGAAGACAAAATTGAATTGAGGTACTTTTGACTACTTTACCTTCTTCAGGGAACTTTCCTCAATCATTGCTGATGGCTTTGACGCTATTTCTACAATTAAAAAATATGAATATATTTATTAAATTTTTTTATAGTTTAAAATACTTTTACGAACTGGTTGTTTTTGTTATGAATAAATTTGGGTTGAAGAATAGCTTTTGGTTTGTTCTCCAGATGCTTTTGAATTTCTTTGTTAAGTCATTCAATAACTTCAGTTCAAACTCCTTTCCATTGCAGGGACAAAATTTTTAGTACAAAATTGTTTCCAGCTTCCATTAATTATTAACAGCTTCGATTCTTTGGCTTGGTTCTTCACGTTAGCAATGAATCCGATATGTGGTATTTTTCCCCTATGGTCGATGTGAATCAGTATTGATCAGCAAAGATCTTCATCTATATCTTCTAAGAATTGATGCGTGTATATATGCATTATTTCTTCAGGGTATGGGCATGTGGGTATATAATAAAAATATAGTAAACATCAAAATATAAATCTACTAAGACTCGCGGATGGCAACTCCACTGATAGCTAGAGATTACTGTATTTTTAAATTTAATTTTTCACTTTTTTTTATAAAATGAACAATACCAATATTAACTTTCTTAACCAGTTTTCCTCGGATAGTATGCATTTCTGTAACTGTATTCTTGTATATTGAGATGATTGAGCATATTTTTACTTTTCAGCCATTCAGTTAAAAACTAAAATTTATGCTTTGTCCTTTCTTTTTTTCATAAGTGTCCTTACACTACATATTCTGGGAACTAAACTAATAAATACACAAAATAGATGCATAAAAAGTATGTATAACCTGCTATATACAATTGGTCAGTTAAGTATGTACTTCGAATAAGAAATCGATATATTATAAAGCCTTGCATTAATTTATTATAATTATTATTGATATCTCTAATATATAATTATTATTAATATCTCTTAGAAAATATTTCAAATAAAGTCACGTTTAATAACGGACGGGAAATAATTATAACTAAATTTCAAAATTCCTCATTAGGAAATTTTTAACTACGTGTTGTTCTAATTAATCTAAATACGTAAGAGTCGCAGTGGTGACTTAGAAATTATATTGAATAGGTAGAATCTAAAACGTTCAAATTGGTAAATAAATGCGTAAACAAGTTCCTCGTCGCTTCGATAACTATAGTTGTTAATGCTACGGTCAGATACATTTTTTTTATTTTGTGTTTGTGACTTCAGTATAAAAGGTTTTCCATTTCAGGGCGGGAAAAAAGGAATAAAAAAGTAAATTTCAGTTATGAATAATGCTACTTTAAAGACGGCTCAAATCTTCTAAGAATAGTTTATTTCAAGGCTCAAGGCTCATCTTATATATTACCCATGACATGAAAATATTATTAATTTTACGTGTATTTATTAATAATATTCTTAAAATTAATAACCGTTAAAAGTCATTATCAGGAAGTGTTCGAAGCAATGTGTTATTTTTAAAAATTTTCTATCACATTTTGTACAGTGATCATATGAGGTGTAACTAAAGTTTAAAAAATCGTGTTGTCATTAGGGTTCTTTAAATCGAATTGATATCAAAATATTAACATAAATAGATTAACCCACAAAACAGTACTAAATTTAATCAAAAATTCAAATTAGATTTAGGAAATTTTCTACGCAGACTGAAGAAAGAAAAACAATATTCACCATATTTTTGGAAAGTATTTTCAAAGTAGCCTTAAAGAAAAAAACACATAGAGTAACTTCGCACATCTTAGAAAGAGCTGTGATGTAATATCGTCGACATCCAAATCTTTAACTAAACATAGATTAGAAATCAAAAGTTATATTATTTGCTATATTATTTATTAAACATACTGTACAATGAAATTTTACAAGAATAATTCTGGTTCCAAAACTTTGAGTTTATATTTACGTTTACCTCAAATTATAGCGGAGTGTAGTTTTTGAGTCATTTTGAAAATTTTCTGATTTATGAAAATATAACGAGCATATTTCTTTATTGAATAGTTATACAAATAAATAATTATGTATTGATCATATGGTTATCTAAAACACCGCGTAAAAGCGTTAGAATATATAGCCATTACATGGTTAAACCAAAATGATCATTTAGTTTTGCGTTAAGTACTTCGGACTATTTACTTAATTACATATCAATAAATGTAGTCAAAAACTTTGAGGTCATAGAGCCATTAAAAGTTCGTATGTCAAAACGTTCAGAAATAATGCTACGATACACACAAAGTAAATAATGAAATCACGCGAAAGTAATTTTTGCTATTTGGCATCTGAGTCACTATTTAATGCTCCATATCATGGAAATATATTATTAATTTTTTTAGACATTACCAGAATTTTACCTTTAAACACATTTAAACCAAATTGAACTCGTTCACCCATCTTTGTCGTTTCCTCTACTGAGGTGCCCTTTTTCTTTTGCAGATTTTATGATATACACCATACAAAGCTGAGAAAGCCATCAATTAAAAGACCTTTATTACTTGTCGTTAATGTGTCATTATTTTTGCATCAGATAACGCTATACCAATACTCCGCTGTTGCTGAATTACTTATCTACTAAATTAATCGTTTTCAAGCAACTTGCCGTTCACGATTTTCTTCTGCAAAATTTATGATCTGTATTGCGAACAGCGCCGTGTCATGAAAATCGATTAGACCTTATCTATATTAAATATGGTGTAATTTAAATACTTTATATAAATAGTATATATTAGGCTATAATGTAATAAACATATCATGGTATTTTCAAGCTTTATGGACAAGAATAACGGTATTTTAATTTCCATAGCCCAGAATATAAAGTACACGAGAATTCTTAGACTTTTGGACATAAGCGTACTTCAATCTTTAAAAGTATAATGCATTCGATTGATATTCTAAAAAATATGTTTACATACTTCATTAAGATTAGTTTGACACATTAATTTGAAATTATGTGAGCCACAATCTTAAATGTAAGAAACACGTTTATCCATAAATGCAAGGTCCTGGGAAACAACGTCGTATAGTATCGATAATAAGATTCATTGCTAATATTGTATGCTGAGGATCATATGTGGTTATATTAATAATTAGTTCTTGTGAATATGATAATTTATTCCCTCCTTAAATATCATAGTTATCAGATCAGTGTGACACATTAAATTGAAAATTATGTGAGCCACAATCTTAAATGTAAGAAACACGTTTATCCATAAATACAAGGTCCTGGGAAACAACGTCGTGCAGTATCGATAATAAGATTCATTGCTAATATTGTATACTGAGAATCATATATGGTTATATTAATAATTAGTTCTTGTGAATATGATAATTTATTCAAAGTTATCAGATCAGTGTGACACATTAAATTGAAAATTATATGGGCTACAATCTCAAATGTAAGAAACATGTTTATCCATAAATGCAAGACCCTGGGAAACAACGTGGTGCAGTATGGATAATAAGATTAATTGCTAATGTTGTATGCTGAGGATGATATATGGCTATATTAATAGTTAATTCTTGTGAATATGATAATTTACACCCTTCTTAAATAGCATAGTTATCAGATCAGTGTGACACATTAAATTGAAAATGATGTGAGGTACAATCTTAAATGTAAGAAACATGTTTATCCATAAATGCAAGGTCTTGGGAAACAACGTCGTGCAGTATCGGTAATAAGATCCATCGCTAGTGTTATTTGCTGAGGATTATACATGTTTATATTAAGAGTTGGTTCTGGTGGATGTGATGATTTATTCCCTTCCTAAATATCATAGTTAATTGAAGTTACTTTTATTTTTATCTACAGTCTTTATAGGAAATTCTGAATAATATTCTATTCATATCTGCGCCGTTTTGCATTAAAAAAATTTCGTCTATAATAATACAATGCGGTCAAATGAAATATAATATTTTAGTATAATTCTAAACAAAAATAAAGTGAATAATAATTTCCTTATGTATTTCTTTATATAATGGCATTTTTATGTTTTACGCATTATAGTAATCTTCCCATCGACATTAAACTACATTTTTATTCTATGTCTGGATTGAATCGTGTGAAAGATAAATATCTGTTGACAGTCAGATCAGGTACACTATCTCTTATCTGTTTTTTGAATTAGACACTTGCAGCTTCTGATATCTTGAAGGAGACTGCACTGTTAGTTATTACCTCACTAGGAAACCTCGTTCAACAGTGTTTAGCTTCATATCTCATAGAATTCTTCCCATTGATGCATAATGATATATTAAATTTAAATCTTATAGTTTTTTAAAGTTTTCTAAGTTAGTGACAATGTTGTTACTAACTATTGCATATATTTCCATTCCGTAAGGCAAAATCGGTTTGAGTGTAGTATTGTGTACTACCATTTTGTTTTCCCTCGACATTTGTGAATTTTACTCCATCAGCCAGTATATGCTTCTGAATGGGTCTTCTCATGGAATTTTCTTCTCATCGATGCAAAGTGATATATTAAATTTAAATCTCATAGTTTTTAAAGCTTCCTAAGTTAGTGACTACGTTGTTACTAGCTATTGCGCACATTTCCATTTAGTAAGGCAAAGTGTGAGTGTAATATTGTGTACTACTATTTTGTTTTCCCTTGACATTTGTGAATTTTACCCGATCAGCCAGTGCATGCTTCTGTGCTTTGAGTCGAGTTGTTTATATTAACGTTATCAAGTCAGATATTTTTGTTTGAAAATAACGAGTGATTTCTTTAAAAATTAAAAAGAGGAGAAATTCAGTAATAAAAATTTCGTATCCCGTTTTATAGACCAAAAATTAATTTCGCCCTTAATTAGATCAATATAATAACCTGTTTATTTAATACTATGGACTGAAACTTAATCGTTTGATAGAAAGGAATATTTCGATCAAATGCGTAGGTATTGCAGTGTGGGCCATGTAACTATGCAAGAATACTGAAACATTTGGTAAAATTCGCCAATTTATCGCAATATTGCTCCCTATTTTTGGCAAATGATAAAACTGCAAACGGAGTTTATTGGAAATAAATTGTTATCCATAACATTCTAAGCGTATTGCTAAGAAATCATTTATCAAATATTTCCATGCACTTTCATTGATAACCATGATTAATTAATTCCATAATTTACCTTATTTTTGTCAGTCATTCATCCTGCATTTAATTCCAATAACCAAATGGCTAGTCACATGTCGCCAGCTTTCTATCTTTTAAATTTTTGTGTTTCATTAACGTCAATCGGTACTACACTGCTTCTGAAGTAATCAGCCGCTTGTTTCACAAATCATATTAATGTAAATTGACTAAAGAGAAAGTGCGTCCGGTATGAATCAAAATAACTTTGGATTTAAGAACTTCAGAAATGCTGTAATTTTCACTTTTTCGGACGATCAACTTACGAGGTTACTTGACAGTGACTCGACGAAATTATAAATGCACATTGATGGGACACAGGACTTAACAAAATTATAAGTACATATGTATACATAGAAGGACTTAACGAAATTACAAATAAAGTCTATATTTTATTTAAGCCTATACATACAGAAATTAAGAAGAATAAACCCAACTTCGAGAATAAAGTACTTGATTCCAATAAGGCCTACCTAATTTAATTTTTCCAGGGATGGAAACAGTAACTTCACAAAATTATTGGTAAATATGGCTGGACACATAACGTGAGGAAATTATAATTACATATAAATGGATACATGGACTTGACAAAATATATGTGCATGCATATGAATACGTATCCGGGGCTTATATAATGACAAAAGTTTAAATTTCTGTTCATTTGACAATGGTACCAAACGAAATGGGAAATATCAGAGAGGTTTCCGTAAAAATTTTATGCGTCATTGCTTTCAGTATCATAATATATTTTCACATTGTTCTAAGAATGTCAGTGTATTTTCTTAGAAAGCCCTAATTTACCTGAATGTTACAAAAAAACCGTTCAGTCTATATGGCTTTTTTTACAAAAACAGTAACCATTTACACTATGTTGCTAGAAATTATTTCAAGATATAGAGCTATCAATTTTAAATGGCTTGCACATATTTTTTTTCAAATTCAACCTAAGTCAAATTAAATTTAATTACGTATACGGACAGTCTTTAAATTTCCTTCGGGTTCTGTGAGTTCAGCTACTCTGTCCTAACTATTGTGCCTGATCGTCTCCGACACAACTGAAGTTCTTCCACTATTTGCTTACTATTAGTGCCCGTATGAATGATATATAAACTGGACAAAAATTTCTTGTTTGTCGATTTGTGATTAACTGTAAGAAATAGGTCTTGTTAATAAGTATAAATTTGTTAAGTTTTAGTAACGTTTATTCAATAAATAAGTTAATAAATTTAAACAGAGCGAAATCAAGTTGATAAGTCAAAATGCAAAATGAAGTTATTAAATTAGAACAAGAAATATTTCAGCCAATAACAGTTAAAGCATGAAGTTTTTCGACTTAAGTATAATAAATAATTTTAAAAAATCTGAAAAAATTCAAATAATACTTTCGTTTTAAATCCAACTTATTTAATGTTTTAACGAAAAAGACATTTTTTTAAAGAATATCTCAGATCTCTTAGTTTTCAATGACTGAAGTTGGTTTAACTCTCTCTGACATGAAATATCGTTAGAAAATATTGTGAACGTCACTATTTTTCAATTCGAAAGAATAATAGAAAATTAATAAAATAAAAAAATTATAATGATTTGATATAAAGTCAAAAAAATATATAAATAAAGTTATATTTATTTCACAGGCAAATATAAATTTCGCTTTGAAAGGTTTTTTACATTTCTGTAAATTTAGAAGACTAAATTGATTCAATTGTCCAACCTGTCAGTGTAATATTAAAACAATATTTTAGTTAAACACTATATAGGTTTCCTTCTCTACCAAGACTGTATGATAGCTCTAATATAAACCAACGGGGCCGTATTTAAAAGTTGCAATTCTTCCTAAAAAATTATAATTCTTGTAAGAATCTCATAATTTAGAAAACATTCAATAATTTTTTGTGAAGCTCGTTATTTGGAATCTGGCCGAATATACGCAAAAAAAACGTTAACAAATTGTATTAAGTTTGAACATTTCGAGGCATTCAGTTATTTTATTAACGTCTACACATTATATACTTCAAATTCATCTTTTGAAACGAAGAGAAATTTAAAATTACAAAAAAATTCAAACTTTCCTATTATTACAAGGGGTTATCATTTAAATTGATGAATAATTTAGTTTTATCGAAATTATTTATTTTTTAATATTTGCCAAATATTTAAACTTCCTATTATTCTTACATTCAGCGTATTTAAAAATTGACCTTAAAACACATTTTTCAAATTTAAGTTGTTACATTTGTAATGCAGTAGTCACCTACGCCCATTAGTTTTAAAAAATTGCTATTTTTTGGGAAAAATTAAAATATGCATAACAGTTAATTTGTTGACTTTTTATACGCAAGAAAAAAGGATTATAAATTTATTTTTCTCTAGTTAACGCATGTTATTGGGGGTAACTCTCAATGCCGGAAAAAAATATTGAATTTCACAGTTTTAAAAAAAATGCTTTTTAGATACTAAGTGTTCAAAATATGCATAATCGTTAAAAAACGCTAATAGAAACAAAGGTCAAGAGATGAGAAATCCAGTAAAAGAAACCGATTGATTATAAAGCATATAAATCCACATATTTTTTTTGCGCAAATAACAATCAAAAATGTTTTAAAAAATATTTATCCACACATTTAAAAAAGAGCAAAATAAATTACTCAACATATTTTTTTACTTTCATCTATCTTGTTAGGCACAGCACATAATATAAGATGGAAGCGATATTTTTCACGGAACTATACAAAAACACATGCCACCAATTTGATACAAGTAATGGGAAACACGCCCCCACCTCTACTTGAGAACATAATGAAGGAATCCACTTAAGTCAAACAATATTTATCTCACTTGCAACAAATCTCCAAATTTTAATGTTCTTTACACATCTGTCGATCGTAATATTTATCCCACTTGCAACAAATCTCCAAATGTTGATGTTCTTTACACATCTGTCGATCGCTCATCGCGATATAGAGCTAAGAAATTGTAATAATATAGATCAGTTAAAATTTTAAAATTAAGTTTTATTAAGAAAACATTTATTTAAATTCTGATGTGTAAAAACAAATATATTTATTATCTGCATTTAACAAAATACAGTGATAATACGAACATACTGTTTTAAGCGGTGAAATAAAAATAAATAATTAATGATAAATTATAGAATAATAAATTGTTTAGTAATATAACGTTGTTCTGTGGTACGGATCCTTCGCTTTCTCACCATCTTTAGTTATATTTTATATTTTGTGTCCCAATTGACAGCGCGATGCGGATATAATAAAAATGTTAATGTTTATTTTTTTCACAATTTTGTTTTAAATATATATTTTGGAAACTTTCCATAAAAACATACTTTCATATCCATCTTTTAAATCCTCCTCCGCTATACTATAGAAGAAACGACTTTGGTACAAGATTTACTAATATTTATCGAAAAACTGCGGCAACGACACTGAATCACGTAGTTTCTTTTAAATCCACGATATTTTCACGTCTTTTTAAGATGTTCCACATTATTATTTATATTGCAAAAAATATTATCAATATTTGAAAATTATCTTTAAAAGAAATATACCATAAATACGCAAGAGTGTACGAAACCCTCAAGGTTCGGGTTCAAATAGTACACAACAGGTTTTATTGAAAAAAAATGATTTAAATACAATAAAGTATTGAAGTCAATTTCGTCCTTGATTGATTAGCGCCAGAGAAATTCGATTGGAAATTAAGCCTTATGGAAATTAAGCTTTATGTATTTTTAATGATTCCAAATATTAATTCTTTACCAATATTTCATTGTGCCGAAAGCAGATTGATAGTCTAGATTATCGGCTCCATAGCGTGAATCAAGCCGTATTTATCGACGCACTGAAACTAATGTATTCTATCAGATATCCGTATAAGATAAATCTAATTTTCATGCCAATACTAGTTTATATTCAGTTTCATAATAGAGATTAAATTATGTCACTGGTTATTGAACATCATAGCTTCAAATGGATATTATTCTACCTATTTTTGAACATTCAAAGAGCTATTACCGGATATGTCAATAGTAAGTTTCATAAGATGGTATCGTGGATTTTCTCAAGAGAATATTTAAACTTTTTATCACTTCCGATTTAAAATAACAAAAAAGGAAGACCTAGCGTCTTCCTTTTTTGTTTCATTTTCTTTCTTTTTTACTTCTTTTTAATATTTTCATGCACTTTTATTTAATTTTTCTTTTCACAAATAAATTTGGGCAATACCTAACACCACCGTTTCTTCTATTGAAAGCAAAATTGCAATCTGAATATAATTCATGAAAAACTTCAATATACATTTTAAAATATCGATAAACATACAAATGGACTTTTGTAAAGCATTGATATAATGTTATTAATGAAGCGAATACATAAATAGATATATAAGAGCACAATTGAATGACGCTTCCTCTGCATCACACATCATTTTATATATAAAATTATAACATCAAAAATAGAGATGGCAATACATGAGAGATGAGAAAAATATAGTGACAGAGATGAGCAAACGAGGATTGAGACATACCAATGTGCAAGCACCCGGGTTCCGACGTCGTCTGCCTTTACTTTATTTATATACCTAGAAGGGGACAATCTAGAGGTTCGTTCAATCTAGAACGTTGGCTTGCGGTACACACAGGCCAAGGTGAGAGCGTATTATTTAGGCCGGCCGCTCGAACGTAGTCATAGCTTAGACCGAGCCGACATCGTTTTCCATAGAAAATATCTGGTGTTCTTTTGAAAACATTTTATTTTTGACTTTCGCCGTAAGTTTGTGCAGCTACATGTTTTTTTGAGAACAATAAGTCTCCCTGAAGCTGCATTACCTTTGTATCAGATAAACAAAAATTCTAGTCTTTTTACCCAAATTATCCTTCACAATTTCCACTGCGAGAAAGGAAGTGTGGTGTGAATGCTATCATGATTTTAATGTGTGTTTGACATTACCTATATTATGATTTTTTAATGTGTGTTTGTTTTTTAATGTTTGTTTGAAATTACCTGTAATTTGATTTTTTAATTTTACAATTTAAATATATTATTGTACAAGTGGTAATTTAAAACCTCTTCTGATATTTTATCAAATTTTTACGATGAGAATTCTCTTAATTTCCTCTAGACTTTAAGTTCATTATCGTTCCGATCAAACTAGAAAATATCGAACATTTTGTGAAATAACATCCACGAAAAAATCAGGCATAAAAATTTTAAACGATAAATTGTTATTAAACGAAATTACTAGAACGATTCAAAACCGTGTAAAACACGAATTTATTTTTAAACATTTGTGTATTTTCCAAATTATCCAATTTTTCTAAACTATGTACCGCGTTTAAAATAAAAAAATCATATATTGAATCTTCAAACATAGCTTATCAATTTCGGAAAATTTCAACAAAACTTCAATACAGGCTCTTTAATTTTTGATTGGAAAATTTAAACGCGTACACATTCAGACCCGTTAGATTAGATTAGGTTCGAATAGGTTAGTAAAGGCATTATTTATAACAAGAATTTTCGCATAATCGAAATGTAGTTCCTTTGCTTAGTAAATTTAAAATTTGAACAATCAAAATGTCATTAATTTATCTAAAAAGATTTTAATTTATTTTTTATAAATTTCAGATCAAAAAATTTATAATATTTTCATTTCTTTGTTTGAGAAGTTACAATACTATAATCCTGAGATCAATATAACCTCTATATTAATTAAATGAAAGTGACCATTGTGGCGTTACGAACAGTTACACTTACCGATACGTTAGTTAAGAACATACAGAATTATACCTTTTCATACAAATTATGCATCGCGTCACCTACATTGCAAACGGTTTTGTAATTTATTTGCTAATCAAGTGTCATCTATATTAATAATTCTTTCCATTTAAATATTTGGTAAAACTAGAGTTATTCAAATTGACTGTGATATGATTTAGGGAAGCTATTCTAAATATATATAATATTTATTTCTTTATTTTCTTTATTTTCATGACAAGACCTATACATCTTAGCAGTGGAAATTATTTAGAATATTATTTGGCAAATGATCCTATTAGAAATTTTATTAAAAAAACAGAAAGGTAGTTATAAAAACGGTAGAATTCTCACGTGACCTTTACATTAATTTAAGACAGAAGATCAATTCTCCTTTCGATAAGTCTAGACTGTAGATAGAATTTCTTTCATCAAATATCCGTAATTCATATTTTCTAAAACGACTTCAGTAAACACTTTGCCAGAAATGTTTGCACGAAAGAATTTTCAAAAAGAAAATTGAGAAAAATTCCGTCAGGGCAACATTTTTTTGAATAAAGTTTTTTCCTCCTTTTTCCTATGTAAGATAAAATATTATAGGTGAACATTAAATGAGTTTTGAAATTCTCAACATTATATAATAGAATAAAAATCGTTACGTTGAAAAAAAAAGACTTACTTTCGAAACTAATGTTTCGAAAAAATGTAAAGCTGTTTTAAACATTATTATGATCTTTGTATGTTAAAACTAATATTGTTTTCTTCTTCAAACAATGATTACTCTTAGAACAGAGAAAAATATTTAAAATGAAATATTACTTTAATACTTTCAATCCTTTTTAAGCAATGTTATTATTTTTGACCAGGCGAATCGTTTGAAGAAGCAAAAATAAACTCTATAGAACAAAACACTATAGGGTTTATTTTAGAAATCATATTATCAAATGTTACTATTTATATTTTTGTTCATTCTTTTTATTTTACGATTTTTTTTATTTTTTATTTTAAATGTTATATTATAACATTTCCATTGACAATTTTTTGACACTATTGAAACATAAGTGAAAAACAATTATTTGAAAACCGAATTGTTGCCTTTAAATTCAAATTAAAAATAACCTGCAATAAAATTTTAATTTCATCAGTGTTTGTTTTTAATCATTAATTTATTAACACAAAATGCAAACTGTATACATGAATATGAATATAGCTTGCATTTTGTGCTATTATATCCATATACGGCTCTGTAAAGATGAATATTAAATCAGAAAAATAAAAGCTACTAGTAGGCGATAAGCACAATATCACTCCAATTAACACCTCAATAAACAACAATATCCCTTTAAGACGAAGAACTTTATTATTCTACCAACGAGTTACTTTCGATACGATGCACAAAAGTAAACTATAATGATGGACAGACTTTCCCAAAGTAATAATAGTGTAGTAAAAATTCTATAATTTTTTCTTTAAATATTTAACTTTTCAGTTAATTAAAAAGTCAAGTATTTCACAATAAATCATACAGAAATACATTGTTTATTTTATTATAATAATACTAGCTTTGACCCGAGACGAAAAGAGAACAAAATTGCGTCGAAAAAGGAAAATGGTGTATAATTTAAAAATAATCTCCTTGTGAAAATATTTTATCTTAACAGTGGAAATAACTATGCCGTTTAAGATGCACAGGATCAAACAATTGCGTAAAAAAGGAGCTCTTTGCTCTACAGTAAATTACTGTAGGCTGCACATTGCGTAGTGTATTAATGTATAATCAATATTATAATTTTTATTCTTAATAAAACTATTGGTTTAATTACAGTAGAAGACGTGAAACAAAATAAATGAACCATCAGGAAAACTCACTTTCGACTTTATAAATTTGGATTGCCATTATACACGTTCTTCCTGGGTTTTATGTATTTCGTTAAATAGACCAAAAATAACTTTTCAAGTAGAATTGGATCAATCAAGTGTCGTGTTTATCTAGTGTTATAAATTGAACAGAAACAGAAACTAAAAAAACTAAACCTTTTGTAGATGTATTGACAAAAAGACAATTTAGTCTAAAAATTGTGGTGCAACTATGCCAATATGATGGAGGTACTTGGACAATAATTTTGAAATATTTGTCAAAATTCATTGATATACCGCAATAATAATCGATACAATTTTTAAAAATTATAAAGCCGTACACGAAAATTATTCAAAATACAATTTATGTAATGACTTTATAAAAGGCATGTTTATGAATTGTTCATCAAATATTTCCCTCCTCTTTGCAATTCATTTCATTATTAACAATTATTAATCCATCAGAACATTTTCAAAATTTCCTTTCTCAATCATTCACTCTGCATTTAATTTCAATAAACGATGGTCTCACCTGTCGCAACCGTACCCTTCACCACTTATTAGCACATTATTCGTCATAAGCGCTCTATGTTACCTTAACATGGTTGGGGTGCGGTGGTGCTTCTGAATTAATCGCTCTTCCAATGAATTATATTAACGGAGATTGCCTAAGCAGAAAACGGCGTCACTTGCATAATGACAGTTGCTTTATACAAATATAAATTAAAGTTATCTTATTTGAGAATTATAAATTTATTCCTTTTCGAAAATACATTTTATAACATCATTTTAACTTTAGGTTTTGTGCAAGCGAAAATATAGCAAAGAAGTTAAGGGGAAAACTATTGACGTGTTTTAATAATTTTTCGTAGTTTTTTGATCATTTCTTTTGTTCTAAGAAAATGTTTGGCTTAAAAATGTAATGATAAAAGATCCAATCTACAAATATTTTAATAGTTATTATCTAAAAATATATCTAAATTTTTGAGCATTAATAAAATGGTCCAATATTTTTCCTTCTAACTTCTCATTTGCTTAAGATATCAATTGAAAGACCGAGTTTTACATTCTTCGTAATTTAGGATCTTTATAGACAATTTTAGAAATATTGTTGAAAGTATTCGCAAGAAAAGTCTGTCTCCAAAACTACTGAAATTAAAATTATGAAAAAGAAAATTTTGTTTAAAGTTTTATGGTGACCTGTAATGTTTTGTTGAGATAATCTTACCCCTGCAAAATATAATATTAATATTAAATAACTTAGTAAAAATTCCATATACCCTTAAATTTTTATACTTCCTTATTAGGTATGAAATTTTCGTAGGGAAAATTCAACTCGTAACTGCATTTTTTTTTATTCTACTGAAGAAAATAATATTTCATTTGATAGGGTAAATTAATCATTTTAAAAGCTAATTTGTAACGTTAAATAAAGCTGTCTGGCGAAATTAACTAAAGCCGCCAATTCTTGCAAAGTTTTGTCATTACATTGAATGGCTTTGTTGTAATTCATAACTGTCTTATTATCAAACTAGAATTAGGGATAAATTTAAGTGAGTATAAACTTGAGATACAGATTTAAACGTGATGTTTGACGCTTACAAAAGTGATCTTTAAGGCACAGGTAATAACTACATCTCTACGGCGAACTATTAACACAGGCTTACTGTTAACTGATAACTCTATAATAAAATATTTGCTTTGTTACTTATATACTATTTCTAAGTTACTTTAAATTTGGAGTGAGTAAAGAAAGTTTTGGTGTTTGTTTATTTAATTAAAATTTCAATAGGAACATATAATTTGTTTTAATGGATGTTCTCTTACGACTTTATCCTGTGTATATATATATATATATATATATATATATATATATATATATATATATATATAAAAATATATATATATATATATCTGTGTTTTACAACAATATTCTAGATATACGGTTTGTCCAAGAACGAAATACAAAGAAACCATCATCTGCGTGGTAGGATTAGGAAACGCACATAAAGATTTTAGGAGGCTGTAACGCTCTCTTTCGTGTTTCTTATCATGTCGATTGAATACTTTTCCTTTTTTGGTATCACCTAGAAAAAGCTCGCAAAAATGGAATCGGAAAACTTGTTTTGTATTACGAAACAATTTTTAATTACTTTCACCGAAAAACACTTTTAATTTATTATAAGAACTTCATAAATTCTTTACATGTACAACATGACGACACATACTACCACCGTATTAAAGAAAAACATAAACATACGCCATTGATTTACGTCTGTTGAATTTATTGCAAATAATTGTCTACGTTTAAAAAAAATATATACTTTTCATATTTTCTTTTATCTCAGGACGTAAATCTGTAAAAGAAACAACTCTTAGCCTAATATTACTAGTCATTAGCGTGCTGTTATCTCAGAATCAGATAAACGACTGTAACCTCGCGGCTGTAAATTCATTACGAAAAAAAATAACGTTCATTGCCTCCACTTTAAAAAAAATTTTGAGCAATATCATTATTCAAAAATTATTAAACATTATGTGTCTTAAATCTTCTCACTTTTTAAATGTAACGCATTCATAAAAATTAATTGAGCATCATATAATCGTTTTATTATTGCGATATGATTTTTCCTGCCAAATGTGTGAATTTTTCAGTTAAATGTTGTATTAAATACCATCACGGTTGTTGACCAGCTTATGAAGCAATAATTGAAAGCATAAACGTGTATAAATTAGAAATACTGATTTTTTGTTTATAAAAACTTAACCTTATATAAACAAAATGATCCGAAATTAATATTTCTAGATTTGGAATTAATGAGGTATATTAAAGAAATACAGTTGTTTGTATAGACGTGCATTTTAACATAAGTTTTATTACGAGCTTTTTAGCAAACACTCAATATTTGCAAAATACAAAATCAGGTAAATAGAATATTTATTGGGATTATTTTCGTAAAATTCAACAAGATACAGCAAAAATAAAGGAACTAAAAAGCGTGAGGCTAAATTGTCATAGTTAGTTAATACGTCTGATCGAGATAAAAGACCAAAACAACAAAGAGTGGACATTGAGTCCCAAGAGAAATGTCAAATACAAAGAACAACACATCCGAGCGAGCACCTTACATAAACAACGATCTAATTCAATCACAATGTTAGAGCCACAGACATTGTTCACAAAGAAGTTTTCTCTTGCAAATTGCCTAGTTATGAAGAAATTTAAACGAAAACTTTTTTTGAAGTCTTCCATTGCAACAAAACCTGATATTGGAGCTAATCAAAAATTGGATTTCCATGAAATTAAATTAAATACAATTTATTAAATTTTACGCCTATCCATTATTTAAAAGTTGTGCCTTTAGATTAAATATATCCTATATTCTGCTTTAGGTAAGCGATTCATTTCAATTATAAAAATGATTTATTCTTAAAAACCAAAAGAAACAATCAGACATATTTAATTATAAATTTAAATCTTTCCACCTAATTGGATATGTTAGTGTTTCTTAAATTAATATATTATTTCTATCTATTAATTTCAAATTATTTTAACCTACACAAAAACAAAAACAGTCGAAACTTTCAAATATAGCTTAAAAAATAAGTTTGATAGATTAAACTATGTACGTGATAAAGAATGTGACTTTTATTCACAGAGCTGATTGTGTGCATAAAATTTAGTAAGAAATGCTACATTTTTTAACAGAAACCCGCATACGTATATATTTTCAACTGTGCGCAATACAGATTCGTCTTAATGAATAATTGATTCCTAATTTATTACACCCATATACAAATATATAGATAACAACAACTACGCGTGTATTCAAGTTGAAATGAAAATGGCTCCATTTTCATATTTTAATTATGTGCATCAAACGAGTAGAAAATGTTTAGGAATTAAATGACATTTGTTGACCTTTTCTGAAAAAATCTCTGTTAAAATTGAAATTCTAATTAAAAAATTTTTTTTCGCAGAAACGCACTTTATATATACTCAGTATACATTGCTAGAATGTTACTTTCATTATGAAATGATGTACGCATATTAAGCCCGCCGCGTATATTTAAGCCCGCCGCGACCTCACGTCTTTAATTATCGCTACTGTAATTTTGTGCTTTTAATACAATGTTAATATTTAACAAATCCAATATTTTTTATTAAATAGCAAATTGAAAAACATGCTGCTATGTTTTAAAGCGTAATAAAACTTTAGGATAAATAATAAATTTAATGGATTTCACACCGATATTCGTAAAATGTAAGAAGAAATTTGAATATACAAAATTGCGTTTTGTTGTTTTAATTGCAAATATTTGTCAAAATTTCGTGTCAGAGTAGAATACTGTTTCTATTTTATGTAAAAGTCACTGTTTGTAATGATTGACCCGACACAACAAAAATAGTTTTAACGTTATCAAGGTTTAAAAAATAAGTTTTTCAGTTGATAAAACCTAAAAGTTACACATTAAAAATGTTTCGTATTCTTACGTAAGCGCATTAGATGTTATACTTCTTTGGTGTAGTACGAGAATTTTAAACACGCAAATAATTAATGAAAATAAAATGATAAGAGGACGTGATTATAAATCCATTTGACAAAATCTTAATTCAATCAAATAATAAAATTTTAAATAATTTGTAATTTATAATTATTTGCAAATACATACCAAAACTTAACCTCATTTATAGAAATGAACGTAAAATATATTTTAAAAAGGGTATAAACACTAATTCTATCACGAATTTTCACAATAAATAAATGTTTTTTATTATATGAACCATTATTAAATTTTAATTACTAAAAAATATTATTTGCAAGAGCAGATATAACTTATATTGTATGAATGTAAAATACATGTTGTGTATCTATAAATACCTCAATAACTATCATGAATAGAGTAGAGTATCATCCCCTCGATTTTTGTTGCATAGTGTAAGCATCGTAAAATTTCATTCTCAACATTTTTTCATAACGCGCCTAAAGAAGTAAAATCAAAAAAATTCATCAACGTCTTCACACATTTTTCTTAAAAAATATATTCATTAAACAAAATTTAGATCGTTCATCGCAGCAAAATGACTTTTTATCCAAAAACATTCACCTCACAGAACACCACATTAAACAAATAAAGATACAAATACTAACGCGTTTGTTATTCATCTTGAACGCCTTATTATTATTATATCACGCAGATGAAAAATATGTTCGGCTCTGGCTTAATTAATTACTTATTAAGCGAAGCGTTATCTTGCAAATTAACTATTGAATATATTTGGCGTTAATTTTGTAGAAATTCATTATTCACAATTAAATGAAACTACGTGATGTAGTATTATTTCTACTTTCTTTAATTTCTTTACAACGACCTAGGTTTCTTTGTATTACAACATCTAAATCTTTGCAAATAGCCCACCTGAAGATGTTGTTATACAACGAAACCTAGGTCATGATAAAGAAATTAAAGAAAGTAGAAATAATACTATATCACATAGTTTCATTTAACTGTGTATGCAAATTAACCTTAATAGTTTCCACCTCAGGAAAAAAAGCGCCAGCTATATCGTGATTCTCATAATGATTTGTTCATCAATATATTGAAATTATTCTCACCACTTAAATATTTGTTTTATATAATGCTGTTTATTTAGACGATACAGAATTTTGAACAGGCTTTTTAAATGAATAAAATACTAGGAGTCGAATAAAATATATAAGAATTATAAATCACATGATATTGAGAAATTCTATATAGAGCAATCCATAGTGCCCTTATTTATAATATAAATTAATAAAAAAAATAAAAGACGCAAGCCTGGCTTAGTATATGGAGTGTTCCATACCTCGTTAACTACTCCTATATTTACTTTATATTAAGTCGTCATTAATATGGATTTCATACCGTAATATATATTTAATAATTCCTAATATAATTAATATGCATACATTTTTGTCAATATATCAAAAACTGTGACATTTTATCGCAAGGGTCAATCCTCGGGCCACTTCTTTTCACTCTGTACACGTCAGATAATAATCATATATCAATAACAGAAGATAATCGAGCAATTTAAAGCACCTTAAAACTCATTTTTACGCTGATGATACACAGCTGTACAAATGTTTTCGTGAGGGACGTGAAGACATAGTGAGCGATAAACATAATGAAGATCTCATAAAAATGAGGAATTGGTCGTGTAAACATGGCTCATTATTAAACCCTTCCCAAACCTGTTCCATAATTACGGGAAATAGGGCTCAGGTAGCAAGATCAGAAAGACTGAAGGTCGTCATAAATGAGTAGTCCATTTCCACGATGGAACTCGCCCAGAATTTAGGCATCATAGTGAACTCACAGCCGGGATTTCATAAACACATATCCGCAAAAATTAAATGTTGCTCTATGCGTCTCAAAATGCTATACAGACACCGCCCTTATTTTTCTGTTACCGTTAGGAATATTCTAGCTGAGAACCTGATTCTTCCTGTACTCGATTATTACAATACCGTATACGGACCACATTTATCTTCAAAAACAGCCGGTTCAATACAAATAATTCAAAATGTATGCACGCGTTTTGTTTCGTCATCCTGCGGCGATCCCATGTATCACTTTATTTAAATGAACACAAATTGCTTCCAATTGCGACGATTGTTGTCGCAGTTATCACATTCCATGTTTTTTGCGTAGACTTTTTGCAACAAAGGAGCCGAAATATTAAACTGGTCCAGCAGTGCTGATCACCACGTGACGCGGGCCAATGACCGCCTTCCCTTAGTCCCGGAACAGCGCACAACTGGTTATCGGGGTAGTTTCAAGTTGGCTGCAACTAAAATTTGGAATGGTCTCCCTCCGCACCTGAAGACCGTTGGATCCATGGATACTATTAAAAGGTCAATTTGTAAATGGCTTTTAACCCAGTTAATGCAAACAGAATAAAAGAAAAATAACGACACTTCTAAACGATTTGATTTAATTAGATATATTATTTTCTTGTTCTTTTCTCTTTTGCTTTACGAATTTGGTTTTTACTTCTTTTCATTGTACTATGTCTTCTCCTTATGTAAAAACATGTACATGTATACACACACATATATATATAAATATAAGTCTAAACGTCAACAGGTGCCAGCTGTAAACCGGCCCGTGCCGGTGATGCTTAGAGCATAACTGCACAGTACGAACTAGTTACCTTTTTGTGGATAAAATATCAAATAATTTAAAATTAAAGCTTAGGCGTGTAACATAATTTTTATTTTGTTATTTGTTCTAAAAAATTTCTGTTTATACCACTTATTTTACCTGTTGTATTTTTTGTCCTCGTATAAATTATTATTATTATTATTATTTGTATCTTAAATGATCGTAATAGTTTTCCTAAAATCTTTCCACTTAAAATCTTTATTTTATAATTTCACGTTCTGTAGTTTCGGAAAAAAGGGAATGGAAAAGTATTTTTCGGTAATTCTCCGAAGATTTCCTACATAAAATACCAAAAAAATTGAAACTTCGTAACTAGCTAAGCTACATTAAACTTGAAATTTAAGATTTTTTAGACTACGTGTCTTTTCATCTTTCATTAACCACAATAATCAGCTTTCACGCCACACCTTCAGTAAACACATTATCAGAAGTTTTCCCTTGAAGTAATTTTCTGGAAGAAAGTTGGCCTTAAAAGAATTCTGCAAAACAGTTATTTTTTCCTAATAAAATATATTTTATAACTTATTCTTTCCTCATGGGGTTGAGTTCCATAAAGTTATAGCAAGTAACAGAACCGCGAATAGCTAGTTTCCAAACCAAAAGAAGAATGAAGTTTTCTACAATAGGCAACAGTATTTTTGCCATAAACTTCCATTATCTAAGGAGCAAATTATTTTCTCATAGCTTGTTCTTAATTTTTGCAACTTTAAATGTTCCTCTTTTACACTCGTTTTAATTCTGTCCAACCTCGTCGCTCCTCTGGTCCAACGTAGTATTTTCAGTTCTGTGATGTACATATTTTTTGTCCATATTTCTCATTGGCCAGCATTTCAACACGTACATCAGTCCTGGACGTACTGCTTACCTGCAAACTCGATCTTTGAATTTGATGGGTATTTTAGCGTCACATAACACCTCAGTTAGTGATCCCCATTTACGCTAAGTAGTCGTTTTCTTATGCAAAATATATTTTTCAGTACCATGTTACGGAGCTGTAATTGAACCGAGTTACTCTAACTTCTATACTTTCTTCAGAGAAGTTGCTTCGGTCATCAGGGACATATTGTCGTTGAAGCCATTTCCATAAATTAAACTACAATTACAAAATATTTATACATTCTTTAAAAATATTCAACATTTTTAAATAATCTTATGAACTGGTTCTTTCTCGCATGAAAAAAATTGGAATTACACATTGTTTTTCCCTAAATCCATTTAAATTTCTTTGTTAGATGATGTCACTAGTTCCAGTTTAAATTCCAGTTCAGATTCTATTATTTGGTAGCAGCTTCATTTATTGGGTAGCTTCCTTATGTTAGCAACGAATCGGATGTGTTACAATTTGTCCCATACTGGCCCATTAATCAGCAATCATTTTTATCTATTTCTCCTAAAAGTCTATGTGCGTCCATATGTTTTTTCTATGGTATGACCATATATGTGAGTATGTATGTTTATCTCAGCACCATAATACACTCGTAAGTAGATTGTAAAGTAGCTGTTTAGAATTTTTATCCCTCAGTTTTTTATTGAGTACAATTATATTATTGATCTTTTATGTGTTATATTGTATCAAAGGAAAGCATGAAAGTCGCGTTTAACATAATATATAAAAGTTTTGCCTTTTAGAAGAAAGAAAAAAAGAAGCTAAACTTAATGTACTAAACCCTACAACACAGCTGACAACTGTCATTCCCACAATAATTACGCAAGGTATATATATTCCTTTTCCTACGACGTTGCGATGGAGGCCGAATTAAAACGCTTGGAGGAAATATACACTGCAGGTCTAGACAATTATAAAAAAAAACTGGATAACTTACGAGTATCGACGAGTGTCTCGAAACCCGCTGTCGAGAGACTAAACGCTGAATTTGTGAGCTTTCGTAGTAAGATCCAAGAAATATTGGGCTCAGTGGTATCCAAACACAGACTTGGAGTACCGGGTGCAGGAGCTGGAAGCTAAAGGACGTCGCAACACTATTCTGATACACGGCGTGAATGGTATCGCCTACAGCAGCTGCCCTTGATGTTATAGTCAAGAAGCTCTGCTGCTCTGCAATAACTTGAGCTAGTATGGACGCGTATAGCACGCGTGTGGTGTGGTTAATATGCAGCGTAAGACTCCTAGGCCTATACTTGTAAAGGTTGTTTGCCGAGATGACCGGTAAAAAGCTTGGTCGCTTAAAAAATCATTAAAAGGAACCCACATACTCATAACGGAATCGCCCATACGACCACGGCAGGAGCTGTTCACTTTAGTACGATCCATTTTCAAGGTTAATAACTGCTGGACGCGCGAAGGGAAAATTGTTGTAATGTTTCCGGACGGGTGTAAGGAAATTATTACACTACTTCAGCAATTAGAAAAGGCCAAAAATAGATTATTGACTTTGCAAACCACTAATAGCAGGGAACGTCGCACACGGTCGCGTAATCTAAAGTAAAATAAAGGCACAACTTTTATTTTTAAGATTGTTGCAAAACTTAATCGCAGGTACGATCTATGTAATACCTAAAGTTTCAATTTAAATTAGTATATTCTATTCACCTTTATTTTACTTTTAAGTTTTTATGTATTTATATTTTACATATCACTCAGATAATTTATTTATGTATGTAATTAAGGTTAACTGCACTCCGGGTGCGAGTGTATTGTTTGCGCATTGTGTGAGCAGACGCTGTGTCTATTGCCGTGCCGTTTGTAATTTATGATCTGCGCGCATAGATCACAAACTCTTGCATTTTATCTTTGCCATGTTTATAAACATTTTTTTTTATTCTCTTTTTTAGTATTATTGGTTATATCAAATGTAATTGAAATTCTCAATTTTCGGTGTTTATATTTACTTGTTACATTAAGTTAGCTGTCTTCTTTTCTTTTTTTTTTTAATTTCTTATACACATTTTTTTATTGTTTTGTATGTGATTTGTTTCTGGTTCCCTTTTCTGTTACTGGTTAATATTATATTAATATAACTTTATAATATATTGTCACAATATATTTATAATATTTGCCACATCTTCCTCAAATTCCTTTCATTCCTTTTCTTCCAACGATTCGCTCGATTCTGCACCTGACGATACATTTTTCGACACTTCCAATAATCCTTCTATACATAATATACTTCAATCTGCTTTTATCTCCTCACAACCAGATCTTCATTTCTGCCACATCAACGCCCAGAGTATTCTGTGCTGTTATTCAGATTTCATTAATTATTTTCAAAATCTGAACCTTCGCGCATGCCTTGTTAGTGAGACCTGGCTCAAAGCTTTACTCCCATCAAATTTGTACTCACTGCCAGGTTACGTTTTAATACGTAACGATCGTATTTCTAGACGTGGCGGTGGTGTTGCTATATATCTTCGGGCTGACATACCCTTTAAAATTATCGCAAAATCTTCCACTGGCTGCATGCCCATAATGGAATACTTATTTGTCAAAGTAACTTTTTTTCAAACCAAGTTACTACTTGGTGTCGTATATTCTCCTCCTGATGTTTCGTACTTCGGTGATTTTGAAAGTATAGTTGATCACTACCTATCTTTATACCCCCATTCATTGATTTTGGGTGATTTTAATACCTGCCTATTGTATAGCTTGTGCATAGCACTAGAAGTGGAAAGCTTTGTGACATTGTAAAGGCTGATAACCTCGCCATTCTCCCATCATTTCGTACATTTCATTCCGATAATTGTCACTTCCTTCTCGATTTCATCCTAGTAAGCTGCCTTAAAAGTGTATCCTTCTACCGTAAACTTCCAGCACCCGGTCTATCCCATCATGATCTCCTTTATATTTCCTATAAATTAATTAGCCCTAAAGCCTCTTCAAAGAGCATCTTCCTCTGTGACTTTAATCGTATTGACCTACCATCTTTTATTGACGATGCCAGATCCATTAACTGGGATACAATTGCGATGAATCACTCTGTTGATAGAAAACACACTGTTTTCAATAGTTGTATCACTAAACTGCTCGATAAACATGCTCCCTTAAAACTCGTTAAAATTAAGCGGAGAGCTCCACCGTGGCTAAACGATTATATTAGAAAAATTATGGCTAAACGTGATCACGTTAAAACTAAGTTTAAGACTGATTCCACCCAAATCACTGGGAGAATTTCAGAGTGCTTAGAAATAAATGTTCGCAAATGTGACGAAATGCCAAAAAACACTATATTTCTGCATCATTACGTGATTGTGCTCCTAATAATATTTGAAAGTTTTTGGGTATTCCAGGCATTGGAAAATCGTCTCCCACTTCAGAGAGCTGGCGATTGGATATCGACCAATTAAATTCAAATTTTTCTACGCTACCTACGGTGCTTGAACCAGCTATTAAGTCTGCAACTATGAACGGTATCTCGTCTTCATCCGTTTCTAATGAAGATCAATTTACGCTAAGGGATACATGTGAGATCGAAGTTAAAGCTAAACTTCTTGCGATTAAATCTAAATCCATGGGATTTGATGGCTTAAATATTAGTGCTCTTAAACCAATAATAGATATCGTAGCTCCGGTCATCGCTGATATTTATAATACCTCTTTGAAAACCCTTTGGAATGGAAAAACCTATATTATGTTCATACCTAAAATTTTATTACCTATGCAACCCAAGGATTTTCGGCCCATATATATCCTACCGCTTCTATCTAAAGTCTTTGAACGTATTGTTCATGGTCAACTTGTTACTTTCTTCGATGCTCATAAGTTTTCTGAATCCATTTCAATCTGGCTGGCCACAGTACCTCAACTGCTCTTGTTAAGGTTACTGATGATATACGCTTGGCTATGGATAATACACAAGTCACTGTCCTTGTGCTTCTTGATTTCAGCAGTGTGTTCAACTCTGTCGACTTCGATATTCTTCTTGCCCTCTTGAAATATCTTAATATATACCAACATTCACTTGAGTGTTTTAGTTCATATCTTCATGAACGCAGGCAATGTGTTAAGTTGTCACATTCGTATTCTGAGTGGACTAATCTTACAGCTGGTGTACCTCAAGGTGGAGTTCTATCTTCTCTCCTCTTCTCAGTATTTATTGATGATGTTGTTAAAAACATTACTAGCAATTATCATCTCTATGCTGATGACCTACAAATCTATGGCACTCGAACCTCCATTCCTTATCAAAAACTATCGACATCCTTAATCGAGATCTCGCTTCAATTGGTCAGTGGGCTCATAAAATGGGTCTTTTGCTTAACCCAAGTAAGTCACAAGCTATCATCATCGGTAGTCAAAGACTGACTTCTAAAGTAAACTTACCTAGTTTACCGAAATTAGTGCTAAATAGTATAATAATACCATACATGTCAACTGTTAAAAATTTGGGCCTACTGATCGATCAAAATCTTAATTGGCGGCCTCAAGTAAATGAGGTTAATCGTCGTGTTTTCAACAGGATACACTATGTGAAACGTCTTCAAAATTTTTTACCGACTATAACAAAAATCTACCTTAGTCAAACACCATTAATCGATTATGGAGACGTGTGCTATTCTGATCTTAATGAAGAATATTTGTGCAAGTTAGTCTTTAAAATTTATGCATTCAGTATATCTTTAGCCTCAGAAAATATGATCACATTTCTGAATACAGGTCACTTCTCACATGGCTAAAGATCCGTGATCGACGCCAACTTCACATACTTACATTTCTTTTTAACATATTAAAACATCCTCATAGCCCAAATTATCTTAGTCGCAAATTTAAAAATATGTCTGCTCACGGCCTTGGACTGCGATCTGAAAGTTCACACACCCTACTTATTCCTAAACATACCTCTACCACTTACGAAAAATCCTTCAATGTCTAAGCGGTAAAAATTTTAAATCACCTGGATCCTGACATCAGGAAAATCACGTCTCTCAATATTTTCAAAGATCGAGTGAAAAAGTCCTACTTCTCCTGAAACTTTTTCTTTGTGTACTTGTCCTTTCCTGTCTTTCTCATACCAAATCATGTCAATATTTTGTTTTCTTTTTTAATTTACTTTTGTATTTTTTTACTAAATTTCAATACAAATTGTTATGGTTGACTGGAAGAGATTCCTCATGTAGCCATAAGCCCGCCATATGTACTATACATAAAAGTTAATAATATACATAATAGAAGGCTACTGGTAAAATAAATTTCGAAGACAACAAGTCGCAAACGGCAAATTCTCTGATAGCTATCGATTAATGGGGTTTCGAAAGGTAATTTTTCACATATCATCGATTTTCTTATCCAGTTTTCACCGGATGGTATACAGTGCTGTAATTACGTGATTGTAAACTAAGACTATTTAACATATTCTTCCTAATTGGAAAATCATATAAAAAATCTGAAATTTTTTTCTTGAGTTTTTCATAAATTTATTTCACATATATCCTAACACTACGT
The DNA here is from genome assembly GCA_039881145.1 of Druceiella hillmani. Lineage (NCBI taxonomy): Eukaryota > Metazoa > Arthropoda > Insecta > Lepidoptera > Hepialidae > Druceiella > Druceiella hillmani. The sequence continues at coordinate 7,475,429 of JAYKKI010000102.1, forward strand.
TTTTTGGGAAGTAAACTAATAAAAATATAATAAACTTGCATACAAAGCACATATGACCTAGATATTACATAGTAAATTATTTCAATACTAGCACCAAATAAGAATTTAATATATCGATCGTAGCTTTAAACTGATTTGATTCAAATGAGACAATTATAATTCACACTTTTTAGTATAATTAAAATAATTACACGTTTAATAATAAGGCCGATAAAAAAAATTATAATAAAATGTCAAATTGCCTTGCTCTTTAAATATAAGTTGCTTTAGTTTTTTATCTAATAGGTGACATAAGAAAAAGGTTTTCCATTTGAGAAAAAAAAAGAAAGAAGGAAAAAATAATTTACTGTTTTCCAAAATACTGTTTTTAGGCGGCTTGAATCTTTTAAAAGTTGTTTGTTTCAGAACCCAATATGTTTTTACAATTTTCGTATACATTTCATTAAATGACAGTGTAGTTTTAAGTAGTATTGTTAAAATTTATAACCGTGAAAGGTCACTTACATGAATCGTTTGAAACAATATATAATTATGTATAAACAATATAAAATATCACCAAGTCGAAATGATCTCAACAGGATTTCTTCAATCTAATTGGTAATTAGATGTTAGAATAAATAAATTAATCTACAAAATGATACACATTTTGACCAAAAATTTATAATAAATGAAGCAAATTTTCTAGACAGAAATGTAATCTTGACTAAAAAAAATCCTTCATTATATTTTTGGATAGTATTATCAAAGAGACTTTAAGGATAAAACACACCGAGTAACTTCACGCCGCTCAGGATAAGCTACGGTAAAATATCATTAGTATTAATGTTCTTGTTTTAACATAGATTTTTGAAATAAATACGTCGATATGATTTTTATAATTAAATAGTTTTATTTCCAAAGAAAAATAACTATTTCTTCCACAAGTGTGCCACTGACACGACTTTTATTTTGTTACTAATATTATTTTACATTTTATTTAAAAATATTTTAAAATCAAATACTACAATAATCATTTCGGATCCATCAGTATATACTTTCAGTTACGTGCATGTAAAATTGAAGAGGTGCGGAGCTTTTAAGTTATTTTAAAAGTAGGCTAAAAAAAAACACATAAAAACACATACAAAGTATATTCAGCGCATTTACCTATTAAATATTTTCATTAAAAATTATTGTATGTATTGATCATATGGTTATCTAATAAAAAAATATATAATATGCAGACTTTATTTTTAATTACACATAAATAATGATGACTTTCCTCAGTAAATGAGGAAAGCCTTTTTACATTCGCAGATTTAATGATACTCGTTACGTAAAGCTGACAAACACACCGATTCATAGGCCTTTATTACTTGTCGTTAGTATGTTATTATCTTTCCATCAGATAACCGAATATCGCTGCTCTGCCGTGGCTGAATATTTGCTTACTAAACGAATCACTTTCATGCAAATTGCCTTCATAATTTTCTTCCGGGAAAGGAAGCGTCAGCCTTATTACAAGCAGCTTCGTTCATTTAGACGATTTGAACGTTATCTCTATTAATTATATCATGATTTTATTTTAACAATATATATATATATATATATATATGTATATATATATATATATATGGCATTTAAGGTTGAATGCAATAGACATTTCAGGATACCCCTTCAGTTAGTCGTTAAGAAAAGCAGCGCTTTAATTTCCATAACTTGAAGTGATAATAATACAAGAATTATCAGACCTTCCTATATAGGTGGATTTAATTTTTTTGATAGTAGACTGATATTTCAAACAATATTTTTACATATTTCTGTAAGATCAGTGTGAAACAATAATTAAAAATTAAATGAGCCACAATCTTAAATATAAGAAGTATGTTTATCCACAAATGCCAAGTCTCAGAAAATGTGGTGCAATATCAATAATAAGTTTGATTGGTCTTGTTCTTTGCATAGGACGATATAATATTACATAGATAGTAAGTTCTTATGGATATGAAAATTTTTTATCGTCTTAAATACCACTTTTTTGAATTTACTTTCGATTTTATCTAGAATCCTTATAGAAATTTCTGAATTTATCATCTATAATAGCAAAATATGGTCCATTTAATTATAAGATTTTAATACAGTTCTAAATCAAAAATGGAGAAAATATTGTTTTCCTTATCTTTCCCTTTATATAAAGGCTTTTTTCATATCTTGCGCATTACAGAAATCTTTTCGGCAACATTTGTCTGCTCCTTTATAATCTATTGGATTGGATTGAGTCGTGTTAAAGACAAAAATACATTTACTTTCCATTGCTACTGGTTGAAACTCTGTTAAGGAGATTTGCTACACTATTTTTTTTCAATCTTTTGAATTGAGCGCTCCCAAATCCTGAGAATTTGGAGTGGAGAATATTGGCATTTTTAGTTTGCTTAGTTTCATATCTCATGAAACGTTCTTATTGTTGATGCATTATGATATATCAAACTTAAATCTCATAGTTTTTTAAACATCCTTGGGTTATTGAACTGTTGTTACTAGCTGTTACGTACATGTTCATTCTGTAAGGTCAGATTGGTTTGAGTTTAGTGTTGTGTACTACCGTTTTGCTTTCCTTTGATATATGTTACTTTTACCCGAGTACAAGTTCAGAATTTTGAGGCGAGCTGTTTACTTTAACATTGTCAAGTTTTTTTGTTTTATTAGAATAAATAGTGAATGACTGGAGAGAGGAGGAGAAGTCATAGAAATTTAGGGATTTATATTTGATAGAATTTTTACTTATTTAAGAAATGTGCAACATAAATTATTGGATTTTACAGATCTGTTAATGGAACATATTCAAAAGGAGTACCGAAAAAAATTTATTATACTGGCTGTGTTTTTCGAACCATAAAATAGTTTGATTATTAAAAATAATAGCTCTCATCATATTTATGTGGTTACTCTGTACTTAGAAGATAAAGATTATTTCGCACACTTAATTAAGATGTTTTATTTGTAATATAATAAAGTATAAATGTAACCTTTCTGTCAGATAGAGAAAAATTGTAACAGATTGGAAACTGAATCAGCGTTGCATAGACTATGTACACCATGGTGTCTTATACATTTGAGAATCATACACATGAGAAATGATATAACAAAAAGTTATATAAGTTTTTAAAAGTTACAAATTTATAATAATAATGGTCTAAATTTGTTAACGTATAACTCTTTTGGATAATTAAAAAATTACTATTTAAATTTTAATTGTACAGCAATCTGTTTTTTGTTTGTATTAAATACTACTTTTCAATTGCAATTTCCATCGAACAGAATAGGAAAAGTGGTATTGTAACTTGGAAATAATATTCTTCTAACGATATTGGAATTTAACAGTAAAAATGGCTAAGTAAATTAAAATGCACATTGTCAGAAAAATGGAGGGAGAAAGAAGTTTGTCCTCTGCTTCAGATAATCATGGGCTGAAATGTTGGTTTTCTGTCATATACTTATGTTTTCATTTATATTCTTAAGGGAATAATTTCTTTAATTCCAATATATATCTTTTTTAAATAAAGTAGGTATCATACTTATTTATATTACGTACGGGATTGCATTTAAAATTTTACGGCGACTAACTAAAAAGTTTCGACGTAAAAATGAAACAAACAATCGAGCACACTCGTTTTTAGTATTTATTAGTTTCGTTTATTATTACATAAAATCATTGATTGAATATTGAATATATTTGGCGTTAATTTTGTAAAAATTCATTATTCATAGTTAAATGAAACTACGTGATGTAGTATTATTTCTCCTTTCTTTAAATTCTTTACCAAAACCTAGGTTTCGTTGTATTACACTAATCATCAGGAATCTTTGCTAAGAGTCCACATGAAGATGTTGTAATATATGAAACCTCGACCGTGGTAAAGAACTTAAAGAAAGTAGAAATAATACTACATCACATAGTTTCATATAATTTTGGACATAAAACCATATTGCATTTTTAGGTAGCCCGTTTAAGAGGACAAAAATAAATTTTACCATGAAAATAGTAATATATTTTTATCTTGTAACATATTTATCTAATAATCAAACCATGAAAATAGTAATATATTTTTATCTTGTAACATATTTATCTAATAATATGAACTGGACCGGAAAGTTTTCTAGAAATTATACAAGAGATATATACAAAGAATAATTCAGTCAAACGGGTAATAATTCAGTAATGGTGTAGCCTTTTGGTGAAATTCATCAGTTCGTTGCAATATCGCTTGCCATGTCTTTGCAAGCGATAAAACCGTGAACGAAAATTATTGGAAATAAATGATTATCCATAACATTCCAAACGAATTGTTCGTCATTTTTTTATCCAATATTTTCATTCATTTTGCAATCCCTTCCATAATAACCATAATTAATCCATTATATGATTTTCCCTACTTCCTTTCACAATTATCAATTCTACATTTAATATCAATAAACAAAGAGCCGCGTGTCTCCACCTTATCCTCGATCTATTTTGAGGTGAACAATTCATCATTAGGCCTTTTATATCTCTGCGTTACAATAACGTCATTCGTTGCTATGCCCTTCTGGATTATGTAATCGCTTAATAAATCATATTAATGTACATTGCCTAAGCGGAAAAGGTGTCAGTTATAATAAAGAAACTGCTGTACAAACAACAATATATATGCAAATATGTATATCTCTTTATTATCGATGCAAGTTGACCGAAATAATGTTGTATTGAAAAAATTGCGAGATGCCGAAATATTCATTTTTTTTCGATGATCAATTTACGAAGTTACTTAACAGTAAGTCGACGAAATTATAAATGACGGAGAGAGAACTTGACTGAAATTATAAGTACATACGAATTGACACAGAGGCGTGATGTAATTGTGAATCCATAATATTGGATACAAGAATGGGACAAAATTATAAGTACTTACGTATGGAGACAAGGAACTGATGAAACTATAAGTAAATACGTATGGACACACGGTCTCGACTAAATTGTAAGTGCGGGTAGACGCATACAAGACTTCATGAAACTGTAATTAAATACGTATGAATACAGGGCATTCACGAAATTATAAGTGTGTATCGGTCAAGACAGAAAATTAACGGAATTACAAGAACATAAGATTGGACACAAGGACTTGATGAAAATTATTTTCAAATACTGATGGATACATTGACTACACTAAATTATATGGCGTGCATATAGATACAGATGCATATCGATGGAGAGAACCACTTAAAGAAATTATGAGTCATGCAGATTGACATAGGTACATAACAAAATTATAAGTACATATGTCTGAATACAAGGAACTTGACAAAAAATTAAGGATATAGATATACACATGGACTTGGAAAAATAATAAATATATGCATATAAATACATATAAATACTTGTAAGGGTCTTATAAAAAGACAAAAGTATAAGATTTCTGTCCATTCGAAAACTAGACTGAATAAAATAGAAATTTCAGAAATATTTCCGTAAAGGTATTATGCTTCATTATTTTCAGTATCGTATTATACTGTTATATTTCCATAGAAAGCCCTAATTTATCTTAATATTACGAAGAAATCTTTAGAAGACTGTGTAGTTTATTTTCAAAAAATCGTAATTATTTAATTAAACTATGTTGCTAGAAATTAGTTCAAAACCTTTAATTTTAATTTAAAGTTAATTTTAATTTGTTTATATTTTCACATATTCACTCTACATTATATTAAATTCAATTGCGTATACCGACAGTGCTTAAATTTCCCAGGGGTTCTATGCGTTCAGCGGATTTCTGCTAATACTCGTATACTTGACTAACTCTGGTACAATTGAAATTCTCCCATGCGATTATTTTAGCACAAAATGATGATACCTTATATACACGAACTATATATTAAAAAAATTTTAAATGTTACTGAGGCCGGAAAAATATTTTCTAAATTTAGTTTTTATATCGCTGTGTCACGTTCTTTGTTTATAAATTTTCTCATTGCATTTACATGCACCGCAAGAAGCAAAAAATTATTTTAATATTAAAAGCAACGAAAGAAAATAAAAATAATAATTGACAGCATACATTAATGGAATTCACCCTTAAGCACATGTAATTATGACATCAAATAATTAAAAACATACGAAGAGTATCCTGAAGATCAAAACTCGTCTGAAATCGTACAACCTAAAATAATTTACGGATCGCAATACTACAAATACTACGAAATTATAATCTCATCCTTTTATATATTTTTACCCCTGATGTGTGTCTTGTATTGTTTTATTTCAATTCACAATCAATCTGTAACGCTCATTTTCATCTATGCATAAATATAATCATTACTTTGTGTATCGTTTATTACAATTTATTTGCTTCTAATGCCCGCACGAATAATATCCATGCTTCAATAAAATTGCTCATTTGTTAAATTAATAACTGTAGATTTTGGTTTTACTGCAAATAATTTGCTGTTTGTACTTAATTATCTAAGTTTTAGTAAAGTTTATTAAACAAATAAGATTGTATCAAGTCGAAACACAAAATAAAGTTAAATTAGAACAGGTACATATAAAGCATAAAGAACTCCTCGACTCAAGAACAAGTAACAGTTTTAAAAAATTACATCCAATAATTTTCAAGTGAGGATAAATATGAAAAAAACAGCATGACTATTATTTCTAATCCGACTTATTTCGTTTTTAACAAAAAATGTTTTTTAAAAAATATCTCGTACTTCTTTTATGTTTCAACAAATGAAGTAGGTTCAATATCGATACAAAACATAAACGTCACTAGTTTTCCATTCGAAATATTACTAGAGATATTATAGCTAGAAAATCATAATGATTTTATAAAAACCCTAAAAAACATAAGAATAAAATATGTTTTTTTTATATATTAGCCTATGAAGATTTTTTGACTTTATTGTAAATTTTGAAAAATACATTGATTTAATTGTCAAACGTGTCGTGGTTTAAAAATAAAATCAATATTTTTATGTACACTTTATAAGTTACACTATATATGAATACGATATTACAGCACTAATTTAACCTAACATGAATGTATTTAAAATTTTCCTATTCTTCTTAAAACATTATCATTTTTTGTAAGAATGTCATAAGTTAGGAAACATTAAATAATTGTTTTTATGGAGGATAATATTTAGAGTCTGACCGAATATAAGCTAGAAAATTTGTTAACTAATTATATTACCAACAATTAAATGAAACTACGTGATATAGTATTATTTTTACTTTCTTTAATTTCTTTACGGGCCGTGGTATTCATTATTCACAATTAAATGAAACTATGTGATGTAGTATTATTTCCGCTTTCTTTAATTTCTTTAACACGACCTAGATTTCGTTGTATTACATCTTCAGTTGGGCTATTAGCAAAGATTTAGATGTTGTAATACAACGAAACCTAGGTATCGCATACATACATACATGTATATATACAAAATATAACAAAAACATGTCTTTGATTCATAATCGGAGAGTATGTGCATCAAAGTGTGCAGAAAATATTAGGAACTTTGTTATATTACCATATGATTCTTTACCGTTTCCAAAAAAATTATTGGCAAAATTGAAATTTTACTGAAAAAATTTAAATTTTGTTGCACGCACAAGTCTCAAATATATTCAGTTTGATACAGAGAATCAGTATGAAAAACATATAAATGCGCATTACAACTTTTATATTATTTACTTTGACATAAGGGAGCTGAGCATTAATATTCTTTACAATTAAATGAAACTACGTGATGTAGCATTATTTCTACTTTCTTTAAGTTTTTTACCACGACCTAGGTTTCGTTGTATTACAACATCTTCAGGTGGGCTATTAGCAAAGACCATATCTTTGCTAATAGCCCACCTGAAGATGTAATACCATGAAACATGGGTCGTGGTAAAGAAATTTAAAAAAAGTAGAAATAATACTACATCACGTAGTTTCATTTAATTGTGAATAATGAATTTCTACAAAATTAACACCAAATATATTCAATAGATATATGACGTTTTATTTATTACCCATAAATATAAATATTGCGAATCATCAAATGAATTCATTATCATCTGCATATACTTTAATAAACTTCAGCTTTCGAGAGGAACAAGAAGAGAAAATTATAAAAAAGTATAAAATAATTAAAACTTTCCACTGGTTTAAATGGGATAATCAAGACTAGCATTAATTATTAAATGACTAATTTATAGTTTTATCTAAATACTTCAGTTTATATTATATCCAAAATGTTTAAGCTTCTTATCTAAGACAGATAATTTTCACATTTCGCATATTTAAGTATTTACCCTGAAACACACTTTAAGAAAAATTTAAGATGTCATAAGGATAATGCAACAGGATGTTACCCACGTCCATTACTTTTAAAAAAATCGGTATTTTTTTGGAATAAATTGGCAAAAGTAGTTTATTACTTGATGCTTCAAGCACAGCAAAAAGTATTATTAACTTATTTTTTATAATTTAAGCCATGTAATTAAAAATTATTTTCAATGCCGGAAAAAATTTCGCGTTTCATGGATTTAAACAAAATGTTTTTTTGATATGAAATATCCAAAATATACATAATCAGTAAAAGAAGGATAATAGAAAGAGAGAGTAAAAGATGCGGAATGTTGCAATACTGGTCGCTATCATCTTGGTAAACGGTAAAACTGTACACGACAATTATTCTAAATACAATACATGTACCTTCTAAACCACCTGATTTTAAATTGTTCATGAAATATTTCGATCCACTTTGCGGATTATATCGTTAATAACAATTATTAATCCATTCGAACATTTTCAAAATTTCCTTTCTCAATCATTTACCCTGCATTTAATTTCAATAAACGAGGGTCCCGCCCATCCCGACCACAATCTCAATCGGTTCTTAGGCGCATTATTCGTCATTACGGCGTTTATATCTCTGTGTTATATTAGCGTGGCTCACTGAGGTACTGCTTCTGAATTAATCGCTTGTTTAATGAATTATATTAGTGTAGATTGCCTAAGGGGGAAAAGGCGTCGGTTGCTTCTTTGCAAATATGAATTAATGTCACCTAATTTTTAAAATAGCCACATCTACTGATTTTCAAACCTATGTATTACAACATGATTTTAGCTTTAGGTTTTGTCAAAGAAGAAATACAACAAAAAATAAAAGGGACAAGCTCTTGCTGTCATTTACTATCTTTTTCGTAATCTTTTGATTATTTTTGTTTTCTTATAGAGTGTTCGTAATTAAAACGTAGTGACAAAGTATACAAACCAGTAAATATTTTAATAATTTCACTCAAAAATATCAATATATTTTTGAGTGACAAATAAAGTGCTGAAAAATATTTTTTCTTTCTTTCATATATTGTATTTAAAAGACCATAAACATATATTAACGATTTTTATAGTGTCCAAAATTATATTCAGCACAATTTTACGTGAGACAGTTCTGGATCAATTGTTAAAATATTCCGAAAAAATATATTCCTCCATTGTCTTCTAAATTAATAAAATCAAAATAATGAAAAGAAAATCTTAGAAGCTGGCATAAAGATTAACCCAAAATTACACTGATTTTTTAAGATAATTTTACCCTGCGAAAAATAATATTAATATGAGTTGAGTAGGACGGATTCCTCGTACGGGGATTTGTACTCGTACCTTCACCTTTTATACTTCTGCTTCAGCTATTTCATCCGATAGGGTAAACTTATCATTTTAAGAGCTGCCTTTTAAAGTTAACTAAAGCTGCCTGGTAAAGTTAACTAGAGTTTTCTTGTGAAATTGTTTGATTAAATGAGTAGCGTTGTCGTAATTCGTAACTGTTTTTATTAGCAGACCAAAATTATGGATAGGTTTAATTGAATGTAAACTTGAGATGTATAGATGTGACGTTTAAGTCTTACAAAGGTGATATTTAAGGTATAATATTTATAACTTTACCGCGAACTTTCACAAGCACTTATTTTTATCCCATAACTCGACAAAGTTTATGTTAATACTTGTATATTTTTTCCAATTTATTTAATCTAAATTTAGAGCGAGTAAATCAAAATTTGAGTATCGGTCTATTTAAACAAAATTTCAGTGAAAAGATAATTTTTTTTTAATTGATGTATTATATTATCCTGTAAACGTATCTGCAGTGTGAGTATGTATTCATTTGAAATGGTTGCCTTCGAACGTATGTAATTTCGAGATCTTATTAAAGTATATACACCTGCTCTACGTTATAACTCATACTTAAAATTCATGAAGAATTCCCTTAGTTTTCATAGAACGTGGCCAAATTTTATCAACTCTGCTTATTCATTCATCTATTTCAAGATTCGCGTATTATTTAATTTCAAAACACCTTAAAATGTTACTCTGTACAATATTCAGATATAGTTAAAAATTAGTTCAAAGTTCAAAGGGTCTTTAGGATAAAAATAAAAAGCCTTGTTTTACATAGAATATAAAAAATAACCAAAAAAAATTCCTATAATAATTTAATTATATTTCGTATATAGATTTAAAAGCTTTTCAAATGCAATAAAAAGACAACGAGCTTACTTATTATAAAGAGTATAAGTTTAAATCTAATTACTGGGTTAGGCTGCCTTTGAAGCTTGGAAATAACTTCCAAGTTTACGATTATTTTTAATGAACGAAACATTGATTAAAAAAATATAAAATATATTTATTTGCAAAATCAGATAAAAATTTAGTACATTTCCAGAAGACATATTTTATTTAAAGCTCTAATTGGTGAACAATACTTGTATATAGGATTTGACCAAAAAAACATTTTGTATGAAACAATACATGTTTCATACAATAACTATTTAATTATTTTAATTTTTTTTGTATTAACTCCCACAAGCCAGTCAAAATATACACTGGAAAATTTATTTCGAGTTATGAGTCACTTTTTTCTGCGCCTTCATCCAAAGATACTTTTAAGTTATTATAAGATCTTCACAAATACGTTACATATGCAACATGGAAGCATATATTAACTTCGCGTTAACAGAAATTTTAAATATATTCATTATATCTCTTGAGTTCATTGTAAATAATTTTTCGACACGACGACGACGACGATGTTTCAAAAAATTATTCACTTCTGATGTCGGTTTTGACCTTAATATACAATTTTGATTAAGATACAGATTCTTAGGTTTTTATTACCCGTTGCAAGCCTTTTATTATTTCGGCACCAGATAAAGGAAACCTACTGCCCCAGAGCTGTGGAATCATTACGACGAAAATTGCCTTTCACGATTTTCCCCTTGAAAATTTTTGTGAACAACATCGTTCAAAAATTAGTCAGACTTTACATGTGTAATTATATATGCTCATTATTTAAATGTATTATATTTAAAGAACATATTGTACGTTATTTGATATTTGCATAATTGCGATAAGATTTTCGCTATTGAGTTTGAATTTCTCTGTTAAATTTTGGTTTCAATATTATCACAATTATTTACTGTTAAGTGCTAACTATAATAATATTTAATATAATATTTTTTGGACTTTATGAAATTACACGATATAGAACCAATAAGATCGAAAAAGCGGCATGAAACTAAATTGTTACTAAAGTAAACACAGACACGACTGACCCACTTAGAAGCGAACAATGACAAAGCGTGGATGGTGAGTCCCAGGGGCAGAGTCAACTAAAAAAACAACAGGTGCGAACGAGCACCTTCAATAAACAGCAATCGCATTCAGCGCACTATTACGGGGCCACCAAAATGGCGTACAAAGTGGCTCGGCCTAGTAAATTATCTAGTTATGTGAAACTTTTAAGGAAAACTTTTAATCAACCTCTTTCATCGCAAAAAACCGACGTTACAGCTAATCAGATATTAACATCCAACTAAGTACAATCTGATGTTGCAGTTAATTAAATATAAATTGAATTTGTTTACACCAAATTATGAATCTTTTATAATTAAATTTTATGGAAACGTCCTAAATTGGGAAAATTATTTATATTGTATATAAAACTTATTTATCCTATGCAAAAAAAAGAAACAAAAAAATATGTCCAATTCTCAAATAAAATTAGTTATTAACTTTATTGTATGGTACTTAATGGAATGAATAAAATAATACATTTACAAACTGAGAAATCAGTTCCACAAATGCTATAATAATCTTCAAACTGTATTCTACAAAAACTGAAGTAAGACTAATTTTATTGGAACTGAAAAATTGCAGACAAATGTTGCTGACCCATATATGGTGCCTATAATATGAAAATAATTTCCCGTGGTAAAATTGCGTTATTTAATACGTACAACGTTGTTTAATTAAATTTTTTTGCCTTTTACACTATAAAAATTAAAGTTTATTTAGTGAGGAAATATGAGGTTTTAGGTAATAGTAAATTTAAATAAGTACTGCGGGTTTTCATATCGCGATAAAATTCAGTACAGATTTATTTCTTTATTTACATATATTTATCGATACATTACAGATTACCTATTTTTAAGGATAATAAATTATTGATTTAACAAAATTTCAACTTTAGATTAAACATGGATACATAATACACAAGGACCACAAAACATGGCAATGACGTATTTCGACAAATTTACTTTCATTCATAAACAACTTTCACTCATAAACAAATCATACCCTAGTGGAATCGTTAACATAGGGTTGAGCGGATAAATACCACGGAAAACTGAAGAATCCCGATGTAATTCGGTTCTAGAGGGTGGTGTAGCAAAAAGTTGATGATAGTATGAAGAATAAAAGTTTACTCAATAATACAGGGTGTAAAGTTTTTCCTTTTAACAGCGGAAAGATAAAATTCATAAGCGTAAGACCATTTCTGAATTGAAAGGAATAAAAACCTAGCATATTCAAGAGGAAATCGATAGGAAATAAAGGAGAAAATCCATACTGTCTCATATAAAGATATCGGAGGAACGTCATTTGCAAACGATCAATCATAAAGTGTTATTTGGCTTCGTGTGGGCTCTATATAATGGAGCCAGATTCTAAAAGGCTCTGTACTAATGAAGTGTATAACAGATGAAATGATGAAAAGGATTGAAAATCATTTCAATAATGCAACACGAATCCAAGATTACCAAACAGGAATCCAAGTTTCTGAAATATAATAAATTAATTGTGGGTCACAGTTAGTACGGTAATGGTCGAATATTCGTAAATAAAATTTCTACTACAATAACTCGTGAATAGCAGATTTACGGATAACAGTTTCAAAATTTAATTTTTCACCTATTCTGATAATGTGAACAAACCAAATATTAACTTACTTTTCCGCGTTCCTCCGGATGCATTGAGTTTTTGTGATGTTGTGTGATTGTAAATTAAGATAAATTTACACCGATTTAATATTCAGAATTTCGTATGAAAAACGAAGTATAGCCTATGTTCTGTCACATCTACTTTTCGTAACGTACCCCTGTACTACGTTTTCAGAGAACTAAACTACTAAGAGTATAATTGAGTCGAGAATAAAACACGTATAACCTCTGACTTTCAAACTAAACTAGTGGAATATACGCTGAGTAAGAATTTAATTTATTTTTGTGTCTTGCATTGATTTGGTTTTTAAATCGTGATACTTATAATTAGTTCTTATTTGATAACTAGCGGTATCTTCCGACTTCTTCCGGACGGAATTTTGAAATACAAATGCAGTGTTTTAACGAGTTTATTTTGTACTTTTATTAAGATTAGAAATTAGTTTATTTTTAATTCCGCCCAGTCCGGCTCGTGCTCCATCTTCAGGTTCTCCTGCCCGCTCTCGGATGTTGCCCAACATTCCTCTGACAGGATTTTACTGAAGCTTCAAATTAAATTTTTAAATGATACAATATAATATAAATTAATTATTATAATATAAATTAACTAAAATATCTACAACTTGTAGAAAATTTAAACCAATATCTCTAGTAGTGGTCGTGTTAAATCCGTTCTTATTATAAATGAGACAAAAATATTTTTTTTACATATTTTATATTATGTCTTTTACTAATGTTACACTTTACAAATATTTGTGGTACATTAGCAAAAGAATAACGGGTCGCGAACAAAGTTAAACAAAGTAAAAATTAGCTCGTCAGAGTACTTTTAATCTTATCGGTGACATAAGTTTTAAAAATAATATATTAAGCTGCAAACAAAATGTAAACAAAATTTCAAAATATACTTACAAAATTATCTGTACTGAAATCTGACTTTGACTAGAAAAGGATAGGAAAACATCATACACGACACTTTAGAAAAGCATCGTCAGTGACTTTCAATATAAAACACTTTCTTTTATTCATTTTGATCAGTCAGTTTGATCATTATCTCTTTATCTCTCCCCATCGACCTTAAAAAATTAATTATTTTCGAACCTGAAATACTGATGTGGTTTTGTTCTTATACTAATACAGGTTTTTTTATCCTTTTTTTCTTTTGTTACTAACGATATTTTTTTATTTAGGCATAAATTACAACAATAATAATATCATTTCAGAAATTTTCAATTTAGAGTTACCTGTGAGTTAAGTTAAAGTGTAGTATATTTTTTTTATTCATTTTACAAGATATAGTCTGGTATGATTACCGCATTTATTAACAGAATAATTATGCTAATAAGTACTGTATATTCTGCTCGTTTTTGTGGCTATCTACTTAACTTCATAAAAAAACTATATCTTTTATTGTTCTAAAGGATATCCTGCATTGAGTATTTGAAAAAAGTTTCAATTACATATCAGGAAAAATAGTTTCCACTAACAAATATCCTTACCAAATTAAAAATTTAAAATAGTAATTAAGCGACGGTGCGTCAAAAGATTCAAAAGTAATGCTAAGATACAAACAAAATGAACAATAAAATGACACATAGGTCATTTCTCCACTGTAGATCTGAGTCACTATTTAAAGTTCCGAATCGTGAAAATATTTTAATAAAATTAAATTATTGAGTGACAACTCTTACAACTTTACCTTTAAATATGCTTAGAAGGAATTTAAATTTTTCGTCCCACTTTCTCACTTCCCTTTACCAAAATACCTTTACAATTTTATAGATTTGACTATACACATTAAATAAACCTGACATCTATTCATAAGCGTTTATTACTCATCGTTAGTATGTTATTATATTTGCATCAGATAACCGAATATCATTGCTCCACTGTTGCTGAATACTTACTTTCTAAATGAATCGCTTTCATGCAAATTGCTCTTCATAAGTTTGTTCCGGAATAGGAAGTGTCAGCTATATTGCCAGCAGCGTTGTGATATGAATATTAGTTAAATGTTATCTATATTAATTATATCACCTTTTAAATATTTAATAGCATATGTTACGTTTGAACGTGACAGATATTTTTTACACTCTTTAAGTTAATTGGGAAGAAAGTTGTACTTTCATTTTCATTGACCGAAATGTAAATTACGGAAGAATTATTACACCTTTGAAAGTAGGTGGATTTTATTCCTTGAAAATATATGGCATTCAATTTTTTTTTGGAAAAATATTCTTACATACTGCATTAGAGGTAATCAGACAAATTAATTAAATATTATGTGAGCCAGAATCGGAAATGTAAGGAACATATTTATTTACGAATGCGAGGTCTTAGGAAACAACGTGTTGTAATACCAATAATAAGCTTATATCGCTTAAGTAAGTAAGATTCGAAAACGAAAATATTACAAACAAACTCACTTTAACATTTATAAGTAACGATTGTTATTACGCGCATTTCTCCTAAAATTTAGATCTAGACCAAAAATGTTTTCAATATGTACTAGTTCAATTAGGTGCTATGTTTGTCTAATCTTATAAAGTGAACCCTAAAGTATGGTAGAACATTTGCTAGAGACACATGTAAAAAAAAATCAATCCGACGGGTGCCGTCCAGCTATTCCATTGTGATCGAAGTGAAAAGAAAAAAAGCAAAACCAACATCGCTGAAATATTTGACGAAATTTTTGCAAGCGATGAAATTGCACCCAAAAATGATTCCGTATACGATATACCTTATAAACGATATATTTACAAATAGTTTATAAAATATTTTCATCTACTTTGCAATTCCTTCCATTAATAACAATCATTAATCCATCTGCCCGACTTCCCTTCTCAATCATCCAGCCACCATATAATTTCAATATGCGAGAGGCTCACCGCCTGTTGCCACCTCATCCTCTATCGATTATATGCCGCATTATTCGTCATTAGCCCGTTTATATCGCTGTGTTGCATTAATGTGGCTCGGTGGTGTTCTGCTTCTGAATTAATCGCTCGTTTAATTAATTATATTAACATAGATTGCCTAAGGGGAAAAGGCGTCGATGGTTTTACGGCAGTTGCTTGTGTATAAATATGGATCGACATTATCAATTTTATAGTTCGGCATATCTTAAATAGATTTCGATAATATATTTTATGACATTAATTTAATACTAGGTATTTTCGAAATGAAATAAAAAAGTTACAAGGACAAAGGTGTATTGCTCTTTCTGATTCTTGGTAATTTTTTTATTTAACCTATTGTCAATAATGCAATCGTTATGAAAGAGATAGATTCAAAACGAAAGACTTTTAGTTTAAAAACGATGTACTAATATTAAGTAAATATGAAGAATCTTTTTGCAATGCTGGTCTAATCTGCAGCTTTTATGAAAAAAAATAAATGCATTTTTATTGTTGTTATAAAAAAATGCTACTTGCCTCTCTTGAAGTTTGAGTATTAATTAAATAATATTACATAGTTATGTTTAATCTGACAGCAGAAAAATTGTTATGTTATTAATATTAATACTAAAGCAATTTAAATACCATAAGGCTGATTGCAATGCGCTGATATATTTTATTTAATCGGAACTTCATAGATACCTGAACTTCATTGCACCTGAATTTTTTTTAAGTATAGTTTTTGATATGAAATATTTTGAAAATGGTAGTATTTCCCAATAAATGATATATTATTATTTATTTCAGTTTAAAGTTAATTACGTAATTGATTTCTGAATAAAATACTTCAGTTCTTAAAAAAAATGTTTTCTAATACCTCTTTTCCATTCTAATCACGTTCAGGTTTTACTATTTTAGTAATATCCGAATATTCGTTTAGAATATAGTGAATACGAGAAAGAATACGACTGTTTAAAAATAAGCGAATATTCGACAAAACGCTTACAAATATTTCTAGTAGGTATGTATATATATTAAGATAGCATATTGCATAAGTACGGTAATAAATAAAAGTATTTTTCACCATTTCGAACAGGTGCAAAATTAGAGGTTTTTAACTTGTTAATAATTTAAAAATTATTGGATTTCTGCTAAGGATATGCAACTCAATATATGGAGGAGGACTCGAAATTTTTGTCGGAAGAGTTAACTAAGACTGTCTTTAATCGGTCCTACTGAATAAACGCATTCATGTGTTTTTTTTAGTTTAGAAGAAATTATAAATTTTGCAGATCCGGGGTTTTCATACCCCATCTTATACACGGAAGGTTAACAATAATTGTATTATATACTTAACAAGCACATTAGACAGAAATATAAAAAAGCTTTGTCTATTTAATATGTCAACCCGTCAAATAATTAATATGGTTTACGACAATTACGAGAAAAGAAATAATTGTGTAAAAATAAAATAAGTTAAAATACTTAAATAAATGGAACATGAAAATTATATGCAAAAGTTATCGTAACTTATGTACTTAGGACATATAAAAACTTAAATATTTGGATAGAGTTTCAAATTATTAATTTATTATGAGTTCAAGGTGATTATGATGATTTTTGATTTGTTTTTTTAAATTCATTGAAGGAAAGCTAATTTCTCATTAAGAATTTGGCTCTTTTATAATATTAAAATATGTTTTAAATTAAATATTTAATTACACGAAATACGAAAATTATTTGCTGTAGATAGGATTGTAAAATATTTATGATAATTAAGAACTTAAGTATTTAGATAGAGCTTCCAATTATTAGTTTATTTCGAGCTCATTCTTATAGTGACGATTGTTTAATTAAAATAAAATGTATATTAGATTTCCAATTTCAATCATAGAAAAATGATTTTTAATTACCGATGTCAGTCCTTAATTTTTATGAAATATATTTTAGGTTAAATATTTAAATATAAAGTATGTGAATATTTTCCACCATAATATAATATTACGCATAGGAAATGAATTAAATATTTAGAAAGACTTAAAGATATCACAAGAAAAAAATATTAATCGGCGATTTCCCCTCTACGGTAATTTTTCCCTAGAATTTCTCTAATATTAATATAATATTATCGCCATTTTCTGTTGTTGTTCTTAAATATATGTCACGCATACATTTCTTAGCAATTGTTACTGCTTTAAACAAAAAGTTAAAGAAATTTAATTTGGCTTTTGCCAATCAGAAGCAAAGACCAATATTTAAAACTTCCTTGACAGTAACAAATATATTTTATCACATGTTTGAGAGGATATTAAAATTTAAAAAAACAAGTAATCTAAATACGGTAGTTGGTATGTTCTTCACTCACTGTGTTTTTTTGTATCCTGTAATATTGTAAATGAATAAATAATTTAATTCCTGAAAATTCGTAAATTTTTCAATCAGACAGAAAAAGAAACGTCTTCTCACTTGAAAATAATATTCTTGTGACGATACTGGAAATCATGAGTGAAAATGGCTAAGAAATTTAACATGCACATTGCCAGAGAAATGGAGAAAAAAAGAAGCTTATACTCTGCTGTAGGTAATGTGTATAAGTTGACATATTTCTGTGCTTATGTTAACCTTTATATTCCTAAGGGAGTTATTTCTATAATTCCAATATATATATATTTTCCAGAAAAAAATACATGATATTTTTGGTATTTTTTTCTATTTTGCACGGGGTCGTATTTAAAATTTTATAGATATTAACTAAATAGTACGACGTAGAATTCAAATATACATACATGCTCACTCCTTTTGGCATTTATTAATTGGGATTACTTTAACATACACTCTTGCTGCATTTTTAGATATCCCGCTTAATATCCCAAAAATAAGTTTTCTCCGAATTATATAATTCTAATAACGTGTTAATCTAACGTTATAAACTGAATCGCAAAGTTTACAATACTAGAGTTATATAAAAAGAATAATTCAATCAAACGCGTAATGTGTAGCTATTACAGTATGGGCGACGCAACTGTACAAAATATTGAAATATTTGGCGAAATTCATAAATTTGTTGCAATATTGCTTGCTATTTCTTTGCAAACGATAAAACTATCTACGAATATTACTGGAAACAAATGATTACACATAGCATCCTCAAAGAATTGTAGATCATTTATTTTCCCAACATTTCCATTCATTTTGCAATCCCTTCAATAATAACCATAACTAATCCATTCTTTGATTTTCTCTACTTCCTTTCTCAGTCATCAATTCTGCATTTAATATCAATAAACAATGAGCTAGCCCCTTGTCTCCGCCTCATCTTTGATCGATTTTGAGGTGAACAATTCATCATTAGGCCTTTTATATCTCTTCGTTACAATAACATCACTCGGTGCTCTATCCCTTCTGAATTAGTCAATCGTTAAAAAATAATATAAATGTAGATTGCCTAAGTGGAAAAGCCATCGGTCATATTAATGCAACTGCTATATAAACTGCGATAAATAGGCAAATGTGTTCACCACTGGATGCAAGTCGACCGAAATAGGGATGCTAGTTGATAGAGGATAAATCTGCAGAAGACAAGCAAAACTTTGGCTTCTAATTCAGCTCATTTCATTTTTAACAAAAAATTTTTTTTCTTTAAAAAAATATCTCATACTTCTTTTATATTTCAACAAATGAAGTAGATTCAATATCGATACAAAATATATTGGGCCTTTGAAAGTTTATTGACTTTATTGTAAATTTTGAAGACTACATTGATTTAATGATCAAACGTGTCGAGTTTTTGATGTACACTTTATAAGTTTCACTCTGTATGAAGACTGTGTGACAGCACTAATTTAAAGAAATATAGTTGTATACAAATTTTTTTTAATTCTTCTTAAAACATTATCAAATTTTATAACAATCTCATAAGTTAGGAAATATCAAATATTTTTTTTTTAAATAATTATTTAGAATCTGACCGAATATAAGCGACAAAATATGTTAACTAATTACATTAAGTTTTATTTATTACCCATAATTTTAAATATCACCAAACATCAAATTAATTCATTATCATCTGCATATAGTTTATTTTAACTCCATCTTTTATAGAAACGTGTAAAAGAATTCAAACTTTCCACTTGTTTAAATGGGTTAATAAAAATTAGTTTAAATTATATGATTAATTTAAAGTTTTATTCGAACACTTCAGTTTTTACGTTATCGTAAATATTTATGCTTCCTATCTATGACAGATTTTCAGATTCCGTATATTTAAATACTTACCCTAAAACATGTTTATTAAAGTTACAACGCCCATCACATTTAAAAAAAAATGTTTTTTGGAATAAATTGGAAGAAGTTAGTCAATATATGCATTAAACTTATTTCTTGACACTTTAAGTACAAAAAAAGTTGATTTTTTATTTATTACAGTTTATTTTTTATTATATATGCCATGTGATTAGAAGTAATTTTCAACGCTGGAAAAAATTCGCATTCAATAAAATTAAACAAAACATTTTTTAGATATAAAATATCCAAAATATGCATAAAAATAAATATACATAAAAATAACGACCAAAAGGTGCGGAAAAGTGTTCAATATAATTTTAATTAGCTGTATCAACATACTGGCGTACTCTATATACTCAAACAATTGGTCGTGTTCAAAAGTGTCCCGTTCTTATTTCAGTAGAGAAAAGAAAAGCTTAAAATCAATTCATTCGATTAAAAGGCTTTGATGAACTTATCCCCATAAAATATTTATTAAGCACCGTCAGATACACAAATTTGTGAAACATTCTCTTCCAGTTACACTATGCGATAAAAGGACGCAATGTTGGCAAATTACCAGGTTGATACTGTATTTAATTCGAAATAATCTTCTTTTAAGTAACCTATATAAAAGCATGAGATAATGTAATGTTACTGTGCAAAATACCATAACAATAAAACTTGAATTATATTACCGAAAATGACGAAAATAAAACATGAGTTTACTTTTATGTTTATTGAACAAGAAATAACCATTATGCTGCATTGGCTTTCATGAATGCAAGAAAACACATTTAAACAGAAAATATAAATTTCTCAATTAATTCTCGATTTAATTTGTTTGACTCATAAAATAGGCGTTTTAAAATTGCATCTTTTTTTATGTTTATCTGTTTGTTTGTGACAATTTCATTGTTTTGGACAATTTTAAACCTAAAATATGGCAAGTATTTTATTTATGTAAAAACGTGAAGTAACACGTAGAAAAACATAATTGTTTAATGTAACTAACCATTAATTATTTACCTTATTCTATTCCATATGGCACTATTTAAGTATGTTTTGTTCGTTTATTGCCACAGGTGCAATCTCTTCCAATCAACCAAATTAATAGAGCATTTACAAAATTACAGAACAATTAGATAACAAAATATGGTTAGAAATTTCTAAGAAGAAATAACGAAAAAAAGACTAAAATAACTAACCCAACCTAACCTAACCTAACCTAACCTAACCTAACCTAACCTAACCTAACCTAACCTAACCTAACCTAACCTAACCTAACCTAACCTAACCTAACCTAACCTAACCTAACCTAACCTAACCTAACCTAACCTAACCTAACCTAACCTAACCTAACCTAACCTAACCTAACCTAACCTAACCTAACCTGACCTAACCTGACCTAACCTAACCTAACAAACCTAACCTTAGGTTAGGTTTTTAGAATTTTTTTCGAATGTTTATGCCAATATCTGTTCCCTTCTAATAAATATGGTTTATATGTCAATAATATTATACTGACTAAAGTATTCTACAAAATGAGCATAAAAAAAACTAATATAATTTGTGTTCCTTATTGAACAGTAATCATAATAATTAAATTTAATTAAATGAACAGAACCGTATATATTTAAAAAAGACAATTTTAATTCGTACACAATTTTAAAAGGAAACAATTTTATTGAAAAACTAAATATGATACTTCAAGTACGTATTGCATTTTTAATAAATATCCAAGCATTTCCCCTTTAAATGAATAACTGACTTGATATTTTTGAACGCATTAGTCCTTCCCTAGATACAAACTGCATTAAGCACAATTAATAAATTAACGTGAATGAATATTTGATTACACGGTTGATAACGTTTCTGTATTTTAGGCTAAAAATATAATTATTTTGGATGCTTTGGCTTTGGGACAATGGATTAACTTTTCAAAATTTCAATGCATTACGCTTTTGAAATAATTTGTAGCAAAAAATATTTTGGAATCATGGCATTTAATGCGCCGCTTGCCAAATCTAAATCATTCTGCATTCTTTGGCAATAAAAAGACAATTTTAATATGATGTTATAATGCTTATTACGTGTAATCTCTATATAGTGGTAACATCCCTGAAAATTATTTACCTATTTGCAAATCGTATCAGGTAACACTGAAAGTTTTAAGAATTTATCATTTAACTTTGAGGCATTAATAAGTTTATTGCAGTTGTAAAAAAAAAGAAATTTTTATTTTATTATTTAGTCCTCAGAATAAATTTCATGCCACAGTTTTGATCAAAAAATTCTGTCATGTTTATTATAATATCCATCAATAGAAAGATGACATTTTTATAAGCTTTGGGTATCAAGCTTTATGCGATGCTGTTTATAAATAATTTAATGAATCCTAACCTGACAGTACACCAGTTAATGATGCTATTCAAGAAAAGTGTCCTACAACAATAGTGGCAAAAGCTGAAGACATACTGTACATATTAAAGGCAAAAAAATGCCTAGCAGAAAGTATGGGGTAGTTTAGGAATCGGTATGAATAAAGCTCAAGAATATCTGTAAAAAAAACCCGGGACTATTTTAATTAAAGCTTCAAATAGCCTTTTTCTGAACTGCACATTATGTTGCACAAATGTTGAAAGCTGGATATCTGCTAAGAAAATGAAATAGAATGAAGGAATAGCTTACAAGGGTAAAGATACAAGGAAGTATTGATAAGTACATGATGGCATCATTATTTTGAAAGATAGTTACATCTTTTTTTTTTTAAACTAACCAACTTGTTACTATAATTTACCACATAAACAAAAATAATAATGCAAAAGGTGTAAAGTACCGTTTTGAAAAAGTGACCGTAAAAGAGTAAAGTAAAAGCACACCAAGTTATTGCAAAGCTTTGATAGAGTAGCGTAAATGACTTAGATAAATATTTGCGTCCAGATTTATTAACTATTTTATCTATTTCCACATATGCGGAACTTGGCTGCGATGAAAAGTTTTCAGATTTTGTCTCTTAAGAAAACTGGATAGAGGAGGATAGAAAACTGGATAGTAAAGGGGTAATTCTAGTGACTTTATTTTCTTTTGTTAAACACAATCTGAAAAAATTCTCTAGATTAAAAATCATTAAATTTTATAAAAGATTTTTTTTTCTTTTTGGGTGTAACTAGGTTACAATCCAGATATTAATTATCTTTTTATTGCAAGTTCTCCTTTTTTGTATTAAGTTCTTCTCTGAATGTCATTTTTTTAAGAAAATACATATACCTGTAATTTGCAATTTTATTTTTAGATGTAGTCGGCACATTTTGATTTAGTTTTACAATTTATTTCCTAATAAGAGCTTACTTGGTATGATACACTATTTTATTTTCTTAAATATTTAAAACACTTGATTGCTTAGTTCAATTTCAAGTCTTTTATCAGTATTTTATTATTTAATTATATAAATCCAAACGACAGAAATGTCTTAGTAGATTGCATTAAATTATAGATTATTGTTTTGTAAACAAAGACTATTTATGAAATCAATTACACAATCAAATATAGAAATAATTAACTCAATGCTAATGTAGTTATGTTGAAACATTTCAGTTTACTTAAGACCTATGAGCTTTATTTACATGGCTATCGTTGAGCAACATTGTTGAGTTATATTGTTACTTTTATAGAAAATATAATTATGCTATTAACACCAAGTAAAGAAATAAATTAAGTAAATATTTACGCATGTTGTACGTAAATAATACTTAATCTTAAAACATTAGGCGTGAGAGAGATAAGTATGTGACTTGAATCTACGGAAACGGGAAGTTATTTAACACCTCCATGATGGTTTTGAAAAAGTGTGGGGACGTACGTAATATAATTGGTGCGTTCAAACTTCATTTGCTTTAAATTTGTGGCATATGTTTTCACATTGTTTCCCTAACATACCGCTTCTATCTTGTTTTATGACTTATGTAACAAACCATTTAGGCACTGTGCTCGGATTCGTCATAGGTTTCTATTGATTGGCAGTTATTTGGAAATGGCGTGTTTCAACAAGGTGGATTTAACGAGTTCAGTCGTGATCAAATTAATGACATCGGTGGCAAATTAAGATAACATTAATCCTTTGCTACTGATGATGAAGATTAACTACATAATTACCAATCAGTAGGTATGGGAAAGTTTCAGTATTGACGTCAGTTAACTTCAAGAAATTCGATACGAACATTTCAATGTCAGGAAGTTTTCTACTAGGTCGACACTCGTTAAATCATGAACCGAAGTTCAAAGACATCATCAAGTTTATTTGAGTAGTAAAATATTAAAAGAAATCGAAGGAGGTCACTTAAATACTATATTGGAAATTACCACGGTTGAAGAAAATTAGATATACTGGTACGAATTTAAAAGTAAACGGCAGCGTATTGTGTGTTTCTATCTGAAGAGTTGCCAATAACTTTGAAGAAAAGACGAAGTGATGGAAAAAAAAGATGCTCAGTCTTCTGACGGACGAGTTATTGTGCAACAACTGTTTTAAAAAATAAAAGAACAATTATCGCTCACTGGTATGCCAGGAATTTTTTTTTTCTAAATGTTCGACAGTCCTCACTCTTGCTGGAAAAGCCTCCTTTACTAGGATAATACCGCTTCATACCCGGTCAGATTAATGAACGAACTTTCACTAAGCGGGGAGTATAAATTATGCATCATCCAACATGCAACCTGATATCGATTTATTCTCAGGATAAGAGGTAAACTGTGAGAAATGTGGTGGAGAAATATGGTGTCTAAAAAGCGTTACGTATATAAAAGATATATTGGGACGAAATACAACAAGTATTCAATTTTGTATCGAAGTTTGTTCTAGATAATTTTTTTATATTTTCCAGGTATTCATTCGGGGCTCAAACTTATTTTTCGCAAGCTGGAGTTTTTAATGTCTAATTTTTAATTTTTAATTCAAAAGTTTGTATAGGTTTCTGGCATTGCAACATACTATAGTTGAAACTTTAGTTAAGATTACAACAGACTGTGTATGCAACTTCAAAATGTCCATGTTTTATTGCAGAAAGGAATTAAAAAAAATTGAAGTGATAGACGTTCTGTGATTTATGTTTTGGTTCGTTGAGAACAAAATTAGAACAAATTTATCAATGCAGTATACACAAACCCTTCATGCAATAACCTAAAACAATAGTTTGCTCTCAATTTTTAGGTGTTTAGATAAACTTATCAATATTTTCTTATTTTTTCTATTATGTGCGTATATATTACTACCTATATTCTAAATTTCTGTAGTCAGTAAGGCAGTAACAAAACCAACAATTATTGGAGGTCCATATGTCGAAATTCAATAAAGCTAGATGAAGTAAATTTCACCTTCGTTACCTTTTTAGATCATTAATATAAGCTCTGGATCTGGATCTCTAAATTTTTACTCAGATATACAGAGGACCAACCTTGATTTGAAATTGTTCAAGTATATGCATTATCGGTATTGCGAGAACTCATCCTCTGTAATGTCGTGCGCTTAGGCAGACGAAATTGGGTTAATTTTTATTTTTGAGACTGTCCTATAGATTTATCGGGCACACGTAATATTTATTCATGAAAAATTTATGAAAAATGCTCACATTCCATTCGTAAATTTTAATGCAAATTTTTCATTTTATAGATTGCATTCACAATATTAACTTTTCAATAGCTTTAAAATATTTGAAAAAATAATTTACACCAAAATCAAGCTTTAGTAAAATTTACAAAGATATTAAAAAAAATATTAATTTGGTGCTAAATATTTTATTGCCAGTGAATTATGTGTTAAAACGTTTTTCGTTCTAGCTTTTAATTTCGGTACACTTAATAATAAAATAATATATGAAGCATAACATAACTACCGTTTTTGCCTTTAATTGCTTAAATTTAATAAGTTAATCCATAACAGACATATTTTAAAATGAAGATAGTTTTTAATTGGTTAGACAAAAACTGTTTTGAAGGTAAAACAAAAGATGTCAAACTAATAATCAGGAGAAAAAGACCTTTAGGTTTAAAATGGTCTGTGTACGAACATTTTCCATTAAATTAAATAGCAATTTTTTACCATTGCGGGAAAATTATATTACGTTATAAGAAAAGTATTAATTTCTAATTCCTCTAAATTTAGAGCGATTATCATAAATTGAGTTCTTGGGCCATTAATTGTTAATAAAGAAAATTCCATTAACTTTTTGGGTAAGTTACATGTTTAATATTCAAAACTATACGCAGTACGGTGGTCAATAAAAAGATTTGGAAAATATTAAGATTGCGCAAAATAATCTAACTGTACATTATTTCAGCAAAATATTTTTGTAGCGATTTACAAATACCTCAAGGCCATTATACTTAACAACAGTTTACTCGAACTAAACGCGGGATGTAATTGACAATTTGCTCGTTGAAAAAAACACAAGATAGAAGGCTATTCATGCTGTCGTAGAATTTTTATTCATCAATTCAATTCCCTTTTTGACAATTTATAACTAATTTCATCAACAGTAATGGCCGTCACAATATTATTTTCTTATTTGTCCATTTTCAGAATAAAATGATTATTTGTTCAAATAAAATAAATAAACCAAACAGAAGATTTCATACATTTCATTTCAATAAAAATATCTTAATAAACTTTCTTGAATGCTGAATCTACTCTTTACGCTTCAGATTTTTTATTTTTTTTGCTTATTTTTTTCTAGTTTTTCAATGTTATATCATTCGAGAGTAAAAATAAATAAACGTGGAAAGGTTTCGTTAAATGGATTTGCTAAAAGCAAAACCTGAAAACTCTTTCATAAACCTCCCGGCATTAAAGGCCTTTATTTATATTTACTGAAGGAAAATCCGTTCGTACACGTGCTCTGAAATTTTAAAATGAAAAAGCATACTTAAGTTTAAGCTTGAATTACATAACGGCACTAATATTGCTTTGGATAAAGAAGTAATTCTTATGTTAGAAAATTACTTCTTATAACAATTGCCATCCACATTCTCTATAGAATATAGTAAATACATGTACATAATAATATACCAACCCAAGTTCGGCATGTAGATGTACACACATAACGGGTGTATATGTATACAGCCTTAACACCTCTTCACTTTGCTTTCTGATAATTGCTTATTTTAATTTTATGAACAGTCAATGAAAACTCAAATTTACAAAAAGAAAACAATATTTCTTTCTGTTGGGTCACATGTTTAGTGTAATTATATTAACAAAAATCACACTTCGAGCATTATTACCTAATTAAAAATTATATTACCTTTATTAACTCTTAAAATATTTGGACTATTATAATTGCTGTCCACACTACGTTTACATTCAATAATGATAGCTGTCTAAATGCGTAGTTTAATTCACTTCAGTTTCTTCTCTCACAGTAATAACGTTTTTAATTACACAACTCTTCGAAACTTTTTTAGGAGCTGCAAATTGTTATATTCCATAATTAATACAGAGGCAGATTGCTCTTATAAGATTCTTACAGATTTCGATCTCTGTCCAGCTCCACGTATTTGTTCAGCAATGAACTATATAGTTATATTGACAAAAGCATGAGCTCCATAAAATTGTCAGAGATTGATCCGGTATATGCGTTTCGTGAAATATGAAATAAAAGAGATGAGATGCCACACCCGCTACTTCTTTTCCCCAATACTCATAGGCAAAAAAATAACAGGTTTT
This sequence comes from Druceiella hillmani, assembly GCA_039881145.1. Taxonomy (NCBI): domain Eukaryota; kingdom Metazoa; phylum Arthropoda; class Insecta; order Lepidoptera; family Hepialidae; genus Druceiella; species Druceiella hillmani. The sequence goes on from JAYKKI010000102.1 coordinate 7,503,591, forward strand.
CTCAGATAGTTACTATTTAATATACAATTACGAATCAGCAAGAACATGTATATTAACTGCAAGGAAGAAATAACTGACTTCTCTTTTAAAATATACGTCGTTAGTACTGATATTCGAGACAGTAAGATTATTATAATTGTCTATTGTTATTACAATTCTAGTGAAATTCTGCCTAATTTTCAAACGTGTTTTCCTCTTTTTTATAAAAACTTCAGCGTACCTTTCGTGTACTAGGTTCATAATTTCCAGTTTTCGAAGTTGAAGTAAAATTTAAAAAGTTTCATGATTATCAGGAAGAGAAACAATTTTAATTTCTAGATTTGTTTTTGCTTGAAATTTATCATAAGTCGAACATGTATCCATCCTTGGATAGTAAAACGATATGGCAAAATTGTTATTGAAATGATTACGGTGTGTATCGTATGAAATTCAGGCTTTACTTTTGGATATAATTCGTTAAACATCTTGTGAATCTTAGACAAATTCAACTCATCTGATAAATATATTTTTTGGCCTTTATATCATTAACTAATTTAAGAGTATTAATTTGCTTGTACTTAAATAAAACATTTGTTTAGGAAGCTTCGTTTTCATATGTGCTCCCCATTTATATTTTTGGAAAATGCCGTGTACAATCAGTGGTTCCTGAATAAACTCCAGTCTTCTTTTAGCAATACCATGCAAGGATAGTAAAGTTTTTTGATATACTGGTATGTCACAGATATTGTTCAAATCGTAGTAATCTTACAAGAATAAGATTTATTGTGTAATTTCATATTCTCTTCTTCTAATCAGGAACGATGTCGCTGTATATTAGCTATGGTTATAAGCCCGCTTAAATAAGTACCTTGGTCATACCTGGCGCTGCCACTATTAAATTGAAATATTATTATTGTTCTCTGGTCTTTATTTACAAATGATTTCAAAATATTTAAAACGATCACTTTCACAGTCGTCACCAATGTCATGATCACAAGCTCGACAGGGGCCGAAGTTTCTTTAAAACCTGTTTATTCCACCAGTACATTTTGCTTTTTTCATATTTTTATTAATTTTAACATTATTTGCCATAATTTAAAAAAACTCACCATACTAATTAAAAACGTGTTTATGTTGTTAACCTTATGGGACGCCAAATATAGCAAGACTGACATATAAAAGCAAAGAATTTGCAAAATGGCGGAAATTGTCGAGTGAGGGATGGACATTTATCATTATTGTTGTGAAAACCTATGGTCATTCTAACGGTGTGTCAAAATTTTAAAAACTTATTTATCTCGAAAATATGAAAAGATTTAAAAAGTTTAATCATATTTATAGCGACAATTAGTTTCAAATTAATATTTCATCGAAATCTAATAAAATTTATTCATAATGTGGAAAGAAAAAACTGTGAACGTGTTTCTATTTTTAGGGTTTCGTACCTCAAAAAGAAAACTGGGATCCCTATAAGATCATTCGCGTGCCTGTTTTTCCGTCTGTCAGAGGCATTTTTTTAAGAAATCGCTTGACATTTAAATTTGAAATATTGGTATAGTGATAAAACATATCAACCCGCACATGTCCCAATATTTTTGGTTAATACTCTAAATAATTCATACGGAAATTTTAGGTTGGTGGATATGTGGTGTGAATGGTCTGAAAGGTTTGATTATACGGGTTTTAAAAATAATTTTGTTTTCTTAATTTTAATTAATTGGTTTTAAATGGCGCAATTTTTTTAAATATGCAACTTTATTTTACGCATGTGAAAGATAAAGGAGGCTATATATTTACGTGGTGAAAAATTAATATTTATAAATAGTTTAATAAAAATATTATTTATTCTTATACAATTATAAACGTTTAAATGTGTAAATAATGCCAGTAGTATATATTCGAATTTATGCAAAAAATGTCAGTAGTCTGGTGAATTATTCTTATACATTATTTTAATAGTTATGAGTCAGGCAGTTGACGTTTACGAAGGGATTAATATATATCCAGGGTATTTGTTTCCTTTGCGTTTAAACGACAAAGAAACTTGCATATATTTTAAATAACTATTATATGTATTAAATATTCATTCGTAGCGTTGGAATAAAGGCTAGTTTTTTTTTAAATATAAGTTTCTCTTCGTAAAATTAATTTTACTTATATGGTTCAGTTTTTGGTAAATGACTTTAATTGCACGAGTTTTCCCCGTGGTTATTTCGTTAAATACTTTATTCGAAATTATAGAATTTTGTAAGAAAGGATACCACTCATTAGGAAAGTATACTTAATGGCGTCGAATTTATGATTGAATAAAATATTAAACGTAATGTAAGGATGATACCAAAAATATCGTCGTCACTTTTTATCTTAAACTAGAAATAACAAAGGAAAGTTTCCATTAAAATTGTTTTTGTATTATGTCATTAATGCATTAGCAGATAATTAGCTATTCAAATTTATTTAAAAGACAGATAATACCATTAATTATGAATAATGATCGTTTTAACACCGACATCGTTTAGGTTCTTAAGAAATTTGTTTATTCGCTTGATTCTGGATCAAAGAAATAATTTTCTTTCTTATTGTAATTAAAATATAAATGAATGTACGCACAGTGAATGATTGGACTCATAATTTAAAATTTCTTTTTTAATGAACCTTTCACATAAAATTTCGGAAGACGTGTCTTTGATTAACTAAATATAAAATTGAATTGGCCTTTGTATTTGTAGAAAATATTATGAAATATTATACGAAATTATTTTATTCAAAGTTTTAATAAATTGCTAGTATCAATTGTTTTTCTGTTTTTTAAACCTATGGCAGAAATAGTGATATTAGCAACAATGCAATCAGTTCGGATTTTAACATTTTGCGAACGGTACAAAAAAAAAGTAAATTGATAATAATATATAATTCGATAGAATGCGTGCAAAAATGCTAGTATTCCATTTTATTTGAGTGGGGAGCATGATTTCACTATATGGAGCATTGTATCACAATTGGCAAAGGGTAATCTTGTCAGGAGGAACCAAGATCTACAACCTGCGATATCTAGATGACATAACATTCTTGGTTATATCCAAATTGGAGCTTGTCGAACCGATGAAGAGATTTTAAAACGAGGATGAATTCTTGGGGCTTAAGATCAACAAGTCTAAAAAGTATATTCTGACGGTGGACACATTTGGCCAAGTCACTCGCCGTGTACCACTCCGGGACATGGAAGTCGTTCGTGATTTTTACACTCAGGATTATAGGATCATATGCATCGAGCAAGAAAGAAAGCTCCAGAAAGGACATTTGATGAAGGACAGGTATGACCGAAAGTGCAATAAAGTAAATTTAATATGGTTTGAACCGATAGAAACATATCTTTCACCGCCAAGAATCACTGCTTCAAGAACTTGTTTTCTCCATCTTTCACCAGGGCGTCAAATCTTTGAGAATCAGCTCATCGGAGAGAAAAATTGTAGACACTTCGTATATATGGAGCTGGCAACCGATACGTATAATTTTTATGGTTGACACAGTCGAGGAAAAGCGACTACGAAGGTGATTTCCTAACCGCTGGCCGTATAAAATCAAAATAATCGCAGGAATTTTAATAAAAGCAGACAGAAAAGGTAAGTAGAGAAATATACATTTCATGTTTGAATGTGTTTTAGTTAATCATAATGCCTCGAACAAGGAATTTTATTACAGCGTGAAAGTACGTCATACGGGCAATTAAATATAATATATAGTTTCAAATGGTAAATAAAACAATGAATATTTTTCTTACAAATACACGAAAACAAACGGTATAAATAAAGTTGTTATGAAATGAAATGAAACAATTCAAGCCACATATCGAAAAACAATAAGGGAAGAGGAATTAAATCCGATGTATTTCGATCTGTATATTAACTTACTCAATGCGATCTTAGACGAATTTCGTCAATTCGGTTTTACTTCGCGTATTTATATTCAACGAATTTCAAAATGTTGTTTTCTTATGGAATTTGTTCGTACATTTTTAAGCTATAATAATTGCAAGAGAGAAATTTAATGGTACCAGTGATAGCCAAAATATTATTTTGAGAGCCTCCGAATTCAACAAAAACCTGGGAAATAAAAAAATAATATTAGTATACGCAGTTAAACTGGGCAAGGTGTAATTTGAATATATCAGGATACAGGAAAATCAAAATATAAAATATAAAATCAAATAGCCTTTCATTTCAAAATAATTCATAAAAGCCAAGTTAACTAACTTAAACAATAAGATTTATGTGAAAATATTTGTGAAAATTTAAGTCCCTGTATCCATTCACATACACTTATATTTTCGTCAAGTGACCATGTCCATCCGTATGTACTTGTAGTTTCATCATGTTCTTCTGTTCATTCGTATGTAATTGTAATTTAATCAAGTCTCAGTGTCTGTTCCTATATATTTATAATTTTATCAAATCTTGATATTCACAGAATCTTATGTCTTTCACTTTACGATCAATTGTGATGAAATTTTGTAGGGATACGTCGTTGAATTCCGTAAATACACGATTTCTTTTGTTGCCTTTGAAAACGTTAAAATTTTATATAATAGTTTTAGCTAACCTTAAATTTTTATACTTTTATTTGTACCTAAATATTTATGAATTTAATTCGTCTTTACGTGGTTAATTTTAATTCAGGCTAAGCTTTCATCCAGATTTCAAAATTTGTTAAATATTTTTTTAATCTGCGCATTTGATACAAAATTTAATTAATAATGAGTTTAGTATTAGAAACACTTTCTTATAAAAATACCCCAATCTTTACTTTAGCTAAAACATGTTTTCTTCCAATTATTAGATGTTCTAGGAATAATGAGGAATAAGAAAACACGGTATATATTAGAGTAAAGTAAAAATGTTCAAAAATAATTTCAAAATTTTCTCAAATAGATGAATTTTTGAGACATTCCTTTATCAAATATCTAATGTTTATTAACAATATATTTTATATGGTAACATATAGGATGTAATTTTGGAGAAGGCCAACATTTTTTCTTATCGTCTTTAAATTTATTCAGAGACCATTAAAACGACGATTAAGATATTAATAGGATTTTAGTTTAAAAATATATGAACTACCTAATTAAAAAAAAATTAATATCAAATTTAAAAAGAACGCCTTTGATTGGCCACTTCCCCCGACATATGAGAGAAGATGGCCGTAAGTTTAAGGAATGGGAGAGATGGTTGCAGTTTTTGTTTCTTATAGTATACAGTCCGATCCCAAAACAATTTAAAGGTCAATGTTAATACTATTAAAAAAGTATTGCGACATGTTGATGAATTTTGTGAAATATTTAAAATTTTTCTATTTTCTTTTTTCCTTTCACATTGATCACTGAACCGCATCCGTTAGACTAAACGATTCTTTTGCATGTAGCTCTAGCAAAGTTTAGGGTCCGCTTTTATATCATTAGATAAACACAGCAACTGAGGAATTTATGCAGGCTGAAAATTTATTTTTGTTCTGTTTAATGAGATGTATAAAATCTGGGAAACACATACATAATAGCAATCAAAACTTCATAACTTTTACATGCTAAAGCGAGTTTGCTTGATTGTTTGTTTGTATGGTTTTCAAATTTAATTACTTGAGATATGTCTCTAAAATTTAAAAAAAAATTATAGCACATATAATATTAATGATCATGAAATACCCTTTATCATGTAACAGAATTCTTCTGGAATAATAAAAATTGGGGTAATTTTTTTAAGGATAATCACGGCAACTTGTTAATCTACGGCTACCTACTGCAGAGCACAGGATTCTCTTCTTGCTTCATTTCTTTAATAATGTGCATCTGAAACTACTTATTCATTTTCATTATTCAAATCCAATATTTTTATAAGAATATTATTTTCTTACTAAATCACCATTTTTTCTCTTTTCTATGCCATAGAAATTGTGGGACGGAGCAAGTATTTCAATTAAAAAAATATGTAAGAGTAATTACTCCTAGGCTTTAGATTAAATACTGTTAATCTCATTTAACCATCACATTAAGTTTTCATTAGTATCTAAAATATAATTTTTATGTTGTTCGATGCACAATTATGATAAACTATTTTGGAAATGGTTAATAAGTTGCTTAACCAGGAACGACTAAATCGTTCTTTTAGTCAATTTTTCTCCATGTAATATCGCATCTCAATTTTATTATAATATTAATAAATAACATAATTAAGCAGCAAAATAAACTTTAACTTCTAAGTACATGACAACCAAATAAATGTGGTGACGGAGCTATTATATGAGATGACCAAACTATTTAATTGCGAGAAAAAAAAACGCTGTTAGTATTTTGTTTACACTGAATATAAAAGATTAATGATTTAAAAAAATATTCATGTTATATATATTTAAATCTTGCGCATCTTATGTAACTTATTTTTGCATTTTGTATCAACATTTTCATTTCACCTAATTTTGTTGAATGGCTCTCATTAATGTTTGTTCTCAAAAATTTTGTTGAATGGTATTTACAGTGCAATACCTTATGTTGCATATTTTTTTTATTTATTTTCCTTATTTATCAAATATTAATCTCCAAATCGTTATGATTTCTTTTCTCTAACTTTTCAGCAATACTTTCAATAACTCTTCTAATGGAACCAAAAAAAACTTAATAAAAATAAGGTAAACAACTTTCTCTAAAAACGTAAACAATTTTCTTTTAAAACTCAAAGCTTAAAGTCACAGTTATCAATCAAAATGAAAATGAGAGTATACATTGTTACACTCAAACTATCTTAGACTCACAAAATCGACTCTAGGGAACAGCTAGTGATAGCAGCAGATACTAGAAAGTTTAAAAAAAACCATGAAATCCATTTCAATATATTATAATGTACCAATAAAAATTACATTTCATATAATCTGAATCTATGAACTATTAAGCCAGGTATTTCTCAACGATGTATTGGCTACAAAAGCTAATTATAATTATGGCTTCTGAGTTATCAGAATCTGTAAACTTCCAATTCATCAAAATTAGATGAAATAATGCACCAAACCTCCTCGAATGGTTTCTCAGCCAGTAGCAAGAGAAAGTTAGTAGACATTTTTCTTTAACCCAATGCAATCCAGACAAAGAAAAAAAGACGCCGCCAAAATATTGTCGGGAATATTGGTTTGATAGGTAAGATATACACGAGGCCATTACATAAATGGAAATATGAAAAAGTGTCAAACCTTGTGCTTGACAGTTGTCATATTTTCATTTTTCATATAATTTGCGCTACAAGGATTGCGTACATAATTAGACATTCATTAACATTTAACGGTGTATAATGTTCTTATTAATTGTAAATTTTGTGCAAAATTTTAATTGTTAGGACAAGAATTTATTGCCTACTATGTATTTTACAGGTTTGTTTTTTCCTTCACTTGTTCTGTGAGACCTAGCTTCTTGCCAAATTTAATTATTCTAGGTCAACGGGAAGTACTCCATAGGTTTTAAATTACTTGCGAGTGGCAAGAATGCAGCATAAATGGCTGTACTATTAGGTTTTTTTTTATTGGGTTAAGGTATTCAAGGAATAATATATCTAGGTATTTGATAATAATTTCAACTTGATGCCAACACGCGATCCTGGAAAAAAGGACATTGACAGATAAACAGACGGAAAACGAAACGATTCTATAAAGGTTTATGTTTTCCTTTTGAGGAAAGGAACCCGAAAAACTATATTTCCCTTATTTTTGGTTTTGACATATTAACAATTTATATTTAAGAATTTGAAATTGAATCATAACAGGTGATAAATTTTTAATTAAAAACGGCACTAATCAACGGCGGGTCCACAAATAGCAAAATATTCAAAGTTCCCCATAAGGATTCTAGGTAGAAATAAAACTAAATGAAATAACTATTTAAAAAAGAAATATAATAACTTATCCGCAAAAACTTATTACTGTGTAATTCTATGTCATATTTAGGAAATAACAAGGGTACTGTTTCCCATTATTGATACAGCAGCAAGTTAGTTCCTAGAACCTTAGATTCGTAGGTAAACATGTTCGTTACAGATAGGATTCTGCTCATATAATTTTTAATTGATCTGTCTCACTGTTCTTATGAATTGCGTAAGAATATTTTTTTCTGAAATATTAAGCAGACGCCATATAAAGAATGAAATCCACCTACATATGTCCAAATGTCCAATAATTCTCGTGTAATTTACATTTCGGCTGATGGAAATTATAGTACGGCTTTTCTTGCCAATTAACTGAAACAGTGAAGTAAAATATCTTTCACAATCAAACCTAATATAGACTATTATTATAACATATTTATACAATGGTATAATTAATGGAGATAAAATATAATTTATGTTCATATCACGACGCTGTTGGCAATGTATGGTAGTTGACGCTTCCCATCCTGGAAGAAAATTATAAACTGCAATTTGCATGGAAACGATTCATTTAGTGGGTAAGTAATTAAGCAGCAGCGGAGCAATGATATTCGGTTACCTGATGCCAAGATAATAACATACTAACCATGAGCACTAAATTCCTTTGAATTGATATGTTTGTTAACTTAATATAATGTGATCAGTAAAAGTAAAGATTCTCATGAAATCAGTATAAGTTGAAAGTTATTTCGGTAAGGAAAAGTGAGAACGTAGGACTAACATTTTTAATTTGCTCTGAATGTATTTAAAAGTAAAATTATAATAACAATTTTAATATTTCTATTATGCAGCCGTATTTCCATGATTTGTAAAATAAAATAGTAACTTATATCCCTAGTAGCGAAGTGATGTTGGTGTCATTTCGTTGTTTAATCGATGTGTATCTTAGCATAACTTCTAAACTATTTTGACGTACAGTCACTTAATTACTATTTTGGATTTTAAATTTTTGATGACGTTTGTTAATGGAAGTTATCTTGACTAATGTATGATTGAATACATAGTTTCAAATAGTAAATGCAGGATATCATTCAGGCCAATCAAAAGCAGAGTATTTATAAAATCATGTTGGTGAATTGGCGAGCAGTACACTATTTATTATCATAATTATTTAATGAATAAACATGGTAATTATACTTTAAAAAGCCAGACGTTTTGTGAAACGAGTTAAAAATATATTCCTCTCTAATTTGAGGTGCACGTAACTATAAATTAAAAAATTCGGAAAGAAAATACTACTGTCGTAATTAATGCACGGTATGATATAAAATATTACGTCATTAGTAACAAAAGAAAAAAAATGGATGAAAAGGCTGTGTTTGTTATTTTTATACCAAGCAGGTTTTTGTTTTGATTTGGAAAATAATTAATTAGTTAAAGCATCGCTGGACAGAGATAGAGAGACAATGATCAAATTGACAAAAGAGTGAATAAAAGAAAAAGTGTTTGTCTTGATAGTAATTTTGATGATACTTTCGGAAAATGTTGTAAATAATCATTTCCTTTCTTTTTTAGTCAAAGTCAGATTTTTGCACAAACAATTTTCCAAATTTATTTTGAAATTGTGTTGACATTTTAGTATTCTTTGAAGTGTAATATTTTATTTTTAAAATCACGTTACCGATAAGATTAAAATAACCCTAATGAGGTAACTTTGATTGTATAAAACCTTGTTTGCATCCCGTTATCCTTTTTCTAATATACTAAAATTATTTGTGAAACGTAACATTAGTAAAAAATATAATAAAAAAAGGATACTTTTCTCCAAATGATTAATTTTCACTACTGGCAATTTTAAACGTACTGTTAAAAATTACACTTTCGTTTAATTAAAATTATTGTCATGTTACGTGGTGGACAAAATTTTAAAAATATCTTGTGTTTCGAAATGTTAGATTCCCGACTAAGTGATTTATATTGAAGCATATTGTGTATATAATTATTTAAATATTATATTTTTTTATTTACAATGTATCCGGAAATGCACTCATACCCTGATTACATAATGTTTTCAGCATTTAACTAATAAATATAATGCTTAATATAACGCTTTTAGCATTATAATGATCTAGCCTGGCACCCATAATTAGATTTTTTCATTCTCACAACTAGGACTCAAATTCATTTGTTTTGATATTTGTTTATGCACAATTCAGCCAAATACAAATTTAAATATTGAATAATAACGGCTGTAAGTTTCTGCGTAAAAATAGTATTAAACGTAGTATAATACTTCCTAAAATCAGAAGATCCTACTTATTATTAAATATAATCTTATTTTCCATGGATATTATTTTGTAGTAAGTTTTGCTAAAATTTTAAATTATAATATTTCTGCAGGTAAGCAATTAAGAATACTCTCGAAAAGAGTATTTTTTATAATTCTATACATATTTATAATTCTATATGTACATCGTTTTTTACTTCTACGCCCGGAATCGAAAAACTTTTGTACTGATGTCATAAATCACATAAGGCAATTTCATCTTTGATTCTACCTTGGCGAGACTAGTCTATTGAGTGACTAGGAAATTGAATACTTATTTACTTATCTAAACTTTTCAGATACTACCTTACGTCGTTTATTTCTTTGTCTGGAATGTCTTAGTCTGCAATGTTTAATGACAAATTCTATACTAAATTTTGTTCAGGTTTCTGGCATTGCAACAAACTTTAGTTGATCTTGTAATATAATATACATAAAATTTATCCATGTTTTAGAGCAGGAAACAATAAAAAAAAATTTATGACTGTTGAAAAGATAGTCTTAATAAATCTTAATATTAGGAATAGATAAAGTATGATATTGCGTGTTATTGGGAATAAACTTACCAATGCAGTACATACAACCACTTGTGCAGTAACAGAGAGTTTTTAGTTGATAGATTAAATTTGCAATATAATTTTAATATAGTTTTAAAATACTTGAAAAATATTTAGCCGATCACTGAATGATCGAAGTTAAAAAGGTGTTATCAAAAAATATTTTGGCGCTAACAAATTTCTAATATTTAATTTTTACTATAAATAGCAGTAAAAACCTGAATTAAAATATTTTTCTTCGTAGCTGTTAATTTGATGAATAATATAAGGTAAGTAAAGGATTTCCTCAATGATACAAAGTAAACTATCAAGCGTAGGACAGTCACAGTTTTTTGCCCTTGATTGCCTAACTTGAAAAACTTGATTAATGAGAGATATATTTTAAAACTGAGATAGCTTTTAATTGGATAACGTAAAACACTTTAAAAGCACAAATAAAATATTCAAATAAAGTTAAGAAATCAGTCAAAAAACTTTAGGTTTTAAGACCGTATGTATATAAATATTTTCTATTGAAATAGGTAGCCATTACTTAGCTCTGTAGGAAATAAATATTCAATAATAGGAAAATAAAGGTAGCAACATCCGCTTGTTATTAAGATAGAGTGATAATCATACATTTAGTCCTCGAGTCATTAATTGTTAATAAATTAAATTTTAGACATATTAAAGGTTAAAACTTATGCTCAATACAGCTGTTAATAATAAATATTTGGAACGTTTTAAAATTGTGCCAAATAAATTATTATAATTTGTTCTAATAGATCATTTTCGTAACATTTCACAGTAAGTTCAAGACAGTTACGTTAAGTGGCCTTTTTATCAGCAGAAAAATTGCAGGATGGAAGGCTTATGAATGGCGGTGAATTAAAAGAGCAATATAAATGGTAATATTTGATAACTTTTAAAAAGTATATCATTGAAAATGAGATGTTAATGCATGTGATATGAAAGAAATGTATTCAATATTGGCAGGTAATCTACTCCATATTAGAATGGCTTTTCTTTAGTCGACGACAGGTAACTTTTAAAACTCGTAATAACTTGCCTGTATTCCATTCACAGGTTGCTACTTAGGGGATCGAATAATCCATATTATAGTATTGATTTTGAAAATTAGATAACTGGTTCATTGTCCAATTAAAACACAGAAGAGATACGGTGATTTTTTTATCTGCTCGATCTTGAAGATGGATTCTTGGTTGAAGATCATGGATGATGGATGGAGATCTTGATTTTTGTCTGCTTGATTGTGAAGTGGCTCTCTACATAGATAAGTTTTATTTTTCCTATCATTACCTTGTCAACTCTCTGGTAGAAAAGACTGTACTGAGATGAATGAAACAAGTGAACTCGGAACTACTAGTAAATAAAATTACTTGACTTCTATTTTATGCGTTTACCACTTGTATCTCAAAAGAAACTGGTAAATGATATTAAAAAATATTGTAATATATCTATATTATATGCCTTAAATAATTTATTATTTGTTGCCCCATACTTAAACAATACCCATAGTATTTATTTATCGGCCACAGTTCATTCATTTCTAGTGGTTTATTGAAAATGGTACTTTTATAATAGAAGATTACATAATAAATACGTGTGTACTTCCACACCAAAATGTAAATAAACTAGAATGGTTTATTTTTTTAAATTAGGGAATTTCCAGAAAACAACTTAAAAAATCATAACTTCTAAACTATTAACTTTCGCGGAAATAATGTTATTTTTAAATGACTCGTTAAGACATCAGCTGCAAAAACAATGTGGACTACTATAAATGGGCCGCCTATATATAAAACGTAGACTAAAGCAACTAATTTATTTCGATTTTCTTCACGAAAAACAAAATTCACTGGTCCTTATTTTGACTCAGTATTAATGTACACTTATTTTTCTTACCGTGTCATATTCACTCTATAGCAGAATTTATTTTCAACAATCCAAGTATCGTTTTTACAATTTATGAGTAACTATATCAGCAGTAATAGGTAACTACAATAGTATTTCCTGTATCTATATCAGCATTAATAGGTAACTATAATAATATTTCCACATTATGGAAATAAAATAAATACTTGCTCAGATAAAATAAATACACCAAAAAGGAGATATGGTATATTTTATCTGAATAGAAATACGTTAATGAACTTTTTTTAATGCGGAATCTACTCTTTATTCCTTTGATTGTTATTTTTGACATTGTTTTGTTCAAAATTGCGTGCTCTGAAACTTTAAACTAAATAAGCTTATTTATGTTTAAGTTCGTGACAACATTACTAGTGCTTTGCATACATAGACAGAAATAATTATTATATTAGATAATTGCTTCCAATAACATTCTTTATAGATAGGATATGTCAACCGAAGTCCGCAAAGTAGAGGCTGACACATATATTTCTTTACACGAAATATTCAAATCTAACTAATTTCAAATCGCATAACTATTCTTCCTTTTAAGCTAGAAACGCTAAAATTACAACTTTCACCAAGATTTATATCTTTACAGTCCGGCGATATAAAAAGGGTTAAGAATTAAAGCCACGGAAAATAACTTCTTTTAGATCGGCTAACCGAGTCACAGAAATATTGGAAAAGTTATTTCCGGTTAATGTTAGATCGTTTAGTTTTGCATTCTATTATAGGACTGAAGTAAAGGAAAAAAAATAGAAATTTTACTTTAATATCTGGCTTGCATATACAGTTGTTGTGTTCATTGAAATAGTCAAAATGAAACTCAAGAAAGATTGTCGTTAAATACGATCCACTTCGAAGCTTATATCGCGATTATTTAAATCAATCAATATTGTATTGTCTTGACTTGTATCAATAAATTATCACCATAATAGTCAATAGTCAATAGGAAACGGATAAACAAAATTGAAGTGGAATGAGCGTTCACGTATTTCAGACATCAAAGAAAATAAGAAGTTTGGCAGCACATTGAGTAGCTCTTGAAAGAAAACAAGTTACAAGAAAAATCGAAAGAAATTTGTACGTATCAAAAGGAATTCGTGTTAAAAAAACACATTTTATTTACGAAAATAATTGAAACTCCAAAAAAAAGTAATGTGAAAAGGAAAGAAAAAGTTCATTTAAAGAATTTCTTATCAGTTGCCACTTTATATTCCTGTAGTTAAAGGGGAAGTTAAGCAAATGGGAACAAAACTGCTAGATGTTTCCCTTTACGTAACTTTGGTTATTAAAGCAATAAATTCTGAAAATAATTCACCACGCAAAATTCGATGTCGTAATATATGTAACACTCAATAAATCTGGATGAAAGCTATATCTCACTAATTACAGAGTTTTTCTCTGCAAAACCCAGTTAACATTATAAGAACTTGGCTGCTTTTTTCTTACACTTTTTTAAACTAATTATTTAAAAAGGAACTATGATATTTTTGGATTACGACATGCGAGATACAAATTTACAGTAATTATTCTTCTCACAGTTACAATGACACATTAATTTACGGTAACCATTCTCTTAGTCTCTACCGAAACAGTGACGTAATTACTAGCTCTTAAATATTAAACTAAAAAGTCTTCTACTAATTTAGCTGTCTTTACTCTTATTTCGATTTATAACAGCAGATCCAGCTTTTCTCATTATTTATAAGATAAAATACGACGATGATTTCAGATTTCATTTAAAAGTTTGGTAATGTATTTTTAATTAAAGGATTTTCTGTGTTAACTTACATCTATGCTTAAATTAGCACATATATTCTTGTCTAAAGTTTTTTTGTCTTCAAGAATAGTCTAATTGCATGGCTGCGAACTTCTGCCACTGCTCTTACAGGACATTCTTCTTAAAGAGTATAGGTGACGCGAGTTTGCTTAGCTTCGTGTTTATATTTTAATAATTATGTTGTAAGAATAGTATGGAATGAAATTTCACCACAGACCGCTAATCCAAATATATCGTTTCTATTGATTCAAGATTATATTGAAAGTCGTAGCAGATCATTTCACGGAAATCGTATTGCGTTAAATTTTAATGCAGAAACATTAAAAATTATGTGACATGAAAAAAAACGTAATTCAGAGAGTTTCATTTTCGCAACTGAGAAACTGTTTTCCATGCCTTAAAATTAAGTGAAATGAAATGGTTCGGAGATATAAAGAAAAATATACCCTTCCCTCCCTCCATTTCAGAAGCTACTGAACATGAAATTATGAAAACCATCATTTTTACGAGTCTACGCAAAGTCTGAAGGAAAATTATAGCGTTAATTCTAGATATATTTTTTTAAATATGCACCATGATTTTACGCTTGTGAAAGTTGAAGTTGGCAATATGCATTGCGAAAAATTTGTATTTGTAAAAAATTTTATAGAAATATTATGTACCTTTAAACAATTATATATAGTTAAATGTGAATTTCTATATTACGAGTTCTACTGTACTTGACAGACTTTTCAGTCTAATTTGAACAAAAATTATTAGTAGTATGGTGAATTATTATTTCAAGTTATTTTAATAATGGTGTCATGCAGTTGGCGTTTACGAAGGGCTTAATATGACACCAAGTTTCCTATTCATTTACAGCTAAATAATCTTGCATATATTGTGAGTATTTAGCACATATTGCAAAAAATTATTCAAATCATTTGAACAAAAGTTAACTTTTTAAAGATACAGTTGAATTAAATTAAATTTTATTGATCGGTTTTGACAAGTAACTATAAATGCACGAGTTTTTTTTGACAATTATTTCCTTAAATACTATTCAAATTAATATTATTAGCCTTTAAATAATTTTCATGAGGAAAGGATAATTATTGGTGCAAAATTTATGATCGATTAAAGTATGAAACGTATACCGTCGTCGCTTTTAACTCAAACTGGAAAGTATGGACGGCAATTTGCATGAAATTTGTTTTTGTATTAAGTAATTTGTGCAGCAGCAGAGAATTAGCAATTCATATTTATTTCAAAGAAAGATAATAATACCATTATCTATGAATAATGTTCGCTTTGAAACTGGCGTCGTTTAGGTTCTTTCCAAATTTATTTTTTTACTTAATACCTGTATTAGAAGAAAATACTTTTGATATTGTAATTAAACTATAAATGGAAGTATGCACAGTGAATGATTGGACTTCAAATTTATAAATTTCTTTGATGAAATATTTCAGTTAGAATTTTAAAAAATATGACTTCCATTAATCTAAACATAAAACTGAATCGGTCTTTTTATTTGGTAAAAATGTTATATATTTTATAGCAAAAGTGTATTATATTTTCATTTAACACGTTTTAAAATCTTACTATAAAATACGTACGCATATATCAGAGTTCTATATATGCTTGTATTTCCTGAAGTAGGTCCAATTTATTTCCATCTCATTAAATACAAAACTAAGCTTATGTTTTACCTAGGTCATATTTGATCTGCCTTCAATTCAAATTAAACTCAGACTATCACACGCATTCACACAAATTTCCGAAAGTAAATTACATTGAAATCAATAGAGATATTGTATATTACAAATTATCCTGGCTCTGTGATTTACTTTTTTATCCGTTTACTAAATATTAAAATTGAAAGCTTTAAACTTTATGACATTTTTATTTTTCATAAATCTTCTTCAAAACTCCGCCCGGAAATCGGACCGGGCTGTGACGGGACGCGACCCATAATATGGGAACTTAAATTACGTTACTATGGCTACATAGCCAATAATAATATTGGACATTTGCGTGATACATTAACTTTGAGGTTTTGTTCCGTCGTTGGTCAACATTAATTGTTTTTTTGTTTTCTTTATTTTAATCTTTCTCTCTATTAACCTTTTCTAAGATTCTCACTTTCACTACTGTCTTTTTTAGATATTTTGCAATTTTTTGAGAAATTTCCACAATTCGACGTGTGATATCTTATTAAGTACCGTATATTATATTTTTAGCTACATTTTATTTATTTGATTCAGTGAAATAGGATAAAATAAAATACACCTTTGCATCGTGCACGCATAACAAAACTTGGAGGTAAACTAAAATATTATGCGTCGCTGTACACCTTTTTAAATCCTTACTTTGTTGCGATTGTATCAATCACAACAAGTACCAGCATAATGTTAATAATTATCTAATGCAGGCTTTATTTAGAACTTTATGAAATTAATAAGTTGAAGTTTGTATATATATATATATATATATATATATATATATATATATATATATATATATATATATATACATATATATATATATATATATATATATGTATATAATATTGCTAATATTTTTTAAATTGTGAAATTCCGTATGTTCACGTATACATAATTAATTATTTTTAAAATTATGAAAACTTTCGTACTCAACGTTTTCTCTGATACTCGTGAATTGAGCGTAACAACGCGATTTTGAAAAGTAATATTATTCTATGGGAAAATAGAATTGTTGTAAAATCACCCACGTGTCTTTCTAATTGTTCTTCTATTTATCACAACTGTTTATTTCTAGAACGATTCGAAGCGGAAACTTTAAAATATCTAAGGCTACATAAAGTATCTCCAAAAACTTAATTAAAGTTCATTGGAAAATTACAGCGATAATACTAGATCACGTTCTGTTAAGAAATTCATTTTATTTTAAGATTTATGAAAAATATATCAGACGACATATTTAAACTGTAAACCATAATATTAATTATATTAAATTATTTTTAACGAAACACTATATGTCTTTAAATGTTTGACCACTTACCTATGGACGTAAGGAAATCTTTTAATTAAAGTTCTTCTTTTACGTAAACGTTCCACTCAATTTTTCCACTTCAATTTATAATTTAATCAAGGGAAAACTAAATTTTATTACAAACGTGACTTCTTAATTGTGTTAAAATATATTTTAAGTTAAATATTTAAGTAGGTGAAACAAGAAAATAATTTGCCCTTGTTTAGTTAGCCCTAGTTTAATCTATATACTCAAGGTTTTAAGTAAGCTTAGTAGAAGCATACTTAAAACCTTGAGTATCTAGATAGAGCTTCAATTTATTTGTATATTTTAGGCTTATTCTCCTAAAATTTTTTTTGCCAAAATAAAATTTCAAATGAATATCCAATTTCATTGGTGGAAAACTAATTTTTCTTAACGAATATGACTTCTTAACTGTATTAAAATATATTTTCATTTGAACATTTCATTACATGTTATGTGAAAATAGTCTGTATTAAAATATTTATGGTAATGTCGTCCCTTCCTCTATAATGCGTATAATCTATGATTCCATCAAAGAATTTCCTTTTTCTATTCGGTGATATCAATAATTGCCGTATATTTCAATAATTCAGCAGTCTGTCATATTTAGGAAATTTATCATTCAGGACGCTCAGTGACTTAAGTGTAAAAAGAACTTCAATTTATTTTAGGCTAGCTTTGATCACGATCGTTTTTTAGTTAAAATTAAATTTGAATTAAGTATCTAATTTCAATATGGAAAACAAATTTTTCATGCCGTCTCCAATTTCTTAATTATGTCAAAATATGTTAAAGTTAAATACTTAAATAAATAAAACATGAAAATTATGTGTCAAAATTATCCTAACTTATATATTAAGGACATTTAAAAATTGAAATATTTTGATAGAGCCTCAAATTATTAGTTTAATATGAGCTCATACTGACTATGATGATTTGAAATAAAGTTTAAATTAGATCTTTCAATCGTCGAAGGAAAACTAATTTTTAAGAATTTGACTCCTATATTACGTTAAAATATGTTTTAAGTTGAATTTTTAATCATGGGAAATACGAAAATTATTTGCCACAGATAGGATTTTAAAATATTTAGGATAATTAAGGATTTAAATATTTAGATGGAGCTTCAAATTATTCGTTTATTTTGAGCTCGTCCTTATAATGACAGTTGTTAATATAAAATAAAATTTAAATTAGGTCTCCAATTTCAATCATGGAAAACTGATTTTTAATTACAGATGTCACTCATTCATTGTATTAAAATATATTTTGGGGTAAATAAAGAATACGAAATTAATCTACTATAATTAAATATTTCGCATAGTAAAAGACTAAAATATTTAGTGGGAACTTAAAATACTCAAATATTTCTGATGCTAAAATATTTTAATGTTTAGGCAGAACATCAAATCATTCGTTATTTTAAGTTTACTTTGGAAATCCTACTTATTAAAATAACCACAATATTGTAATAATTAAAAATGCTTTATTTTTCTTTTTTATTTCGAAGCTCAAATTAGCAAAATGTCAAAATAATGTTTTCAATTTACGGTATAACAATAACAAGTATTAATCGGCGATTATTTTTATTAAAATAAATTAGTTTTAGTTAATATTAGAACATTGTTTTAACTTAACCTTCTTTCACATTGAATCTATTTCTCTCTAATTACGATTGCATCATTGATAAATTTGTTCAATAACAGTAATATAAATATTAATTAAAGCAAAAAGAGCAATACACCTTTGTCCTTCTAACTTTTTTATTTCACTTCAAAAATACCTAGGGTGAAAATAATGTAATAAAATATATTATCAAAATCTAAACAAGATATGTCCATTCATAAAATTGATAATATTAATCCATATTTATACACAAGAAACTGCCGTAATACCACCGACGCCTTTTGCCCTTAGGCAATCTATGTTAATATAATTAATTAAACGAGCGATTAATTCAGAAGCAGAACAGCACCGAGCCACGTTAATGCAACACAGCGATGTAAACGCGCTAATGACGAATAACGCGGCTTATAATCGATAGAGGATGATGATGAGGTGACGACGGGCGGTGAGCCTCTCCCTTATTGAAATTAAATGGTGGGTTGAGAAGGGAAGTCGGGGAAATGGGCAGATGGATTAATGAGTGTTGTTAATGAAAGGAATTGCAAAGTAGATGGAAATATTTTTTAACTATTTGTAAATATTTCATTTAGAAGGTATATCGTACATGGAATGATTTTCGTACGCGATTTCATCGTTTCCAAAAAAGCGTGCCATATTGAGAAATTTCGTCAAATATTTCATCAATGAGTTTTTGTTTTTTTCTTTTTACATCGATCAGAATTGAATAGTAGAACGGCATCCGTCGGATTGAATATTTTTTTTACATATAGCTCTGGAAAATATTCTAGCAAACTTTAGGGTTCACTTTAAAAAATTAGAAAAACATAGCACCTTAGTGAATTTGTACATGCTGAAAACTCATTTTTGTTTTGTTGAATAGAATATTTAAATTTTTGTGGGTATACGCGTAATAGCAATCGTTACTTATAAATATTAAAGTGAGTTTGCTTGATTGTATTTCTTTCGTTTTCGAATCTTAACTATTTAAACGATATTCTTAATTAATACATTAATATATTATATAGACAAAATTCCTTTCGAATATACGGATAATATTGTAACATATTCTTTTACTACAATGAAAAACATTAGCCTGTAAGGGTAAAATACATAATAACAAATCATGACAAAATGTCAATCTACTGCTACATATTGCAGATCAAAAGTTTCTCTTCTTGCTCTATTTCTTTGATATGAGTCTCATATTATTTATCCCTTTTCACTGTTAAAATCCAATGTTTTTACAAAACTATTGTTTTCAAGCTAAACAACCATTTTTTCTCTTTTTCATGCAATATAAATTGTGGATCAAAGCAAAGAAATTTAATTAAAAAAATATGAGACGGATTGCTCTGAGACTAAACTTGTCAAACGTTGGATAAATACAGTCAATATTTGTATAGTCATCGAATACAGTTTTCATCAGTATCTAAAATATTATTTCTACTTCGTTTGACGCACAAATAAGATACATTGATTTGCAATGGTCACATTTAAAATGTATCATAATACCAATACAGAACTTCTAATGAAGTGTACGAAATAACCTATAACTTCTAAGTACACGGCTATCAAATGCTGGCTGGATGATTAAGAAGGGAAGTCGAGGAAATGGGCAGATGGATTAATAATCGTTACTAGTGAAAGGGATTGCAAAGTAGATGGAAATATTTTTTGACAATTTCTAAATATTTCGTTTAGAATGTATATTGTACATGGAGTTTCGTGTGCGGTTTCATCGCTTACAAAAAAAATCCCTATTTTATTGCGCAAAAAAGAGCGCATGAGTTTTTGATCATATCAAGTGAAAAATATATAACTTAAATATTTGTATTTGACTTACAAGATGCAAAACTTGCGTAGCTTGCTTTGATAAATCGCGCTGTACAATTTATATTCATTTGGCTTATCTTTTTAAATGAGTCTTATTATATAGGTGTTTAAATTGCAGTAACTTAAGTTTGCACATTTTTTTATTAATTATAAATAATGAATATATTTGGGGTTAATTTTGTAGAAATTCATTATTGACAAATAAATGAAACTATGTGATGTAGTATTACTTCTACTTTCTTTAAGTTCTTTATCACAACCTAGGTTTCGTTGTATTACAACATCTTCAGGTGGGCTATTAGCAAAGATCTCTGCTAATAGCCCAACAATTTTTTTATTAAATTTTTCTATAATAGAAGAAAATTACTTGACAAAATAAATGTAAACAGCTCGACTCAACGAAAATCAAAGCTTTCAAATGAAAACAAAATGGCAGTATACAATATTATACTTAAACTGATTTGGACTTACCGAATCGAACTCTAGAAAACAGATAGTAACAGCAGTATACTTTAACTAGCAGAATCCTTTCGATATATTATAATGCACCAATAACAAGTACACATCAGAAGATCTGAAGCAAATTTAACTAAAATTATGGCTCCCAATTAGATGAATCTGCAAGCGACCAATTCATAAGACTGAGAAGAAATAATGTAACAAACCTCGTACATTTCTTTGACATTCCTCTTTATCACAATAAAATTCAGACCGAAAACAAAGGGGTTAGGGATGTGTCGAGAGTATTGAGAGGCAAGATATCAACAACGCCATCATATAAACGGCAAGATAAAAACAATATGTTCCTTATTTTTGGTTTCGATATAATGCAATTTTGTACACATTTTTGTTGACATGTTTTTTAAAATTTCTCGCAAGGATTCTTAAAAAAAATAAACGCAATATTTAAAAAGAAATAAATTATCATATCCACAAAAACTTAATACTTACGCAAAAGTACATAATCTTCAGCAAAACCAGGAGCAATGAAACAACCCATTGTTTCCTAAGACCTCTCGTTTGTAAATAAACAGGTTCGTTACAATTACGATTCTGGCTCACATAATTTTTAATAAGGTTGTCTCATTACTCCTAGGGTAATATGTAAGAATATTTTTTTAAAATAAAAACCAGATGATATTTATTTTCAAGACATAAGATCCACCTACCTTCAAAGGTGTAATAATTCTTCCCTAATTATATTTCAAACTATGAAAATTAACGTACAGCTTTTCTTGTCAATTAACTGAAAGAATGTAGGAAATACCTGTCACGTTCAAACGTAACATATACTATTCAGATTACATATTTAAATGGTGATATAAATAATACTGATAATATTTAACTAATGTTCATATCATTAAGCTGCTGGCAATATAGCTGACGCTTCCTTTTCCAGGAGAAAATTATGAAGAGTAATTTGCATAAAAACGATTCATTTAGTAGGTAAGTATTCAGCAAGAGCGGAGTAATGATACCCGGTTATCTGATCCAAAGATAATAACATACTAACGATTAGTAATAAATGCCTTTGAATCGATGTGTTTGTCAGCTTTATATAACGTGTGTCATCAAATCTCTACAAGTAAAAGGCATTTCGGTAAAGGGAAGTGACAAAGTAGGATGGTAAATTTATATATTCTGTAAATGTATTTAAAGGTAAAGTTATAACAATTGAAATATTTCTAGGGTTATTTAGGCTGACTCAAAACCCTAATAGCGAAATGAGCTTGGTATCATTTCATAGTTCATTTTCTTTGTATCTTAGCATTACTTTTAATTCTTTTGAGAAATCGATGTTAACAAACAATTTTGAAGTTTACATTTTTTAAGGATGTTTGTTAGTAGAAGTTATCTTTACTAAGAGGTAATTACACAGTTTCATATACACAAAGCAGGATATTATTTAGACCCACAAAAGTACAGTTTTTTATGAAATTTTATTGATAACCACATACATGAGCAGCGTATAGAGCATTTAATAGCATAATTATTCAGTTAATAAACACTGTAATTATATTTTCCAATACCGGAAATATATCTTATAAAACGAATTAAAAAAAAATATATTCCACTATAATTTGACTCACACATAAGTATAAATTGAAAATTTCTGAAATGAAATTTTTTTTTATCGTAATTTATGTACCGTATGCCTAAATAATAAAAAAATGTCTTTAGTACCAAAAGAAAAAAGGATAAAAGACCTGTGTCAGTATAAAACCAAAACCACATCAGTATTTCAGAAGAGATAGAAAGATAATCATCAAATTGACTGAATGTTTTAAAATGTTGTAAATGTTGTTTTCCTTTTCTTTTCTAGCCAAAGTTGGATTTTGGCATAGATAATTTTCCAAATATATTTTGAAATTTTGTTAACATTTTGTTTGCAGTTTAATATTTCATTTTATAAAATCAAGTTACCGCTTAATATTTTATTTTTATAAAATCCAGTTACTGCTAAGATCAAAAATACTCTGATAAGATAATTTTGATTTTGTGTAACTTTGTTCTCGACCAGTTATCCTTTTTCTAATTTACTTCAAGTATTAATAAAACGTTCCATTAGTAAGAAATGTAATATAAAATTTATAAAAAAAAATTATGCTTTTCTTTATACGAATACTTTCCACCATGTCAATTTTGTTTGTACAATCAAGAATAAAGCTATAGTTTACTTAAAATTATTTTCATGTTCCGATAGAATAAAATTATAAAAAATTACTTGTCTTTCGAAATATAAGATTTCCGAAAAATCTGAAAAAATATTAATATTTAAACATATTGTGTATCTAATGCTTTCTGCATTATATTTTTCTAATTACCGTATATTCTGATATGCACTCATTTACAAATTCTTCATTTCCAGGATAAGGAATTATCTTTAATAATAATTTGATATTTTTTCGAGATTTTTTTTCATGAATAGTTAAGCCAAATCCAAATTTCAACTTTAAGAAATAACGGCTACAAGTGGTTGCACAGAAAAAATGCTTTTACGTAATACAATATTTCCGAAAATCTTAAAGTCCTATTTGTTATTAAATACAATGTTAAATTACCACGGATTAGAATTTTCTCAACAAGAGTATTCTTATACAGATTTATACCCCTTTATACTTTTTTCTTTCTTTATTTCCTCGAATGGAAAAACTTTTGTATCCTATCAAAATTTACTTTCATCTAATCATTAAAGTATTTTCACCTTCAATACTGCATTAACGAGTCTAGTCAACTGAGCGATGAGGAACTTGTGTGGTTATTTATTTATCTGAAATGTTCAGGTTCTACCTCCTGCTCTTTATTTGTTTGCAATTCTTTCAACGTAATTTTTAAATCATCACCACGAAACTTAGTTCGGCTAAGGAGATAAGCAATGAAAGGGAAATAAGAAATTCTTACAATTTTGTTTCGCTGTTTCCTGTACTGTTATTGTGATATTGTTAGAAGGGAAATTAAATGTCTTTCTGCTGTATCTAATTTATAAGCAAAAATTAAATGTCTTTCTGCGGTATCTAATTTATAAGCACTTTAATGCAAAACTAAAAATATATTAATTTGAAAATATATTACCATCGCGCGCTGTGTTTAATTAGTGATTACTCAGCAGTACATTCAGCGGAAGTATTCGCGTTTGACAGAGCTCACGATGTTATAATGGGTATGATATAACTCATACTTATATCTTTTCATACTTTATTTCTTTAAAACTTCTAATAGTCATACTATTAGAAGTTTTAAAATTTAAAAAAAAGTTTTGTTTTTGTTAGAAATTTGGCAAATGCCTACTATGGCCAACGCGTGCGTTCCGTAACTCACAAAACTAGCGTGGAAGAGCTCAGATAGCAAGTGAGAGATATTCCGGCTCTTTAAAAAATTTTTTTTTGATATACCTACAAATTAATGATTTCCAGATTTTTTCCTTTTGCTGTGAGACCTTGCTTGTTGCCATATAAGTTTGATTACTTTGCGAGTATCAAAATAAGCAACATAAATGGCCAGACCGAAAATATTTTGACTACTATATCTTCCCCAGGCTTATTTTCGAAAAAAAATTATAAGATATAATTAATTCCTTCACTTGTGCTATGAGCTTCTCGCCAAATTCCATGATTCTTGGTTAACGGGAAGCACCCTATGGGTTTTGATTTATTTGACAGTGTCAAAGAATGTAGCATGATTGGCCGTGTTTTTAGAGTTTTTTGCGTTGACTTAGAAATTTAATTTTTTACAACTTGATACTTCCGCACATTCCTAAGAAAAAGACAGACACACGGAAAATGAAGTGATACTATAAGGGTATTCTTTTTGAGGCACGGGATCCTAAAAAATTAAATTATTTTTCTCTTTAAATTGAAAATTTACCAGCGATTATTTCAGAAACGGTTACGAATTGTCACATGGTTTAAAAAAATTATTTTCCGTTTAATGCACATAATCATCAGTTTGGATAATAGATACCTTATTGTCAGAATCTCTATATATGTATACAGAGAATTTATTAACGAACCTCTCAATTATTTGTATAAATAATTGTTTGCATCAGACTATATTTTAAGCATATTTCTGTAAAAACATAATTTGTTTTATTGACGTTGTAAATTTGATCAGACATGGTTAAAAATGTCCACAAAGTTACTTAAGGTTTCCTATTTAGTTTCATGTACCTGAAATGTACGTCCCTTGTTACAAAGCTATTGACAGTTGTGAATGTGCAAGATTAAAGTGATAACTAATGTTCGAAGTAGTTGTTAGGACACACATTTCGCAGTGGCAATAATAACCTAAAAAAAATTGCAGGAAAGCTCATGGTGTAAAATTAATATTTCCTTTTTCAAGCTAGTCTCACATATGTTATTTCTTGCAATGAAATTTAACATTATAATACAAATAATTATTCAAATGATTGATTTCCGAAGTATCGCTAGTATCAAGCCTTTCCTTTATTATGTACTCAAATATATAAGTTAAATATTACAGACTAAAAACTCTTCTTTTTTGTCGTAAGTGAGTGATACTAAGATCTAAATTTGATATAATTTCACCAAGTATTAAAGACAAAAAAGTTTAAAAATGATTCCAGAACTTAATAGGAGATATTGACAGCGTTAGGTCTTTGAGAATGTCATTAAGCTTAACGAGTACTTTGTGATCGTGTTTCTTTTCACAAAGGCTTTTAAAATATTTTATTAAATTTAAAGCCTTAAAATATTTTATTATGAAACCTGCTTTACTTTAATTACGAGTATTTAATGCATTACATATGTTTGAAATATCAAGGTGATTGCATATAATTTTAGTAGAATATTGGGTAATATTATGGAACGTGGCCTGAATTTTCAGCAAGTCAATTTGTAAATTCGATATGTAAGTTGAACTTAGCTATCAAGAAATTTGTCATTATAATAGAATTCGTATTTTTTCTATAAAGAATGAGGTAATTTATAATTATTTTTGCTATACACATGTCACAAGTTTCGTTTGAAAACACCGGTGAACATGAATTGTATCTGGGTTCGACACATTTGAATTCTTCTACATTATTAATTAAAGAAAAAAATATTTGTCGCAACGAAATTACTTTCGTAGGTGTAAGAATGAAATTATTTTTCCATTTTCATAGCTCTGCTTATTTTTATGTATTTATTCTATGTGAAAATAAAACAATGACTTGTGATTTTTGAAAATACTTCTTATAAAAATAATTAATAAAAAAAAAATTATCACATTTAATATATTTAATTTATACAAGAAATTAAGGGATAATTTAAAGAGTATTTTTCATAAATTTGCATCAACTTTTTTCTCTTACTTCGAATGGGAACACCGTTTTTACTGATATCAAAAACTACTTAAAAATGTTCAGTTAATCATAGTATTAAGGAGTCTAGTCAACTAAGAGTCGAGGAACTCGTTTGAGTATATATTTACCAATTTGCAAATTTCAGATTCTATCTCCTGTTCAATATAATTCCTAAATCGCCATTGCGAATGACACTAACTGTGTTCAGGTAAACAATAAGTAGATAAAGAGGGGTTATTTTCGAGGTTTTATTACGAATAAGTTAAAATGATGTAATCTTTTCATTATAATTATTTAATTTATTGACTTGCCAAAAATACCATAAAAAGATGTTATTTAAAATATTAAAATTATGTTTTCCATTACGTGAAACTACAAGAAACTTCCATTTCTCATTGGTTGGGAGTTTAGCTATTCGTAGTTTTGCTACTCGATATGACTTTAAGAGACTTTATTGTCTATTCCAGATTGAAAGGTGATGTTACAATATATTTTTATCACTAATAAAATAAACTTTTTACAGAAACATTTTAAAGGCATCCATCGTTTAGCTTTTTGCTGAAATTATGTTGCGAAAGCCGTAAATATTATATTTATCAAAGGATTCATAGGCAACATTCATTGAAACAGTCACATGAGCAAGCGGATCTAATTCTACGTAAATAAGTGCACGCCTGCAAGCAAGCCTGCTAAAAATCTATTTCGCCAATTTAACAGCTCTATTTAAACCAAATATTTAACTACCGATAATAATTAATACAGATAACATCTAATTGATAAATAAATCACAACGCGATACACAATGTAGCTAATGCTTGCTTTCCCGAGGTAGAGAATATGAAATGTAATCTGCATGAAACCGGTTCGTTTAATAGGTTATTATTTGATCACAGTGGAAGAGTAATTTTCCTTTATATAATTTAATGATAATAACGCATCGAGAACAAATAACAATGACTTTAATATTGACATCTTTATTGATTTATGTCTTATGACGTGCAAGCAGGTGATAAGTTATTTTGCTAGGAAAAATTATTTAAATTACTAAGATAAATATATAATAAACAATTTTTGTAAAGGGAAAACTTACTTTTCTTCTATTTTATTTATTTCACTTAATAATTCATATAATTCGACACTGTTTTTTAAATTGAATTTTTTCATCGAATTTATTCATCATTCAAAATGTTTTTCAATTTTTCCAGCATTGATATTTATTTCTCATTCAAATTAATGACTTTTAATTTGGACTAAAACTTCATTCTATTCAGTCACGAAATTCTGAAACTAAAAAAAGAAATAGTTCTGAGTTTTCAAACTTGTCTCATCACTATGAAACCTAATTCAATTTTTTATAATATATCAGTTTATTATATTTCAGGAATTTATTATATTTCAGAAACTTAGATCTTTCTATTTCCTATCGATTTCCTCTTGGATATGCCGCCTTTTTATTGCCTGAAATTCAGAAAAGGTCTTGCGCCTACAAAGTTTATCTTTCCGCTATTAAGAAGAACAATTCTGTGCACTATATTCTTGTGTAAACTGTGATTATTCGCACAATCATCACGTTTTTGCTATACCACCCTCTAGAACCGAATTATGCTACGTGAAACTGCTCAACCACCTGATAACGGTCGCATCAGAGAATGACTTGTCTACGAGTCGAAGTTGTTTATAAGTGAAAATGATGAGTGAAAGTAAATTTGTCGAAATGTGTCATCATCATCTTTTGTGGTTCTTTTGCATCGTGTATCCATGTTTAATCTAAAGTTTAAACTTTGTTAAATCAATAATTTCTTATCTTTACGAATGGGTAATCTATAATGTATCGATAAAGGTATGTAAATAAACAAATAAATGTGTACTGAATTTTATCGCTTTATGAAAATCCGCAGTACTTATTTAAATTTACTATTACCTAAGACTACGTATTTAACAACTGACTAAACGTTAATTTCTGGAGTGTGAAACGGACAGAATTTAAATTAATCAATGTTGCACGTATTTAGTAAGGGAATTTAACAACGGAAAATTATTTTCCTATTACAAGTAAAAACGATAGGTACAATTTATTGGTTAGCAACATTTGTCTGCAATTTTCCAGTTCCAATAAAATTATTCTTTGTACAGTTTTTGCAGAATATCGTTTAAAAATGATGATGACATTCGTGGAACTGATTTCCCAGTTTGGAAATTTATTATTTCGTTTGTTCCATTAACGTTTTTGCCATCAAATGAAGCTAATAACGATTTTATTTGAGAATTGGATATACTGTGTTGTTTCTTTTGTTTGTATAGAATAAGTAAGTTTTATATACATTGCAAATTATTTTCCAAACGTATAACGTTTCCATATAATTTAATGAAAAAATTTTGAAAATTTAATATAAGTTCGATGTATATTTAATTAGCTGCAATATCAGATTTTACTTATTTGGAAGTTCATATTAGGTTAGCTGTTATGTGGGGTTTTTTGCAGTGGAATGAATAAAAAAAATTCATTGAAAGTTTCATATAACTAGATAATTTACTAAACCGAGCCACTTTGTAAACAATTTTGATGGCCTTGTAACAGTGCGCTGAATACGATCGCTGTTTATTTGAGGCGCTCGTTCGCACCTACTGTCTTTTTACTTGATTCTGCCACTGGGACCCTCACCATCCACGCTTTGTTATTGTAGGTTTCTAACTGGATCAGTCGTGTCTCTATGTGCTGAAGTAAAAATTTAGTTCTATACCGCTTTTTTCTGCCTTACCGTTTCTGTGTCCTGTGTAAATTCACGAAAGTAGTCCAAAGAAATATTCTACTCGTGTTCGGGTACATATGGGTAATTTTGAAATATTCAGTATTTTTATTGAAGCAATTACGATATTTCAGCAAGTGAAAATAAAAGTAAAACGCTCTTAATAAGGCTTACGTAATTTTCTATTTAAGGCCAGTCTATACATAAAACTATTTTTTTTTAGTGGACCTCACTCTTGCGAAATTTTAAAATTTTTAATTTGGATCATATTATTTATTTCAAAAAACGAAATTAAGTTTCCCTAACCAAAAAATCAGCTTATTTTTACTTTATTTATATTTATGCTCATAATTAGCACTTAACATTAAATTACTGTGATAATACTTAATCCAAAATTTAACTGAGAAATTCACCCACTCGATAGCGAAAACCGTATCACAGTTATGCAAAGGGCGAATAACGCACAATATGTTTTATTAATAGTGATTTATAATTATATCATTATACATATAATTACTAATTGATTTTTGAATAACGATATTGTTCACAAAATTTGTCAAGGTTGAAACAGTGAACGGCAATTTGCGTCGTGATGATTCCACAGCCATGGAGCAATAGTTTTCGTCTATTTGATGGCGAGATAACAACACGCTAACCACTGGTAATAAAAGCCTCAGAATCTATATCTTTATCAGATTTATGTCTTAAGGTCAAAAGCAACATTCGAAGTAATTAATTTTTTCAAACCTGGAAGCGTTGAAAAATTATTTACTTATATAAAAAATCGTGAACTTGGATATTATTTACTTTGGATTTTATTTCCTCTGCATTTGAACAATTTTTTAATTTATGTAAATGTATAGAAATATAATTAATTTTTACAGGAATATTTTTTGTATATTTCTTATATTCTAGAAAAAATTAGGCTTTTCACTTTTGTCCTAAAGACTCTTTGAACTCAATCTAAAACGAGCGATGTTCAAATGTTACATAAATATCTTTTTTTTTTAAATAATTAATTTGTAACGACATCTGAATATTGTACAGAGTAAAATTCTAATCGTATGTTATTTAATTTGGAAATTAAATAAGACACGATTCTTGAAATAGTTGAATAAATAAGCAGTGTTGATAAAATTTGGCCACGTCCTATGAAAAGTAAGATAATTCTTTATGAATTGTAAATATCAGATATAACGTAGAGCAGGTGCTTATACGTTAATAAGATTTCGAAATTACATACATTCGAAGGCAACCATTTGAAATGAATACAGACTCACACTACAGCTAGGTTTGCAGAATAATATAATACATAACTTAAAATGAAATTTATCTTCTCACTGAAATTTTATTGAAACAGACTCAAATTTTGTTCACTTGCTCTAAATTAAGTTTAAATAAATTGAAAAAATATATTAGTAGGAACATAAACTTTATCGAGTTAGGAGTTAAAAATAAGCACTTGTGAAAGTTCGCCGTAAACTTATAAATATTATACCTTAAATATCAGTTTGTAAGACTTTAACGTCATATCTATACATCTCAAGTATACACTCAATTAAACCTATCCATAATCCTCGTCTGCTAATAAAAACAATTACGAATTACGAAAAAGTCATTCCTTTTAATCAAATAATGTCACACGAAAGCTCTAGTTAATTTCATCAGACAGCTTTAGTTAACTTTACAAGACAGCTCTTAAAATAATAAGTTGACCCTATCGAATGAAATCTTCTTAGCTTGAGTAGAAGCATAAAGGTTCAAGGTACGAGTACAAACCTCAGTACGTGGGTTTCGTTCCTACTTTTCTACCTAGCAAGTATAAAAATTTAAGGGTACATGGCACTTCTATTGTACTATTTGCTAATGTTAATATTATTTTTCGCAGGGCAGAGTTATATCATAAAAATCATTACAATTTTGGATTAAACTTTAGGTAAGCTTGTAATCAAACTTTTTTTCATTATTTTGACTTTAACTCTTTAGAGGAGAACATATTTACACCAACAGAGGGGGGGGAATATTTTTTGAGAATATTTTCAACAATGTCTCTAGAACTGTCAAAAAAATAATTTTGGAAACTACGAAAA
The DNA here is from genome assembly GCA_039881145.1 of Druceiella hillmani. NCBI lineage: Eukaryota > Metazoa > Arthropoda > Insecta > Lepidoptera > Hepialidae > Druceiella > Druceiella hillmani. The sequence goes on from JAYKKI010000102.1 coordinate 7,535,162, forward strand.
TCCTAAAACTATATTTTTGGTCTTTCAAATACAATATACGAAAGAAACAAAAAAAATATTTTTGTCCTTTTTATTTGTCCCTCAGAAATATCAATATAAGTTCGAGTGAAATTATTAAAATATTTGCAGGTTTGTATATTTTGTCCCCACGTTTTTATTACAAACAATATTTAAGAAAAAAGAATTGCTTCTTCTACTTTGACAAAACCTAAATTTAAAATAACTTAAAATATATTTTTTTAAAATCAGTAGATGTGGCTACTTTAAAAATAAGATAACGTTAATTCAAATTTGTAAAGAAGCTACTGCCACCAACGCCTTTTCCCCCTTAGACAATCTACATTATTATAATTCATTAAACAAGCAATTAATTCAGAAGCAGTACCTCAGTGAGCACGCCAATGTAACACAGAGATTTAAACGCGCTAATGCGTTTAAGAAGCGATCGAGATTGTGGTCGGGATGGGCGGGACCCTCGTTTATTGAAATTAAATGTAGGATAAATGATCGAGAAAGGAAATTTTGAAAATGTTTCAATGGATTAATAGTAACGATATAAATCGTAACGATAAAAAATAGTAGATGGAAATATTTCGTGAAAAATTTAATAACAGGTCGTTTAGAAGGTACATGTATTGTATTTAGAATAATTGTCATGTACAGTTATATTGTTTACCAAAATGATAGCGACCAGAATTGCGACATATTTAAGAATTTTGCCAAATATTTCAGCATTTTTGTATAAATACATCGAGCATACTGCAATAGCAATGAACTGTTGGACTAAATTTTCTTTTTGCCAATACCTCTAGAAAAGGATTAATTGCTGCAAAGTTTCGGGTTCCGTTTCTAATACTAAATAAGCATAACATTTGAGTGATTTAATTCGGGACGAAAATTGTTTGTTCTATTTAATGAAATACATCAATTTCATGAATACTGTTTCCAACAGCAATCCTAACTTATAAATTCGAAAGCGAGTTTGCCTGATTATTCATTCGTTTTAATTTCACGTCTACTTGTCAACGATATTCATAAAATTTGGAGCACATATTTTTAGGTAATTAAAAAAATCACTCTGTTAAGGATAAACACATCAATATTGCTTATATAGTTATATATTACGGTATTAACACGGTAGTAATATACTACGGTAGTAACACGGTAGTAATACACTTGGAAACATGTAGCCTATAGCTACAATTGCAGAGCACAAGTTCCTCTTTTTGCACAGTATATAAATAGTTTAAATGCATTCTTTTATCCTGTGCATTTTAATCTATTTATCTCTTCTATAACATTATTTGTAAATTAAACCACCTTTTGCTCCCTTTTAAATGTAAAAAAAAATCACCGGTCAAAGATGGTATTTTAAAAATAAAACAAATAATGCACTTGTATACAAATTATGATTCAATATTTCACTTATTATTAATCAAAATTAGAATATTTCAAAGAGTTAAATAATTTCAAAAACAGATCAAATGTCTACTACTCTCTTATTACTTTTAAGCAATCTATCTATTATTAGAGAACGGAGTAACATTTTCGTTAGTATAATGTAATTTCCAATTCGTCCAATGATCAAATGCACCATACGAAGTTATTTATGAAGTATCACTTGATATTTATGAAGTATTACTTGTTATTTATGAAGTATCACTTGACAAATGTCGTAGGAATACCTAAGCATTTTATTGCCCGAGAAACAGCAATATGATTATTTTGTTCACACCGGACGTAGAGAAGATGTGACTTATATATTTTATTTCTATTTAGCGCGCCTCTTTTAATTTTCTTTTGTGCGTCGTATTGAAAATAACTAGTTTGTTGAATAATCAAATTCTTTTTTCTAGTAAAATAGTGCTGTTTATCGAGGTCTCGAGTGATATTTTGCTTACCACCTGCCAATCGCTGCATCTTCTATTAGGCGTTTATAGATATGATGGTGTAAGATATAAACTACATTTATATGAGATTTAATAAATTAACGATTAAGGATGATCACTGATGAAAAATTTCAATTTTATTGCAGGTTATTGTTAAATTAAATTTTAAATCATGGTTCCCTAATTTCATTATAATATTTATTCATTACTTATATTGCAGTGATATCAATAAAAAATTACAATTTTTAAAAAATACAAAAGAAGATCGTAAAGTAAAAAAAATAAAAAACAAAATCCGAAAAAATAACATTTGTTAATACGATCACTGAAATAAATTTTATAGTTTTTTAAATATAATTTCAAACGATTCGTCTGGTAAAAACACGTAATATAATATAGCTTAAGGAATATTGCGAGTAACATAAACGTGATCTTTATATTTCACATTAAAACATTTTCTCTCTGCGCGAGTTATAATTGTTCGAAGAATAAAATTAAAAATAATTTTTCTATACCAAGATCATAATAGGTCTGAAACAGCTCCACGTTTTTTCGGAGCACCAATTCGGAAGCCAAAAGTATTTTTTTAATTGTTACATTTTCGTCTTCTTATAAACATATTGGAACCTTAGAAATTGATAATTAGAACTGGTAATATTTATTTACACTATTTCAATTTGCATTTGAAAAAGGAGGGAAAATATAATATGGGATATTTGATTTATAAAAATATTGCTTCCAAGAAATTTTCTTACGGAAATTTTTCTTTCAGACAGTTCTTTCAAGCAAATATTTCTGGTAAATTATTCACTAAATTATTTTACAAATATTGGGTGATGTAACATTTGATAACACAGGCCTACAATTGTTTCCCTCTCTGAAAGTTAAATGTGGTTTTCGGTTGTTTTAGTGGGTTCCGATGATGATTCCAGTAAAAATAATGAAAAAAATCTAACACGTCACATCTTTTTATATATTGCATTATTTATTTGGTCCAAAATTACCCTCTGAGTTCACTCAAACTCGTTGGCGAAAAACGGATTACGTATTCGTAATTAGTACCCCAAAATACCCCAAAAATTAGTCATCAAATCTTAAAGAAGAAAGAAAAAGGTCAAATTTGCAGACCTCTGATAATTAAATTATATTTACAGGCCAGACTTATTTAAAATCAATCGTCAAATTGATCCAGCAGATACTTAGGTTTGATAATTATAAGACCTGATAATTCTATAAGTGTTTACAGCTATTTGTTTCGGTAACAAGTCTCTAACGGGATTATTTTACCATACAAAGTATGCATTGTACGGTATATTCAATATGCATAGACCTTTTTACGATATTTTATTCAAAATACCTTTCCGATCCTATTATCCTATATTATTTCCGATTCCGATATTTAAACGATGAGAATATTTAATATATATATATATATATATATATATATATATATATATATATATATATATATATATATATATATACACATATATATATATATATATATATATATATATATATAACAACTAATTGATAAATCAATCAAAATGCGGTTAAAATATAAGCGAGGCGATACGAAATTTGCATCAAACCATTTTATGTGCTAGGTTATTTACTGGGTAAAATCTTAACAGTAATTTTAATTTAAATAATATATACAGATAATAACGTGCTCATAATTGTAATTAAAGACTTAACAATTGGATTTCTATGGTGTAAACAATTATTTTAAAAAGAGTAATGATTGCTAAGAATATATAAACTTCCCTAGGGGCAAGGGGAGATTTTAGTTTACCTAGTTCTGCTAAGGGATTGCTAACTAATCCTCATACCATAATTTATAGTTTTTCGGCATTATTTGTCACAGTTTTCTTATATAATCTAATTCTGTACTCAAAAGAAGTAAAAGAGGAAATCTCACGATATAAGGATTTTTATAAAAAGAAAATTTAAAAGCTCATAAAGCCACAGTGTAAAAGACCATTATTTACATTTATTTGAGGAAAATATATTCGTAGGTATTCTACAATATTAAATTAAGTAGGCATATATGTTTACATGTAAGCGTGGAGTTCTTAATAAATATAATATTGTTATGTATAATGGAATTATTATTATGTTATAATGAGAACCCTATGTTAAAATTGTTTTCTGTATTATTTACAAAAAGTGATGAAAGATTTCATTGAATTGTGAAGATGGTTGTTATTAAAAGTACTCTTTGACGTAAATTCACGAACATCGAAATTTATTTAGGTATGTGTCAGCGTATCAGCCAAAGTTTGATAGTCAGACACAGACTAGCGCAAAGAAAATAAAGAAAATCACTCCTAAGTGAGTCAATATTAGAAAAATTAAAACATGACAGATTTCCTTCCAAAGAAAGCTACTGAAGAATCAAGTGTTGACAATTAGAGGATGTTGGTAAAACCTTTAATATTGTTCTAATAATGTACATAAGTTTGAAAATGTACAGATCATTAAAATAAATTGCATCAACTTAAAAACAAATCTAAAAGGAACTAGAGAAAAACAGAAATCAGAAATTGCAAATTGCTTTAACTCTTATTATTTTCCTTATTTTTCCTTACATAAAAATGGGAAAACGAAACCGCCTTAAAATCACACACGTGTCTGTTAGTCCTAACCGTTTATGTCAGAAACTGCTTGAACTAGAAACTTGTAACTTGGCGTGGTGTAATAGTATAATTAACCGCGTATATTTCAGTTACTACCAAAAAACTTTTACGAGGAATATATCGGGGGTTAAAAACAAAATTTTTTTAGTTCATATACATCAGTTGAGAGCTCTATTAAAACGGTATTAAAAAGTATTTTGTCATTAATTTGATTTAGCAAGTCTTCAAAGTTTCACTATAAAAAGTAAAAAATAATATGACCCGAACGCCTTATTTCCAAAATACTATTGAATTATTTGGAGTTAATTTTACAGAAATTCATTATTCACAATTAAAAGAAACTGCGTGATGTAATATTATTTCTTCTTTCTTTAAGTTCTTTACCGTGACCTAGGTTTCGTTGTATTACAAAATCTTTAGGTGGGCCATAAGCAAAGATATCTTTGCAAATAACAAGATTTTGGTAAAAACTTAAAGAAGGAGAAATAACACTACATCACATAGTTTCATTTAGTTCCAAAATACTAAACAAAAAATTATGAAAAGGCAGGGTTTCTAGAAGTCTACGCAAAGGTTGCAAAAGAACTGTAACAATGACGCTAGATGTTACATTTTATGATATATTCATGATCTCACAAGATAAGGTTATTTATCATATACAACGATTAGATACATTTTTAAAGTCCAAATAATTTATACTCCGAACTATTGAAAGTTACTTATAGTATTTTTTATCTGCCCTATTTATAGCAAATATATAAATGGCGAAAACAACTAACGGAGATAACATCTAACTGATGAATAAATTAGGATCCGATTCACAATATGCTGACACTTCCTTTCCGACGTGGATATGACGAGGATATTTTGCATAAAAACGTTTTATTTAGTAAATCACAAATTAAGCAAAGCGGAATAGGGATTTTGGTTTAGGTGATATAAAATAACACGAATAAAAATAACACGCTAAAGATGAGTAACAAAGCCATTAGTATCGATAGCTTTATTGTGCGATGTTTTGTGAGTTGAAAAAAAACCGTAAAATTTTTAGTGGTATAACTATTTCCCATTAAAAGTAAAACAATATTATAATTTACGGAATATCAAAAATAGCTTAAAAAGTTTAAGTTCCAAATACTTTATTTTTTTTTAGTTTTTCTCGTATTGAAACTTTTTAGTAACATGGGAGGTAAAACGGCACTGAAGGTAGAATAGATTTTTGAGCTTGTAACTTTTCACTTTATTCTTTGCACTACAAATTTTCACTTTATTCTTTCCACTTACAATACTCTAAAATAAAACAGTCCGTGATCAAACGGATGCCCCGATGTATAATGTACCATTCTCGTCTTGAAATTAGTGTAAACAAACATTTAAAGGCGTATATACGTACGTACGTACGCATAAACGCCAATATGATTAATATATATCTATGAACATTTCCTTTCAAAATACTTTTTTATCCTTATTTCTATTGATCCATATCTAGTTTGCATTGCTCATAGGTAAATAACATTTTCATTTACTTAGTTTGATGAGAGAATCATCTGTATTGATAGCAAACACGTTCTTCGTGAAAACACAGTAGGGGAAAACTCAGCAGATGAAAACAACGTACGTATGTTTTCATTTACTGACTTCATTCACATCATTATATTTTAAGAGCCAGCATTTCTATTTCTACGTAGGTGAAAAACTATTCAGTTTAAATGACACTAGTGTATCATATTAGATGGACAGTTTAATTTGAAAATTATATTTTGTCGTTTCTTTTGTTTTTTAGGAATAAATTAGTTTTATAATCATTAAAAATTGCTTCGCAAAGATCTACCTTACGAAACGGATATCGATTTCATTGAGTTGCAAGACGTTAAATAAAAGTTTTTTTTTAATTTTTACAAAACTAGAAAATTTATCGAAGTGGGCCACTTTATAAACAACACTGGAAATTTTGGCGCTGCGATTGAATTCGATCGCTATTTATTGAAAGTGCTCGCTCGGACCTAACTTTCTTTGCAGTTGACACTTCCCTTGGGACTCAATGTCCACGCATTATCGTTTTCTAACTAGATCACACGTGCCTCCGTTTGCTAATACTCACAATTTGATCTCACACTGTTTTTATGTCATATTGTTTCGATATTTTGTATATATTTATGAAAGAAATCTCAAAAATTATTTTATTTATATTGATAAAGTACACAATCTCTACAATATACTCATATTGCAAAGAGTGCGTACTTTAAAAGACGCAATTGTGAAACTTCAGCAAGTAAGAAAAATTTTTAAAAATTCTTACTGATACATGACGCAAGATATGTAATCTCGCGGTACCTAGATATCTCAAAACATTAATTTTGGACTATATTCTTTGTTTTAGAAAAATCTATTAAACCGTTTTACTTGAAGGATGAGTTTACATGTATTTTATATACGTTTATGTTTATAATCAGTGCTTAAAAAAATGGTCATGGTGATGTAGATTTAATTTAAAATTTAGCGAAATTAAATACATTCATTCCCTAGTAAAAGTCGTATCGCAATTAGGCATTGAATAAATAAAAAAATAAAGTGTTTTTTTTAAATGTTGTATTGTTAAACAGCAAAAATACATGATATATACAAAATTTAATTGATCTTTAAATAACAACGATACTCATAAAATTCCTCAAGGTAGTAAAAGTGAACTGCAAATTGCTTGATAATAATTTAATAGCAATTGAACATGAATTTTAGCTTATCTGATATAGAGGTAACAACACGTTAATTGTGAATTATAAAAGCCTAACAGTCTGTATCTTATCGAATTAATGCAACTTAGATTGAGATGAAAAGAAACATCACCAGTGAATAATTTTTTGGGAACAAGCTTGCCGAAAAAAGATTTACTATATACTTAATGGATGTTTTTGCAATGGCAAATAAATAAATTTCCTGTTACCTTGCTGTCAGTTTTTATTCTACGTTTGCAGCTATAACGTATTTTCAAAGTACTTGTAAAATTTAAAAGCCTTTTGGGCATTGGTGAAGAAAAAAGTGACTCAAGATGTGAAAAATTTGTTCAAGGTACATTTGAATTACACTACAGGAGTAATAACAAAAAAGAAAAGTGCTGAATCGACATCGCGTGAACCACGAAACGTAAATTTGGCTTCTGCTAAACGATTGATAATTTTGATTGATAATTACTTTTTTGTAAAATCACTGCTCCTTAAAAAATATCAATATTTTGTAAAAATTCTATAAACTTTTCTAGCTCCTACGATGTAGATAATGAAATTTTTTTGTATTTCGTTCTAGACCATACTGTAGAACTGAGATGTTGTATGTTAATAAATGCTTTAAATGAGAAATATCTTTTGAGAATGATTCTTTTTTGTATAAAGCACTAATTTATATATCTTTAACATATATCTTTAACATTTTAAAGTACATAATATTAAACTAATATTAAATGAACTTTTTGTTAAATAATTCTTCCTTCCACTTTAAAGAAAATTCCTAAATTGGGATATAATTTTTCAGCTTAAATTTAATTAACGGATTAGTCTGCACTTAAAGTACAGACTAATCCGTTAATCAAATTTAAGTTAACGTTTTTTAGGCTTGGCACATTACTGAAAGTTTAATGTACATAAATTTTTTTCGGACAAGTGAATTAAGAGTTATATCTCGTGACAACTAGGAGAAATGTATCAAATACTTATACTCCCAAGAAGATCTGGAGATGATGCATATTAGATCAAAAGTAGTCATTGAAAAAAGTAAAAAAATGTTGAATTTCAATTTACCTTGTTACGTCCCGGTTCGTTTAATTACTCTTAATTCATATTAAATAAACTAGAGAGGGTATATAATTATCCACATAAACAAATTGGAGATATTAATTGACAATCATTGTAAAAAATCGCGGCAAATTTGTAATTGTTATACCTTAAATGTCACGTATTTATTTATAAGCCTTAAAGTTTACACTTACTTAAATTCATCCATAATTTTGTTATGCAATTAATAATTTTAACAGTTACAACTTACGACAAAGCCATCCATTTTCATTGTAAAACTTTACAATACAGATCTAGTTAACTTCGCAAGACTGCTTAATTTACTTAACAAATGATACATTTACGCTTTTGAAAGTATTCTTTACTTGAATAGGAATTTCAAAGCTTGCTCAATATAATTTTTGCTACGAGTCTGTACACATTTAATACAAATGAATATTTATGGGCATATAACATTTCTACTGAAACATTTACCAATATTAATATTATTTTTCCCAGGTTTTACCGGAATGTGGCGTATATTTAAAAAAACATGATAATTATAACAACCGTTATAAATATCCTATGAAACTTAGGTAAATTTGTAATAAAATTGTTATTTTACTTTTACTTTAGCAGGGATATAGTTTTGCAATCATTTTCGACAATATTTATGAAATCACTTCAGAAAAATTTCTGTGAAAATAGTTTCAAAATCTACGAAGAATCTAACACTATTTCTTAAAACTTGACCTTCTAAAAGTTCAAAACGATATATAAAAAAGAAAATATTTTTAAACAGCTTCGTCCCTTAAAATCTCCCAAATAATTTCGCCCTCAAAATCGTCCTCATATATATATTTTTGTGTAATCATTTTGGGTGTGTTTAAGTTAAAAGATTAAAGTTATAAGTTTGTAAACTATAAAGCGCTATGTCAAATTTCGTGGGTCGACGTCAAAAACTTTATGTGAAAATAATAGAGACAGACAATAGATGAGTATTATTTTATAAGGGTTTTTAAAATCATTTTTTAGTAAAATAAATGAAAAGTGTACAAACATAATCAAAATAAAGCAGCAGTAACACTCATTATTTTTTTTCACTTCTTGATACATTTTTACTTTGCAAAAACCTGAAATTAAAACAATATCACAGAACAAATTTTTAAAACAAGGAGATGTCTCAACTCCTGAAATTAAATAACGATAATATATATTTGTAGAGAACAACTATTATAATACCAAAGACACCTTTCCCCATTAGGCAATCTTCATTAAAATAATTCATCATGTAAAATGATTCATTCAGAAATAGCAAGATACATACAGGCTAATCACAAATAACGCGGCTTAGAATCGATCGATGTTGAGGTGGCGAGCCTCCTTGTTATGGAAATTGAATGCAGGCCAAAAAACTGAGAATGGAAGTTGGGAAAATATTTGGGATGGATTAATAATTGTTCTTAATGAAGGAATGGCGAAGTGGGTAGAAATTATGGTAAAGTGTTTAAAGATTGATTATATGGATGGTATTTAGAATAATCTTAGCGTGCGATTTTATCCTAAATAAATAGCGAGGAGTATCGTGAAATTTTGATGAATTTTGTGAAATGTTTCAGCATTATTTAGGTATACCATTTAAATTAGAATATCTGCATGCTCCTGTTGGACTAAATTGTTCTTTTGCGTAAACTTCCATCCAATATTCTAACAAATGTATAGTTATCATTTGTATCATTAGATAACACGATATTGGAGTGTTCCAATTAAATGGTGAAGAACGTATGTTCAGTTTGTTTATCAGAATATTTCAAATCAAGAAAACAGGTATGTGGAAAGAGTCCTTACCTACAAATATGAATCTATTTTTTTGTTTCTTTTTGTTTTAAGTTTCAGTTAGCTAATCGATCTGCATGAAATTTTTAAAATTTTAATCTAAAATTTAATTACGCCTTTAGGTTAGTTCAGTCGTACAAAAATACACAAGGGCTATTTTTCAGGCCACTGTCATCTATTGAATACAGGTTTTCCTTTTTTCACGGCATTTTTTCAATTATGTGCATTTCAAATTTCTTAGTTAGTTTCGCTGCTTATATTGATATTTTGAAATAGATGTGTTTACAACGTTATTAGTTTCTTGTTTCCCTGCCCCACGTTTTTTCATTAACCAAAAATTACATTATAAAATATTCTTAGAATTTTTATTACAATTTTATTTACAATTTAATGAAACCATGTAATATAGTATTATTTCTACTTTACTTAAGTTCTTTACCACGAGCTTATCTTCTTTGTATTACAACATATTCAGGTGGGCTATTAGCTTTGCTAATAGCCCACCTGAATATGTTGTAATACAAAGAAGAATATAAGAAAATATTCTTTGCTAATAACCCACCCGAAGATATTGCAATACAGTGTTAAGTAAGCGCCAGCTACATTGCGGGCCGTAAATGAAAATTATGAACAGTAACTTACATGAAAACAACTCATATAGAAGAAACCGCGTAGCGGTAATATTCGGTTATCTGATATAAAGATAAAAGCATAATAAGGACAACTCATAAAGGCCTTTGAATCAATACCTTTGTCAATTTTATGTAATGTGTACGATCGAATTTGTAAAAGCAAAAAATTTTCGTAAGAAGAAGCGAGGAAATAAGACGAATGATTTAAATTTGCTTTAAATATGTTGAATGGAAAATTAAAACATTAGTTTTAGTAATGTAAATATACTGAAATATTTCTTCGATTTCAAATCTTAAATAAAGATTCAGTCCAAATACAGCGAAAATAATCGTGGGGTGATTTCGTTGTTCACTTCACGCGTATTGTAAATTTATTTGCGACGTTTTATTTCACCTTTCTTAACGAAAATTGTCGATAAACATTACGTTTTATACACAGGATTTAAGAAATTGTTCGCTCTGAGTGCGACGTAATTTGAACACGTACACAGTTTATCTCGCATATTAACATGTGTATCAAAATCATTCTCGTGTGTGAGGTAGGTATTTTTATACTGATAAGAAGCCTATATTCACATAAAAATTAAATCACATGGACGTTTTAATTTGCTATCAATATTTAGCTAAAAATATTGATATGGATGATTTTTTCACCATTGCTCATCAAAAGTATGATACTCGTACAATCTAATATATATTTCATTTTAAACTAGCGAGGAGGGTAGGTCTTATGGAGATAGAAGTAGAAAAAAGGAAACAGATAGAAGGAGAGAAAGAGACAGAGAGATAGAGAGAGAGAGAGAGAGATATGAAGGTGGAAAATTATTCTTGATTGATTTTCACTAAGTATGAACACAATGAACACTATTAAAATCTTTGTTTAACTAAGGAAATGATCAAATAGACAGGAGTGATAAAAAAAATTTATTTTTAAGCCCATTTTGACAATACTTTCCAATCATATCATTAAATAGGCTTCTCTTTTTTTAAGATTTTTGCGTAGAGGAGTTACTACACGTGCTTTAAAATTTGTTTCTTACTAACTTATTCTACAAATTTTTAAAATAAAGTCACGGAGAATTTTGATTTTATAATCCTGTATTTGCACCTTATTATCATTTTCCTAATATGCTGAAAACTTTTGTGAAACGCAACATTATTCAAAAAAACAGTATTGAGAAATGTATAAAATAATGAAATCTTGCTTCTTACTATTCATTTCACGACTGTGAAATTTTGATATACTCTTAATAATTAACATTTATTTGAATAAAATTACTTTCATGTTATAAGTAGATGAACTGAAAAAAATATTTTGGTTTTGAAATAAAATTTTCCAAAAATTTGAAATGAAAATTTGTGGGTGTGGTGCATCATAAAAATTCAATTAATATATTTGTGTGCTCATTTGGAATTTTTATTTGTACAAGAAAACTTAGGATTATGTATAATTTCAGTTGGTTTGAAATTTGTTTTTATCCATTGAGTAATAACGACTGTGAGTAGCGTTATAGAAGTATGAGCAATAGATGTAAGTAGCATAATATGTTCCCAAATCTAAACGCCTTCAACGTCATTAAATATGATTTTAATTTTCATCAATATACTCTCATAGTACATTTATATAACTGTTCAAAAGTATAAGATGTCCTGTCCATAAATATTGTCAATTGTCGTCATAAAAATAAGATTTCTCTTAATCAAAAATTCTTAATTTTTTTCCTATCCTGGAAACGAAAAATTTTGGTACTTATATAAGAAAATATATTTTAAATATTTTCATTTAACGGTATTTTAATTAACGAATCTAATCACCCAAGGAACAAGGGATCTGTTTCAGTATTTATTTAACACTCTGAATATTTTGGGTTATGTATTTAATGTTATTTACAAATCGCCACCGCAAAAGATATTAATTTCCATCAGCTAAAGGTATAAAAGCATGGAGTGCTTTAGCGATGTTACTATAACTTTTTTCTATGCGGTTATTAAACTTAATATTACTTTAAGTATCATCTGATTAGTATAAATCATTATTAGTATCATCTTAAATTTATAACAAATCAATGCAGAATTAAAAATATGTTAAATGTTTTCTTGACATTTATGCTCTATTTATTCTTCTCTATAATTTAATTTCAAATATTGTTGGTTGATACAAGTGTTTTGTTTATGACTACAGCGTACTTTCACTAATTCAGTTCCCTAAAAACGTTTCATAAGGACACTCGTAAAAAAGGTATGACACAAGAAAGATATTACAGTTTTAATGTGAATTGTGGATAGTTAAACATTAATTTTACTAAATTATCTTCTCTGAATTATTTCTCCACTTTGTTTAAAAGCACACGATGTCAAGAAATTGCATTTCGTCCTGGGAAAGTCAGATAAGAAAATTAATATTTTGTTTATTCATATTATTGCAATAAGTGCAATATTAAATTTTGAAACTACAGTAATTTTTCACAATCCGTGAAATAGTTATTCGTGATTTATTGCTTTAGTAATTTTATTTACTAATAGTCGACAGTCCATTATAGTACAAACACAAACATATGTACACACGTACGTATACACATAGAAATGCACATAGTCTTTTGGAAGAAACGGATAAATTAAGTACTGGATATTTATGATACTATGTCAGAAACCCCTCCACACTATTTAATTATATTTAGTAATTTCATTTCACACCAGTTACGGAAAACAAGACGCACGATTTAATTAAGTAAATCATAATTGTTATATTATTATATTTATGTAGATTTTATTCCAAAAATTCATCAAAAAGACTCCAAACTTTCGATTACTTCGAAGTCTCGTTATACGTTTTTTTACTGGCGGTAACTTCAAGGAACTTAATTTATGAAGCAGCAACAAATTACAAAAATATTTTATTAGAAAAAAAACACCAATCCCTTAAACTTATCCTCTGTTTAGAAACTTACGTCAAGTAAATACTTCTGAAAAGTTGCTTCACTGAAGTCTTAATATAAAAGACGAGTATTACGTTGGCTCAGAAATAAAATTTTTAGTAAAGTTAAATAGATAAGATTCAAAAGTTGCTTCACTTAAGTCTTAATGTAAAATACGAGTACTACGTGGGCTTAGATATAACATTTTTGGTAAAGTTAAATAGATGAGATTCATTGGAATATTAATATGAGATAGTTTACCTAACTTGAAATAAATGTTATATTACAACTTTGTAGTTTTTTATTTATCTGTTCCATAAACAAGGTCTGCTCTCTAAAATACATAACAAATAGTTACATTTTAAAGTAAAAATCATTTATACCTCTCATGCAATTTTACTTCCATTATATTTAATTTATTCAAAATTTTGCTTAAAATAATTTGCCGCCAAATATAAAGTCCTGTTTGTACCAAATATTTAAATGTCGAGAATAATTAATGCAGATAACGTCTAATTGATTAATAAATCATGACGCGGTTCACAATATAGCTGACGCTTCCTTTCTCGAGGTGGTAATTATGAAGAGTAATTTGCATGAGAACGGTTCGTTTAATGGATTATTAAGGCAAAGGCGGAAAAGTTACATTCATATATGTGATGCAAATATAATAATGATGAATATTAAACCGATAAACAAAATATTTAACTATTACAATTTTTATTGGTTTTATGCGATGTCTTATGAATTGAAAGAAATCAAGGGAAAATATAATTTTGCTAGAACTTTTAGTGAATGAACTAAGATTTGTAAACCGAGCTTATCGATTTAATTCGTTTAAAGGGTCGGGTTTTAGACAGTAAATGTTGAGTTTTATATTTTGAGCAAGTGGACAGAAAACAATATTTTTTGGACTTAAATCTGACTTAAATTGTTATACCTCTTTAATTTGCTTATTTAATAACATAAATTTATCGGTGTCGTACGAATGCCAAAATAGTGACGATTAAAAAATAAATGACGATTAAAAAAGAAGCTGACGGAATTATCAACGTTTCATACAATAGTATTATTGTTGCATAGACTTCTAGAGTCGTTTCAATTTAATATTAATCACGTGTTAGAATGAGGATTTTATGTAAAATTCACGTTCACGCAACAACAGATTATTCGTATTATTTTAATTTTATACGCCAATTGCCAAAACAATTTCCCTGTACGGAAGGAAAGTTGTTGCCAGGCTGTACCAAAGAAGTTTTTAAAATATTATAGAAATTTCTAATTTTACAAGTCTTCTGACTAATAGTCAGCTTCTTACTAATAGTTGGGCTTCTGAATAATAGTTTTCAGATTAATAGTAGAAAAGTCGTTTCCAGGTTGTATCAAAGAAATTTTCAGAGCATTATAAAAACATTATAGATCTCTGATTTTACAAATCTTCTGACTAATAGTCCTTTCTTAACTTTTATTTTTCAACCAAGTAAGGTAAGGAGGTAGAGAATTTCAAACGCAATAAAGAGTACATATTGCAAAAAATTCTTAACAATTTGGAAAAAATAAACAATAGGGAAAAGCTAAAAAAATTAATCAGCTTGGAAACACCAGTTCTAAGGCAAGAAAGATATGAAGCATTTAGACGACTTTTATACCTTTTTTAATTGACCACTATACCATGTGTCATGATATCAAGTCTACAGATTTATAAGAATGCAACATTCCCTCAGGATTCTTATATATATTAAAAAATACAAAAAGAAATTTTTTTGGTAAAGTTAAATTAGACAGAATAAGCCATCAAATAAATAGGCCTAGAGACCTTAAGCAGAATGATGCACTATATGATTCTATTCGACCAGATCCTAGTATACATTTCTATTCTTGAAAATATAACGAAAAATTTGAAACGGTCTCTAGAAACGTTCGATATCAATGGATGATATTTAATTAAGCTTGGATTTATTGAATATATTTTACTTTGTTTGGAATGGCAACACTAAAATAAGATTAATAACGAATGGTTTAAAATTAATGGGTGAAAATATAGATGTAGTACTGGATATTAAGAAAACCAAAATATAGAAAAATAGTAATAATACACAGAAATTAGGTAATAAAACACCGTTATGTACAGTAATTACATTAATAAAAAAATTTAAATTTGGCAAAAAGAAATATAGCGGAATATGTTCGATTTGAACCGATTAGATGAAAAAGGAACAAAGAAAATAGCAAAAAAATAATTGTTATGGATGTTCTGGATTATTATCATAAACTGGCACGGAAATAAGCTAAACACGTGGCAACGATTAGTAATAAGAAATGGAACAAAATAATAACAATACTGAATGACTCAAGTAGCAAAATGAAAGTAAACAAATTGTTCGATAGATGGATAAAGGAAATTATTAAAATTGACAGGAAAGACTGAAAAGAAAAGGCCGAAGACGGAACACGATGAAACGGTATTTGACAGAAATTTATTCGCAAGAAGTTTCTTAATAGATAAGACAATTTGAAATTTAATGACCGACACGATATCATTAAATGACCGCAATATGAGAAAATATATTTTGTTACATAATAATATTTTCGTTATCAAATTCGAATTTAATTGGTAACTGCCAGTGAAAAAATTACATGTTATTATTACTGAAAACAAATGCCCTGATAATAATAATTCAGCAATTAACGAAATAATTAAGAGAATAAATAATGGAAATTTTAATTGAAAATTAAATATTGACAACATATTCATAGAACTTTGTATCAGTTTGTTGAAAATTTAACATATAAACGATCATTTAACGAAAGTTTCATTCACAGTTACTGTGAATTAATTATATTTTGTCCATATTTTTTTTGTGTGTCTACACACACACAGAAATATTTAATAGTACAGAATTATTTAATAGTATAATAAAAATAAATCGTTAATTAATATCAGATTTTTTCATAACATGATGATAAAAGATTCGTAGTAATATATATTACTAGAATTTAAAAAAGTCTATTTAAATTAAGTGTAATATCCGGCTATGATGGAAAAAAGCTTTTTTTAAATTTACATATAACTAGATAATTTACCACAATAAGCCTCTTTTTAGACAATGTTAGCACTGTGGTTGATTTCTGTGAGTTTTCTGAAAGCAAAAATGAAACAAAAACTCATGTACGAAGATATATTATAGAAATTTTAATAGGATTTTGAATAAAAAATGTACGGTCAGTCAGTCGTTTCTCTCCGATTTTATAATGTTACATGTGTTTCACTTCAACTCTGACAAGAATTGCTTTGATCATGAATTTTTTTAAATTATTAAATAATTATTTTGATGAAGTCTCAGTCTTACGTTTGGTAACGTTTTATGCTCTTAACTATTACGTGAAAGGATGAAGTCATTGAGTTTATTTCACCTATCTAGAGTGCACAAGAACATCTTACAGCGCTCATTATATTTTCGAAAAAATCCAAAATTGTTCTAGTTGAGCCTGTCGAAAGTAATATGGAAAAAAGAAAGTATTAAATCGATCATATATAACACGGATCAGACCTTTAGCACCTATATTTAACAATTGAGAATTCGGGTAATTTTATTACAATTATTTTTAATTGATACCTTACGAAAGATCAATATTTTTGGAAACCTATACACATTCTTGACCATCAATTACTATGATTTTTTCGATGAGCACAGCACAAATAAGAACATAATGCGTAACTTAGTTCTAAACACACTGATTTTAACAAGGTAATAAAGGTTAAATCAATAGAAATCAGCGAAAGCTGTATGTCGCGTAACTGTAAGTGCTGACTGTGTTACAAAAAATTGTTCTGATGGTTTTTATTTGGCTATCTTGTTCTAAAAAATAACATCGCTATTATATATTAACACGCTGGTTTTCTTTGTTCGTCTATCTGGTATATTAAGGCTATGGTTTACATTCACTTAAACCTATTCTTGATTCTGTTCCCTAAAACAAAATAAAACACATACAAAACTTTGGAAAGGCTCTAGTTAATTTAACACGGACAGCTTCACTTATTTGTACAAGCCGGATATTAAAATAATAAGTTTAGCCTATGAAATTAAATAATTATTGTTTGAATAAAGCATAAAATCCTACCAGGTACGAGAGGAATTCTCATTATTCGGATTCCGAACCTACTTAGCAGGTATAAAACTTTATGAGTTTGTTGTATTTCCAGCAAACTTTTTATGAATTATAAAATTATTTTTCGAAGGTACAGAAATATCTAAAAAATGTTACATTTAGAATAATCGTTATATTTTTCTGATGAATTTAAATGAAGTTCTAATAAAAATGTTTTTTTTTCGTAATTTTGAATTAGCAATCTCTAAACAGAGGAGTGATTACAATTTTCGGCAAATAGTTTCGAAAATATCTCCAAAAGTGCCTCGCATAAAATTCTGTAGTATTATGTAGTTGTAATTATCTTTTGATATCCCAATTTGATATAAAAGAAAGGTAAAACTGAGTACTTTGTTTGCCTTTCAAAAATTTCCTATAGAAATATTTGCAGGTCGGTTTGCTTTATTACTAAGTTAAATTTTACGATTCTACGTAAAATATTTACAAATACAAATAACTTGGATGGAGTATAAACACGGTTTTATTATGATTTTTTATTTCCTTTTAAGAGAAATGAACAAAACTATATAAAAATATTCAAAAGGCGGCAACAGTAAGTAATAAATATTTTGCTCCTCGAATTTTTAGTTACATTTTCATTTTGTTAAAATCTTAACTTTAAATAACTTTACAAATTATATTTTTGAAAACGAGTAGATATAGGTGGACATTATTAAATATAGATATCAGTAATTCATATTTATACAGAAGCAACTGTCATAACGCCACCGACGTCTTTTTCCGCTTGGGCAATCTACATTAATATAATTCTATAACAAGCAGTTAATTCAGTAACAGCACATCATAGAGTAATAATAGGGCAACACAAAGATGTAAACGAGGTCGCGACAGGCAGCGAGTCCCTTGCTTATTAATAATTAAATACAGGCTGTATAATTGAGATAAAACGCTGAGAAAATGTTGGAATATGTTAATAATCATTATTAACACAGGGATTGTAAAGTTGATGGAAATATTTTATAAACAATTTATAAACAGTTCGTTTAAAAGATGATGCAACATAATACATTGATATCTAACCAATGTAAATTCAGTTCGTTCAATGTGCGTTAAGCAAAACCTTAATATAAATTATATAACCCCAATAAATACACAAATTTTGCAGACTTTAGTAACTTTTTGTTAGCATGTTAACGACACATTAACAAAAAGTTACAACTCTTAGCATTATATAAACAAAAACTCCTAAGCTATTAAATCCAAATGTTCCTTAAGAGTTTCCGCCCCGAGAAAGGGAAAAATATGACAATGTGTGATTTTAATTTCGGTTTATTGAGAACAAATTAAACAAATTATAATTGAACATATAGTCCCTTATGTAGTATCTAAAAATAAAAGTTTGTTCCTAATTTTTAAGTCCTCAGATAAACTTGTCACTAGTTTCTTATTTTTTCTATTTTATGCATATATATTACTATTTGTACACCAAATTCAAAGGTTTTACGTGTATTGGAAGTTGATAGGTTTTGATGATCTATTATCAGTGGGTTGTTGGTTCCTTCCTTTATCAGTGGGTTGTTGGTTCTTTGATTTTCGTACACCATGAGTGTCGAGAACCAACGATTACTGGAGGTCCACGTATTAAAATGCAATAAAGCTATATGCAGCAAATTTCGCGTTCACTCCCTTATTAGGCAACTAACATCAGCTCTGTATTTCAATTTTAGTTAGCTGGACTAATATTTGCTTGAAATTATTTACGTGTGCGCGCGACTCGTTTTGCAAGTAATTGACCAGGATAATGTCGTGACCTTAGATAGACATGATTTTTCAACAATTTCCTATGGATTTGTTGGGCCTATGTTAATTGGATGCACGATAAATATGTAATTTGCTCATCTTTCATTCGTGAGTTTAAATGGAAATTTTGTTGTTTATAGAAAATATATAACTTTAAAATACTTGAAAAAAAAATTAAACCGAAACGATATTTAAGTGAATGATTAAATTTAAAAAGGTATTACAAGAAAATTGCATTTCTGTTCTAATAATTTTCTAATATTTAATACTACAAATATTAGTAAATATATATAATAAAACATTTTTCGTTTCTGCTTTTAAATCTGGTGTCCAAAAAATAAAATGTGGTCTATGAAGCGTAAGATAGTCACATTTTTTCACCCTTGACTGCTTAATTTGAATAAGTTAATAAATAACAGATATATTAAAACTAATATTGTGTTTAATCGGCTAAAGGAAAACTCTTTTGAATGTAAAATTAAAGTTGTTAAGCAAATATGGTAATGAGAACAAAAAGAGCTTTATATTTTAAAACGGTCTGTGTATGAACATTTCCTATTAAAATATGAAACAGTCATTTAACTTTGCCGCAAATGAACATTGTATAGAAAGAAAGGTAATAAATTCTGCTTCTTATGAAGTTAGAATGATAATCATACGTTGAGTTCTTGGGACACTTACTTTTAGTAAAAGAAATTCTATTAAATTGTGGGATAAGTCATATATTTAATATTCAAAGATACACTTGATAGGGTAGTCAATAAAAAATATTTGTGCTGTTTTAAGATTGTGCAAAATACACTAAGCATATTTGGTCATAGCAAACATTTTCGTAGCGATTCGTACCGTACTACGCGCGAGGGGTAATTGACCTTTTGCTGATTGGAAAAATTCAGGACGGAATTTATTGATGAAAGGTAGGTAATTAAATGAGCAATACTAATTACGATGCTTTGTAATTATTTAAAAAAAGTCGATAAAAAGAGAGTTACTAATATGAGTGATATGAAACAATTTTGCTTAATATTAGCAGGTAATTTTCTCTACATAAGAATAGTTTTTTTTTATTTGATAACAGACAATTTTCAATTCACCTAATAACTCACCAGTAATCAATTCAAGGGCTGCTACTTAGAGTATCGGTTTACCCACACTATAGTCTTGACTTTGAAGTTCAGACAACAGGTTCATCCTCCAATCAGAATACAGAATAGATATGGTGAAATTTGTTATCTGCTTAATCTTGAAAACGGATTGTGAAAGGGCTCTCCATATAGACCAATCTAATTTTTTCCAAAATATGCCTTCTTACCTCTGGGACTAAAAAGACTGTCCTGATATGCATGAAACAATTTACTCCAAATTACTAGAAAGTAATATTATTTAGTTTATAATTTGCTTATTTTCCACTTTAATCTCAGAAGCTATGGGCAGATGACTTCAAACGGATATTAAACAACATTAATATTAAAGGGCTTTTAAAAATTAATATGTATTATAAAATATTGATAGAATTTAATTATCGGGCACAGGCTCAAATGCAGAAAAATGTTCCCAATAATACATAAAAAAAAACGTAAAGTTCACAATCCAATTTAATTCGATATCTTTCAGTAAAAACAAAAGTCCTTCGCTTCTTTCTTCATTCAATATCAATGTACCCTTACTATTCTCAACGCATCATATTTATTCCGAAGCAGAATATTTATTCAGCAATTCCGTTATCCTTTTTACAATTTCTAAGTAATTTTATTAACGTTATAATAGTATTTTTATAGGTTTGTTCCAAAAGAATTTTCTTATCAATATATTATTCAAATGAAATAATTACTTGCTCTGACAAAATAAATATCCCCAATAAATGATTTAATACGTCTTACAGGAATAAAATACCTTTATAACCTTTTTTGAATGCCAAATCTACTCTTTACGTCTTATATTTTTATTTTTGAGGTTATTTTTTTTAATTTTTTTCTACGTTACGAGTATATTATTCGACAGTGGAAATAAATGAACGGGGATTTACTAAAAGGAAAATCTGAAAACTCTTTCATAAAGTCTCCCGACGCCAAAGCTCATTATGTATATTTACTGAAGAAAAATCTATTCAAAGACGTGCTCCGAAATTTTAAACTGAATAAGCATATTTAGGTTTAAGCGTGAATATCATAGCAGTATGGATATTTCTACGTATAAAGAAGTAATCTTTATGTTAGGTAATTACTTCTCATAAAAATTGCAGTCTTTATGGTGTAAAGGATGCAATGAATACGCGTGACAGTGTGTTAACTAAAGTTTGGCAAGTAGAGGAAGAACCATGCCGGGTGTATGTTCACGAGAACCTTTTCAAAAACTAATTCTAAATTGTATATTTATGTTTTCTTAAGGGGATTTCTTTTATTATTTAAATTTCAATTTCATAAGAGCACCAACCTTGCTCCGCATTAAGCAGTAATTATTGTGTTAGATAATTACTTCTTATAAAAAATTTCGTCTGCATTCTGTATAAAATACGGTCCATGACAATATGTCAACCAAAGTTCTGCGGGTACAGGAAGACACATACCGGATGTAAACATACACGAACCATTTCGATCACTAATTAAAATCTTATAATAATTTTTCTTCGGAAAAAACTTTAATATTATAACTCTCGCCAAGTTTCATATCTTCAAATTCCGGTTAAAAACTAAGAGTTAATAACTATAGCCACGGAAAATAACGTATGTTAAGACTGACTGATTACGAACTTAATCATTACAATCTTGGGTTGTTTCCGATTAGTGTGAGATCTTCTAATTTGACATGTCATTGTAGGTCTCATGTAAATAAAAAAAAATAATAATTTTACTATAACGGCCCAGTTGTGTAAAGGGTGTTGAAAACCTCAAAAAAATTATATTTATTCATTACAATGTTAATTGCAATATATATTTAAAAATTACAA
The DNA here is from genome assembly GCA_039881145.1 of Druceiella hillmani. Taxonomy (NCBI): domain Eukaryota; kingdom Metazoa; phylum Arthropoda; class Insecta; order Lepidoptera; family Hepialidae; genus Druceiella; species Druceiella hillmani. Next base: position 7,557,697 of record JAYKKI010000102.1, read on the forward strand.
AAGTGATTATGTATAAGCGATAGCGACGCAAACTCTATAACGGCTGGTAACAGACTCTCCCTTTTGTTTGGTTTATGCTCATCAGCTTTACTTGTGCACCGATCAGCATTCCTGCAGTTGACTTATGATCTGACTAATATTAGCCTTCTCGTGTGCGTTATCTCATATCACGGTGATTATGGCTTATCATCCGTTCATAGTGCATTCGGTGCTGTGTAAACGTCTGGTGGTGTGCAAATGGCTTCGATGCCTACTTAACTCCCGGCCTGCATACATAGTTTTCGTGCGCAATGATTTAGTCAAATTGAAGTTCGAGAACGTTTAATCTTACGTACAATCCGTTTAGAAACCTGCATCGCGTTGATTTACATCAATTAATCATCATATATCAATAATCAATAGGAAGCACATAAAAAATGAAGATGGGACTGAGTGTTCACTGAGTGCTTCAAACTTTAAGAAAATAAATATTTTTCAGCATTTTGAGTGCCTCAAACGTTAAGGAAAATAAACATTATGTATAACTGAGTGCTTGAAACATTAAGCGAAATAAACATTATCTAGCACCAGCAGTTTATTTAGTTATGAAAAATTAATTTAAAATTATTTTCTAGAAAATTAGCGCCAAATGTATTCAACAAATGTGCAGCACGTTAAGCAGATGTTCTACTAAGAAGAACGATGAGTTATAAAATAAAGGAAATAACACGAATTACAAAATAACACCAAGGTTGATTAAAATGAATTGAAACAAAAAAATATTTACTTTACGAAAATAACTGATTTCCCAAAAAATTTAATATGAAAAAGGAAGCAAAGTTCATTAAAAAAAAAGTTCCTATCAGTTGCCAACTTACATTTCTATAGATAATATACCTCCTTCTATTTGATATTGTGAAGTCCTGAATATTGGGTCAGGTTATTTTAACAAAAGAGAATGAAACCCTCAGAGTACCCTTTTTTTAAACTTTGGCTTATAAAGCGAAAAATTCTGAAAATTTTTCGCTGTGGCCAAGTTCAATGTGATAGATAAAGCATTCATTAAATCTGGACAAAAATCTTTAATTTACTCATCTACACTGTGTAGCAAAGCGGTGCCAGGATTTGGCTCCTTTTGTCTTCTTACTTTTTACGACTTTTTAAGATAACTTTTACCACTTTTAGAAATACTATGAAATACTAGTTTATAGTAATTAATCTTCTTACAGATATGAAGAGATAATAATTCAAAGTAATAATTTGATTAATTTATGTCAAAGTAAACGTAATAATTATATCTTAAAAAATGTATAATACCTCTTTATATTTCTTCATCCTATTCTTACTATTGTTTCGATTTATAATAGTATATACAGCTTTTCTCATTTCTTATAAAATAAAATATAGTTTTAGATTGCCTTTCGCCGAATTTTTTTATTAATTAGACGGCACCAGCTTGTACATGAATTAATTTAGGCTTCATTTAAACGTTTCTTGAGGCTTTTTTGTGATATTTTATATCAATTCTTATTAGCATATGTCTTGTAATAGGCAGTTCTTTTTTACTTTGAATATTAGTCGTACAGTTTGGCCGTTAGTTTCTCTAACTACTATTGTATGACATTCTTCTTGAAGAGTGTCAGTGACGCCAATATGGTCAGCTTCGCATTTGTGTTTTAATAAGTAAATAGTTGTAAAAATGGCAGGGGATGAAATTTCACGACCAAACACTTATTTAAATTTATTGTCTTTATGACTTTAAAATTACAATAAAAGATACAGAAATGACTACAGGGAAATCATATTTTGTTAGATTATTTTTGGGTAAACACAAATAAAAAAATTATGCGACGTGAAAAAACCTAAATCAAAGTGTTCCCTTTTTAAAATTGGTGAATCGTTATTAATGAATTAAAATGAAGTCAAAAGTTCTTTTAAGCTCCAGTGTTCCTTGAACCTATTTAGGAAAAATTAATAAATTTTCGGTGATTAAATAATTGCATACAAGACATCGATACAATAATTATAACACTTTATCCGTACTTTGATTTTTTTTTCCAAAATAATAAAAATATTTCTTTTTTTTGAAATTTTACCAAATATAATATTACCAAATATATGATTTTGAAATTTTACCAATGGTGTCTTTTCCAACAAACAGTTTCATACCAATATTTTCCAAAATTTCGACATTACAAATATTGACATTACAAACGTCATTTACGTGACAGTTTCAGATTAACATTTTATTGTCACTGTGTTCGAAACCTTCTTCTCGAATATTTCTATTCAAACTACAAGATGTCCCGTTTCTGATCCCCTAGTCATTGATAGACTCTTAAAGTAGAATGTAAAGCTAAATGTGTCTAAAATAAATTTTAATCATGTAATATGAAGAGATATTACAAAAACCTTTAAATCGCCAAAGGTAAAAAAGTTTGAAAAATTATAGGGGCTGTCAGTTACTATTGGCTCTGTTATCCTAAACATTGCTCCAACCCTGCAACTTTTATTTAGTATATATATTGACAAAGGCAAATTTCCCGATTTTATGAAACACAGTAAATTATTTCCTATTTTTAAGGCGGGTTGTAAGAGCGACCCTACGAATTATCGCTCGATCTCAATGTTACTTGTTCTCAGTCAGATTTTTGAAAAACTCGTGTTAAATCAACTTCTCTATCGTTTTAATAAACATAGGATCTTACGTAATTTACAGTTTGGGTTTACCGGAGGAAATTTCACGCAAGATGCTGATTTCAACTCACTAATACTATCTACTAGGATAAATAAAACGGGAGATATGTATAATAAGTAGTATAACCTTATTCTAAATATAAGATACCTATGATATTTTATAAATATATTACTGAGAATAATATCCATTTCATTTTATTACATACACCGGAACATTGTATAGCCTCATATAATAACATCAGTTTAATTTATTACCCTCACTAAAATATTTATACATGATATAATTTTCGAAATTATAATAAAAACTACACCACTTTCTTATAATAAGTCATTAACGTAAGCAATTGGAAAACCCATACAAACCTGAATTCCGCTATTGTTTTTTATAATATATAAATGCTGTTGGATATTCTTACGAGTTAATCTTTGCTAATAGGCCATCTGAAGATACTGTATGTAATACAACGAAACCTGGGTCGTGGTAAAGAACTTAATGAAAGTAGAAATAATGCTACATCACGTAGTTTCATTTAATTGTGAATCGGGGATTATGTTTAAGAGGTTATGTGAAAGATGTGTAGAGGTTATTATAGCCTACAGTAAAGTACACACAAACATTAAGAGGGAATAATTAATTCATTGTCTATATACGTATATACAATAAGGATATTTATTCATAATAATTAGAAATAAAATAGAACAACCGTCCTTGAGAAAAAATTTAAAAAATAGATAAAAACAACGAAAGCTTTAAGATCACTTACGTACCCGTTTGTAGAAGGTATTTTTCTCTGAAATGGCTTGACGTAGAATCTTCAAATTTAGCATATAAATAAAGCACATAAAATCGTACATATTTTAATAAGTAATGCTCAATGAAAATCATGTGAAAATTTTGGACACGAAAAATCATATACCTGCAAAAATATTCCGAAATACCGTGTGTGACGTGGGGTAATGGTTTGAAATGCCTAGTACACTGAATCTATCTATTATAAATATGTCCTTCCTTCCTCCATTTCAGAGACAACAAAAAGGAAAATTTTGAAAAACACCTTTCTATTAGCTTACGTAAAGGCTGCTTTAAAATTATAACATCGATTCTAGTTATCGTAGGCAATATATTTACGTAGTGAAAAATTTAGTTTTGTAAATAATTTAATAGAATTCTGCATAACCGTAAACAATAATAAATATCTAAATATGTACGGGATGCTTACGGTAAGAATTCTACTACACTTATTTGGTTTCTTAGGCTAATTTGAACAAAAATTGTCAGTAGTCTATTAAATTATAACTTCACTTTATTTGAATAATTCAGTAATATATTTTGCGTCTAGGGAGGCATCACAAACACAAAGTTTCATATTCATTTAAAAAACATATTTGGATGTATTGTAAATATCTAGTCCATACATCAAATAATTATTCAAATTATTTAAAAAAAGGCTAAATTTTTACAGATATACGTTTCTGTTCGCAGAAATAATTTCAAATGTATTGATCGGTTTTACTAAATGGCTATAAGCATACGAGTTTCATTGATAATTATTTCGTTACATAGTTTATTTAAAACAATATTATTAGCATTTAGACCATATTCATTGGAAAATGATAGTTAATGAAGTAAAATATAAAATTAATTTTGATATTAAACTTAATACAAAGATGACGCCAAAAATATCATCGTGGCTTTTTATCCTTAACTGCGAATTACGAATGGCAATTTGCATGAAAATTACTCTTGTATTATGTTATTAATATAGCAGCAGAGAATTTGCAATTCAAATTTATTTCAAAAAGAGATAATACCATCAATAATTATAAATAATGATTGTTTTAAAACCGGCATCGCTTAGGTTCTTTCGCAATTTGTTTATTAACTTGATACCAGGTCAAAGAAACAAATTCCTTTGTTTTTGTAATTAAACTATAAATACAAACATGTACAGTGAATGATTAGACTCACAATTTTAAATTTTCAAATATATCAGGTAGAATTTTGGAAAATATTTCTCTGATTAATCTAAAGAGAAAATTGAATTGACTTTTTTATTTTTAGAAAATTTCGTGAGTTTTATAGTAAAACATTGAAGAGAAAAATATGAAACGAAGTTACCCAAATAGATCCTAGTATTTCTTGAAGTGTTGACTCGTATAAAAGGAAATTATATAAATTGACAGTTGTAACAAAATTTACTAAAGTGTTTTTGAGATTTTTTAAACCTATAGATGAAAAATGAGAGTGGTATAAGGAACAATGCAATCTTGAATATATTTGGCGTTAATTTTGAAGAAATTCATTATTCACAATTAAATAAAACTGCGTGATGTAGTATTATTTTTACTTTGTTTAAGTTCTTTACCATGACCTAGGTTTCTTTACCACGAAGTAGAAATAATACTACATCACGGAGTTTCATTTAATTGTGAACAATGCAATCGCTTTGAAGTTTATTAGTTTGCGAACGGTTATTAAAAAAAATTAAATAAACATTATATCAATTTTAAAATACTTTATATTAAATACTTATAATTTTGAGTATTTTACAATTGATATATTAATACATAATGTTACTTACTTAATATTATTTACCCAATTTAATACAATACACGGCAAAGCTCGTACGTCATTTACATGGATGGAAAGCATGACACATTATCTCATAATTGGCGAGGCGATATTTGGATAGAAAGGACTAAGAACTCCAACCTTCGGTACTTAGACGATTTCAGACTCTTGGTTTTATTCAAAATGGAGCTCGAGGAACCGATAAAGGGAGTTAAAAAGAGAATGAATTACTGGACTCAACATCAACAATTCCAAAAATAAATCTTGATGTTAGATAGAGTGAACCAAGTCACTCGCAATTTGCAACTCCGGGACATGGAAATCGTTCATGAATTTATATACTTAGGATTAATATGGAAAAGAAGGAGGCAAGGAAGGAGGTTACAAGAAAAAATTGATGGTTGCTAAGGTCGAGAGGAAATCAAAATATTTACAAAGCTTTATATAGAGACAGGTTGTGAACATTCAAAGTTGAAAAATATTCCTTAGTAGAATAATTGACGAACACAGATCTTAGCAATCATCACAACCGAGAAGAAAATATGAAGTATTGCTGTATTTTACGTCTTAAGTAGATATTGTGAAGCTATGACTGATAAAATGTTTCACTAGGGAACTATAAAAATGCCTAAATTATTAGTCAGAAAAATCAAATCGTGAAATATAAATTATTGGTCTGAATCTGTTTTCTCACATTCATAAAATTTTAATTTACCAACATTTTATTTTTTATCCATTTATCGGATATTTCAATTGATAGACAATGTTCCATAATATGTCATCTATAACCTTATTTCTATATTAAATCAATCGGACCGTCCTTCAGAGCACCGCTGATTTCCTGAAAATCAGTTTTTCTGTATCAAGATATGAAGTATACTTTGAAGATGAAAGTTATATTAATAAGCTACATGGCAACATGAATAATATTGCGCTTTCGTTCTCCTCGGCAGCGTAATGATTTAACCTAGAGACTGTATTCTTTTTACGTTTCTCTATTTCAGTATCTTTTTTCTGTTTTAATATTTTCTATAATTTTAACATTGTTAAGTATTTTATGAACATTTTGTAATTTTTGTAAAATTGTCTACAGTTCTAAGGGTGATACCAAAATAAGTATTATGTGTTTTGGTTTTAGCTATATTTTATTTTATTTAGTATAGAATAAATAAATTACACCTCTACATCATGCAGGCGTAACAAAAGCTGGAGCTAGACGAAAATAATTTGCATCGCTGCACAAATTTTCACATCCCAAATTTGCTTTAAGATTGTACCAGCTAAAGATGTTACCGAAATGTCAACATGTATCTAAAATAGGCTTCATTTAACATTTTATTAAGGTCCTTATGTTAATGTCTACATTATTGATAGTATAATTACAAAATTTTTACCTTTTAACTTTTTGTGCGACAATCAAAAATTAAGCGTAACAACTCGATTTCGAGATGAAATATCCTACGTGAAAACCGAATCTTTTTTTTAGGTCATTCACGTGTTCATTTAGTTATTTTTCCACTTGCCATGGTTGTTTAGCTTTATAATTTTATGGCGTCAAAGCTTTTAAGTATAAAGTACCCAAAATTAAAAAGAGAACAATGTCTAAAGAAACTTAATTAAAGTTTATCGCCAAACTACAGAGCTGATTATAGCTCATGTACCCTTATTTTTTTTTTAAATTGTTAGATCTATTAAAAATATATTACATGCCATATTAAGCGACTCAACATAATATTAATATCGGTAAATGATTTAAAAAATACGATTTGTCCCTAAATGTTTAAATACTCATTGTAAATTCTGGGGCCATATTGAATTGTTTTTAAAATGTGTAAGAGTTCAAAAATAAAGTCAACATTCTTTATATATACTTACTTTAGAATGAGTTTTGGACCGGATGACTGTACCCTTATAAACACATTTGGCTATGTTTAACAGGTTATTGTTCATATACCTGTCATCGTCATTAGTAATTTATGATTAAATCATTGGTATTTTTGTTTAATTTATTTTAAGAAATTACATCTTTTTTACTTTAAACGACACGTACATATTCAATGAGCTAACTTGAAAATTAGGAATCTAATTTACAGAAAATAAAAAGTAAACTCAAAAAAATTAGAAAGAAACAAAAGGAAAATGTTTTTTGGTTCGGTAGAACTTAGACTGGTTTATTTGGATTGTGACGTGTATATGGCGCTTGTTCGTATATTTACAAGCTATAATACTTGCAGGAAAGACATAGAAGAATATATTCCAATAACATTTTATAGCTCCCCGTTTCAAAATAACTTCTAAATGTGCATGTTAATTGAATCGTAATATTTATGTAAAACAATTTCACATTTGTTTTCATAGCTTTCTTCTTAATAAACAGAGAAAGAAGAGAAATTTTATTGCAAAAACTAATGAAATAAGATAATGCCAGTAAGTTGTGATACGGGAAAAAATATAGATTAAAATCTTGATGATTTTTTTTTAATCTTCCACTTTGTGGTTCGAAATGAAAAATAAATTAAAAAATAGTAATGTTATCATCTCTATCCATTCGTATATAATAAACATTTTGTAATATGCATGTGTCATCAGTATTTACATGTCCATCCGTTTAAACTTTTGTTTTCGTCAAGTAACTATGTCCATCATCAAGCATTTTTATTAATTTAAGTCTCTGTGTATATAAATATTTACTTTTAACTTCTTCAAGTAATTGTCTGTCCGTATGTATTATAATTTCGTAAAGTTCTTGTATCCATCAACACGTATTTATAACTTAATGAAGTTTCGGTGTCCACAGTATCTTAGTTCTTTCATTTCAAGACCGATTGTGAAAATTTTTTGTAGGAATAAGTGGTTGAATTATGTGAAAACACGAAAAAATCAACTAGTTTTCTTTGTTGAAAAATTTTATTAATATTTACATTAGCTTTACCTTATGTTAACCTAAGTACGTATAAATTTAACTCGTCCTCGAGTGGTCAATTCAATTTAGCCTAAGGTTTCATACAGACTTGCTTGCCAAAATACTGCTAAATCGCTTTTAATTGATTTAATATCTTTTGACATTATTATATATAAATTTAAGTATCACATAAAAATGGTCCAAAATTCTATTTTCGGAAAAATTATATAAATAGCGATAGGCCAATCAATTAGGCAAAGAATTTTCAGGAAAAACTGGAGAATGAATTTTGATTTAAACGAAAATATGACATTTAATAAAACAAAGAAAATTGGTTCAAAAATAATTTTCCAATGTAAGAAAATTTCTTCAAAGTAGTTTTCCTTATCTTATTGTAATTTATTCTGATTAAATTTAAATGGCGAAAAGGATATTAATATAATTTTGATTTAGGAATATTTGAAAATCTAAATAGAAGATACTTCTTCTAACTAAAGAAAAAAAACTGTTAGAATCAAACTTATGAAGAAATTGTTTGACTACCCCTCCTGGTATACGAAAGAAGATGGCCATAAGTGTAAGAAATAGATGGACTGACTGGGAAAGATGACCGTAGATTATTTTTATCGTATCCATTCTGACTCGAAAACAATTGAAATATTAGTATTAATATAGTTGAAATCTCTATTGACTTTTGAAACAGCACTTCTTTAAAAATAAAACTAAAGTATTAAACAAAACCTGGAGATGGTCGTATGCATGATATAAGGCTACTCTCAAACAGTGTCCTTTTCTTTACTTTTATGTGTAAAAATTTTTTTTCGTTGGCCATCTTTTCCGACTATCTGAAATGGATGACCATATAGAGAAATTTAAAGAAAAAAGAAGAACCTTAGACAGTTGTGAGTATATTTTAATATCACATATATACATTTAAAAAAATAGCGTCGAAATTCTGAATGAAAAATATAAGACAAACACGTAATTTTGAAAATAATCAACTTAAGGTGATATTTTTGCATAGCTTTAATAATATTCGAAAAGTGAAAAAAACTCCCTTTTTATTTTCTAAAACCACAATACACACTCTCGGTATCAAATTAGCATAGCAAAACATCAAAATAATGTTGCAAATTTTACAGTGTAATAATGAAAATCAATAATCGGTCATCTTTCCTAGAATTTCTCTAGTAACAAACACCAGTGCTATTTTTGTCGTTGTTCTTCTAATGTATATTATGTATACATCAATTAATAATTGTTGGTGTGTTAAACCAAAAGTTGAAATTTTTTTTAATTCCACTTTTTAATAAGTGTTAAAAGCATAATCAAATACAACTATGTAAAATTTTCTTCATATCGAAAAATATATTCCATCACATATTTGAAACGATAAGGAAAATAAATAAGTAGCAATCTATATACGTTAATCGCCATGTACATTTAGTGAGTCTTTAGTACCCTATACTTTAAAAGGAAAAATCCAAATAGAGATACGTTTACATAGTCCTAAGTATTGTTACTAAATTAATCTTTGTCACTAATCCATCATCCAAGCATCATTCAAAGACTAACTCATAGAGGCTCTTCATTCTCTCTTCTTTCTTCCTTGTTGATTGCTCTGGGGACCGAGCTGTATTTAACGGGAATCTCTCCCGAATTACTGTAAGTTTGTTTTTTGCTTTTTTTCTGAACAGAAAATATAAATTCAATGTCTACTTATCGCCAATATTTTTAATAAAATACATTAATTTTATTATTTTCACTAAACGGTTTTCTTTGGCATCTCGTAATTATCGCAAACAATGTAAATTAATTCACGGTTTCAAATATATTAATAAAATGAGCTAGCTTTCCCGTGTACCCATCCCCACCACTTGTTTTGTACCCACCTCTTGTGGGTACAAATCAAGTGTAGTTAACCTTCCGTGTACAAGATAGGGTGTGCGAACCGTGGATCTGCAAAATTTATAATTATTTTCAAACTAAAAAATTAAAAATAATCAATAAACAAAAATATAAAACATAACCAAAAAGCAGAAAGGACAATACATCTTTATCCTTTTGACTTATTCCTTTTATGTTGAAAAGACCTAGGGTTAAAATAACGTTATAAAATATGTTATGAAAGTTCACTCAATGTGTGACTATTCATAAAATCGATAATGTTTATCTATATTTAGCCAGAAACAACTGCCGTGATATAACCGATCCCTTTTCCCTTTAGGCAATTGACGTTAATATAATTAAACAAACGAGTTATTAATTCAGAAGCAGTACAGCACTAAGCCACATTAATGCAACGCAGCTATATAAACGCGCTAATGACGAATTATGCGGCTCAGAATCGATAGGGGATGAGGTAGGTAGCAGGCGGTGAGCTTCTCGCTTATTGAAATTAAATGTTGGCTGGATGATTGAGAAGGGAAGTTGGCGAAATGTTTAGATGTATTAATAATCGTTGCTAATGACAGGAAATGCAAAGTAGATGGAAATATTTTAGAAATAATTTATAAATATTTCGTTTAAGAAGTTTAACGTGTATTTAGAATTTGTTTTAAATTCTTTAACGTGTATTTAGAATTTCAAATGTATTTAGATTTCGTTTCCAAATCTTATTTACTTAACCGATATCTGTAAATTTTAAACGGAATACAGCCTTTCATAGGCTACATTCCTTTTTTATGAGCAGGAAGTACCTTTTATTCTGTCATAGATATTTTTTCTTGAATAAAACAATACCCTTTGGGGGTAAGAACGATAACTTAAAATGTAATATATATTATGGCAACATGTTAAACTAGGGCTACTTAGTACCGGTTTCTCTTCTCGCTCCATTTCTTTGAGAATGAGCATTTGAAAATACATATTCATTTTCACTCTTAAAATTCAATATTTTTACAAAAATATTATGTTCATACTATACCAACATTTGTTTTTTTTCACGCAATATAAATTGTGGTTCAAAGCAAAGTATTTTACCTAAAAGAACATAAGACATACGCCTCAAATGCAATACTGCTCTAAGATTTAGAGGCAATACTGCTCTAAGATTTAGAATCAAATGCTCTCAATCATAATGTAAATATTATCAATTGTCACATACAATTTTTGTAAATATTATCAATTGTCACGTAAAATGTCTTATAAAATGTTTCTCAATACCAAAAATAAAATGTCTATTCTATTAAATGCAAAAAAGGGTTACACTAATCTGTAAATTGTTTATCAACTGCTGATTTCTTTCCTTGGTTTAGACAATCTTTTATCTATGTGACAAAAACGTCACACTTCAGTTTTATTATACTAATGAAAAAGTCCTTTTTATGTGTGCAAAATAACCTCTAACTTCTAAGTACACGGCAATCAAATAGATGTGATGAGTTGCGCCGTGAATTGTTTTCTTCATATTGAACGAAAAAGCAATGAATTTAAGTACTTGTGTTTGATTTTCATATTGCGTAACTCATGTAGCTTATTTTTGTAGCTTATGTATACAGCAGCGAATAACTTATTTTTGTTTCGTTACTATATTGCACTTTTTTTACTCATGTACTTTATTTATTAAATATAAATCTCCAAAATCATATGGTCTCTTTTCCTCTCTTTAATTTTTTAATATTTTCATTAACTTTTTCAATAAAACTCAAAAAAACTTAACTTGATTAAACGCAAACAGCTTGACTCAAAAGTCAAAACTATCCGATGAAAGCAAAATACAATATTATACTCAAACTAATCTAGACTGATCGAATCGATCTACAGGAAAATGGTAATAAAAGCAGCATCAAGATGCTAAAAAGGTTTAATAGACAATGAATTCCATTTGAATATATCATAATGCATTAATAAGAAGTAATTAAAAACTGTTAAGCCAAACATTTCTCAATGAGGTAATAACCACCAAAGTTATCTAAAATTATGGCTTTCAAGTTAGATGGATTTGCAAATGTCTATTTCATAAGTCTTCCCACATTTATTTTCTGACCGGTAGCGAAGGAAAATCTATGGACATTTCTTTTTAATATGATACAATTTACACGAAGAACAAATAAAATAAAAGAGAGAGGAGGGATTACTGTGATGAGCAAGATTTAAACGACGCTATTACATTAACGAAAGATAAAAAAAAATTCCCGTTTTTGGTTTTGATACATTGATTTTTTTTATTTATATAGATGAAATTGCATCACAACAGGTGATATTTTTTTTATTTGAAACGGCACTAGTGAATGGCGGACACAAAAATAGCATATTATTTGTTTTTCCTTACGGATTCTTACAAAAATTAAACTAAATTCAGTAATTGTATGAAAAGAAATAAATTATCATATCCGCAAAAATTATTACTTATGGGATCTTTTATAATCTTCAGCAAATAACACGAGCGAGCGAGTAAAAGAATCATATACTGTATACTCGTAACTTAGTTACAGAAATAAATTACATTCATATGCAAAGTGAAAGATCTCTCTGTTTTGTCTAGAACAAAGTAACTGAAAAAAAAACAAAATTAACAATTCCTAGAAACGTTAAAGAGGATAAATATAGAATTAGTTATAAACCATATTGAGGGTTTTTTTTATATGAATTATTTGTAATACCGGTAATCGGGGTGAGAGCATAAGATAATTAGGTCAAGTGGATAAAATTAGGTGCATTGTTATTACAAACACAATAACGTCTCACGAGTTGTTTTAAAAGTTCTAGTGAATTTAAGTAGTTTCCGTTACTAAGGTGAATGCCATTATTTTATACTATTGCGTCAAAATAAAACTTAATATTTAGTTAATGCAGGAAATTAGTCTAAATAGTTAATATTTAATTTCATTAATATAGTACAATATGTTTTGTTAATTATGTGAATATACAAAGATTAAAAAAGTTAAAGAAGTACTCGTTTAGAAAATGATCTTTTTATTACTATTCACCAAATATATATTACTCGAAGATGTTGTAATACAACGAAACCTAGGTCGTGGTATTACAACATCTTCAGGTGGGCTATTAATAAAGATCTTCAGGTAGGCTATTAGCAAAGATCTTTGCTAATAGCCCACCTGAAGATGTTGTAATACAACGAAACCTAGGTCGTGATAAAGAACTTAAAGAAAGTAGAAATAATACTACATAACGTAGTTTCATTTAATTGTTTCAACAGTAGTCGTAGTTTGAACATCACTGGCGTCGTCTGGTGTTATTAAATTTTGTAGCACCCTCAATCAGCACAGTGAGGTTTGGAAAATATTTAATACTGTACATATAATTTTAGGATTATATTACGACACATCGTCTCCTAAGACCTTGCGTTAGTAAAGAAAGATGTTCGTTACAATTACGATTTTAGCTCACATAAACATTAATTAATTTGTCTCATTACACCTAGTGTAGAGATAAGTGTAAGAATATCTTTCTGTAATATTAATTCCAATTAATTATATATTTGCTACATATTTGCAAATAATAAAATGCACCTACTTCCAAAGGTATAACAATCCTTTTGCAATTTTTATTTCGGGCTTTCCTTGGCAATTAATTGAAACAATGTAGTGAAATATATGTCACGTTCAAACGTGACATATACTGTTAATTTACATATTTAAATGATGATATAATTAATATAGATAACATTTAATTGATGTTCATATACCGATGCTACTGGAAATGTAGCTGACGCTTCCCTCCAGAAAGAAAATTATGAAGAACAATTTGTATGAAAACGTATTAATTTAGTAGGTAATTATTCAGTAAGAGCGGAGCAGTGACATTCAGTTATCTGATGCAAAGATAATAACATACTAACGACGAGTAATAAAAGCTTTTGAATCGATGTGTTTGTCGGCTTTATGTAATGTGTATCATCAAATCTGTAAAAGTTAAAAGGCATTTCGGTAAAGGGATGTGAGAAAGTAGACCGTTAAATTTAATTTTTCTGTGAATGTATTTAAAGGTAAAGTTATAAAAATAATTTTAATAATTTAATTTTATTGAAATATTTCCACGATTCGGAAGCTTAACTAGTGACTCACACCCCTAATGGTGAAATAATCATGGTGTCATTTTATTGTTTATTTTGTTTGTATCTTATCATTACTTTTGAATCTTTTGATGCATCGACGTTTGATACCTTTTTTGAGTTTTAAATTTGTTGAGGATATTTGTTGGTGGAAACTATCTTTACTGATTTGTAATTAAATACATAGTTCCAAACTCTCAATGCAGGATATAATTTGGACCAACTAAAGATGTAGTTTTTTTATGAAAGTATGTAGATAATGATATTAATTTTTTTTTAATTTTCTAATTATATTTTCAAATTTAGTTGACATTTTATTTCCAACTTAATATTCCATTTTTAAAATCTTGTTACCGATAAAATCCATGATGGAACAATTTTCATTTTGTAAAACTTTTTTTGCGTTCCGTTTTCTTTTTTCTAATGTACTTAAAATATTTGCCAAACGTAAAATTAGTAAAACTGTAATATAAAATATGTAAAAAAATTATGCTTTTCTTCAAGCGATTACTTTTCACTGTAGTCAATTTTAGCAGCACAATTAAAAATTAAGCCATCATTTAATTAAAATTATTTTCATTTTCTGAGTGGTTGAGATTTTATAAAATACCTTGTCTTGATATTTACATTTAAGCATATTGTATACATAATGCCTTTACAATTTAATTGATCTAATTAGAGTGCATCCAGGTGTGCACTCATCCGGATTTTCCATTCCCACGAGATGGACTTTCAAGACAATTCATAATAATCTAATTAGTTTCGAATATTTTTTCAGGTGTAATTTAGTTATATATATATATATATATATATATACATTCATGAACAGTGTATAGAGTATTTGTTAGTACGATGATTCTCTTAATAAACACGGTAATTATATTTTCCAATACCAGCCCACATCTTATAAAGAAATTTTAAAAAAAATACTCCACTTTAATTTAACTCACAGGTAACTCTAAATTGAAAACTTCTGAAATGAAATTATTATTGTTGTAATTTATGCATGGTATATTTAAATAATATAATAAATGATATTGAGAAAACAATTGGTAAAAAGCCTTTGCTAATAAAAAACAAAACCACATCGGTGTTTCAATTTTGAAGAAAATTCTTTATTTCAGGCACAGATGGAGAGAGATGGAGTAAAAGAGACTGTTTTATTGTGAAAATCATTTTGACAATACACGATACTTTCATAAAATGTTGTGAATCATATTTTCTTTTTCTTTTCTAGCCAAAGTTGGATTTTCACATTAAAAATTTAGTTGACATTTTATTTCTAACTTAATATTTCATTCTAAAATCATATTACCAATAAAAAAAGCAATTTCAATTTTGTAAAACTTTATTTGCGTCCCGTTTTCTTTTTTCTAATGTACCAAAAATATTTGTGAAACGTAAGATTAGTTAAAATGTAATATAAAACATGTAAAAAAAATTATGCTTTTCTTCAAGCGATTACTTTTCACTGTAGTCAATTTTAGCAGCACAATTAAAAATTAAGCCATCATTTAATTAAAATTATTTTCATTTTCTGAGTGGTTGAGATTTTATAAAATACCTTGTCTTGATATTTACATTTAAGCATATTGTATACATAATGCCTTTACAATTTAATTGATCTAATTAGAGTGCATCCAGGTGTGCACTCATCCGGATTTTCCATTCCCACGAGATGGACTTTCAAGACAATTCATAATAATCTAATTAGTTTCGAATATTTTTTCAGGTGTAATTTAGTTATATATATATATATATATATATATATATATACATTCATGAACAGTGTATAGAGTATTTGTTAGTACGATGATTCTCTTAATAAACACGGTAATTATATTTTCCAATACCAGCCCACATCTTATAAAGAAATTTTAAAAAAAATACTCCACTTTAATTTAACTCACAGGTAACTCTAAATTGAAAACTTCTGAAATGAAATTATTATTGTTGTAATTTATGCATGGTATATTTAAATAATATAATAAATGATATTGAGAAAACAATTGGTAAAAAGCCTTTGCTAATAAAAAACAAAACCACATCGGTGTTTCAATTTTGAAGAAAATTCTTTATTTCAGGCACAGATGGAGAGAGATGGAGTAAAAGAGACTGTTTTATTGTGAAAATCATTTTGACAATACACGATACTTTCATAAAATGTTGTGAATCATATTTTCTTTTTCTTTTCTAGCCAAAGTTGGATTTTCACATTAAAAATTTAGTTGACATTTTATTTCTAACTTAATATTTCATTCTAAAATCATATTACCAATAAAAAAAGCAATTTCAATTTTGTAAAACTTTATTTGCGTCCCGTTTTCTTTTTTCTAATGTACCAAAAATATTTGTGAAACGTAAGATTAGTTAAAATGTAATATAAAACATGTAAAAAAAATTATGCTTTTCTTCAAGCGATTACTTTTCACTGTAGTCAATTTTAGCAGCACAATTAAAAATTAAGCCATCATTTAATTAAAATTATTTTCATTTTCTGAGTGGTTGAGATTTTATAAAATACCTTGTCTTGATATTTACATTTAAGCATATTGTATACATAATGCCTTTACAATTTAATTGATCTAATTAGAGTGCATCCAGGTGTGCACTCATCCGGATTTTCCATTCCCACGAGATGGACTTTCAAGACAATTCATAATAATCTAATTAGTTTCGAATATTTTTTCAGGTGTAATTTAGTTATATATATATATATATATATATATATATACATTCATGAACAGTGTATAGAGTATTTGTTAGTACGATGATTCTCTTAATAAACACGGTAATTATATTTTCCAATACCAGCCCACATCTTATAAAGAAATTTTAAAAAAAATACTCCACTTTAATTTAACTCACAGGTAACTCTAAATTGAAAACTTCTGAAATGAAATTATTATTGTTGTAATTTATGCATGGTATATTTAAATAATATAATAAATGATATTGAGAAAACAATTGGTAAAAAGCCTTTGCTAATAAAAAACAAAACCACATCGGTGTTTCAATTTTGAAGAAAATTCTTTATTTCAGGCACAGATGGAGAGAGATGGAGTAAAAGAGACTGTTTTATTGTGAAAATCATTTTGACAATACACGATACTTTCATAAAATGTTGTGAATCATATTTTCTTTTTCTTTTCTAGCCAAAGTTGGATTTTCACATTAAAAATTTAGTTGACATTTTATTTCTAACTTAATATTTCATTCTAAAATCATATTACCAATAAAAAAAGCAATTTCAATTTTGTAAAACTTTATTTGCGTCCCGTTTTCTTTTTTCTAATGTACCAAAAATATTTGTGAAACGTAAGATTAGTTAAAATGTAATATAAAACATGTAAAAAAAATTATGCTTTTCTTCAAGCGATTACTTTTCACTGTAGTCAATTTTAGCAGCACAATTAAAAATTAAGCCATCATTTAATTAAAATTATTTTCATTTTCTGAGTGGTTGAGATTTTATAAAATACCTTGTCTTGATATTTACATTTAAGCATATTGTATACATAATGCCTTTACAATTTAATTGATCTAATTAGAGTGCATCCAGGTGTGCACTCATCCGGATTTTCCATTCCCACGAGATGGACTTTCAAGACAATTCATAATAATCTAATTAGTTTCGAATATTTTTTCAGGTGTAATTTAGTTATATATATATATATATATATATATATATATATACATTCATGAACAGTGTATAGAGTATTTGTTAGTACGATGATTCTCTTAATAAACACGGTAATTATATTTTCCAATAACAGCCCACATCTTATAAAGAAATTTAAAAAAAAATACTCCACTTTAATTTAACTCACAGGTAACTCTAAATTGAAAACTTCTGAAATGAAATTATTATTGTTGTAATTTATGCATGGTATATTTAAATAATATAATAAATGATATTGAGAAAACAATTGGTAAAAAGCCTTTGCTAATAAAAAACAAAACCACATCGGTGTTTCAATTTTGAAGAAAATTCTTTATTTCAGGCACAGATGGAGAGAGATGGAGTAAAAGAGACTGTTTTATTGTGAAAATCATTTTGACAATACACGATACTTTCATAAAATGTTGTGAATCATATTTTCTTTTTCTTTTCTAGCCAAAGTTGGATTTTCACATTAAAAATTTAGTTGACATTTTATTTCTAACTTAATATTTCATTCTAAAATCATATTACCAATAAAAAAAGCAATTTCAATTTTGTAAAACTTTATTTGCGTCCCGTTTTCTTTTTTCTAATGTACCAAAAATATTTGTGAAACGTAAGATTAGTTAAAATGTAATATAAAACATGTAAAAAAAATTATGCTTTTCTTCAAGCGATTACTTTTCACTGTAGTCAATTTTAGCAGCACAATTAAAAATTAAGCCATCATTTAATTAAAATTATTTTCATTTTCTGAGTGGTTGAGATTTTATAAAATACCTTGTCTTGATATTTACATTTAAGCATATTGTATACATAATGCCTTTACAATTTAATTGATCTAATTAGAGTGCATCCAGGTGTGCACTCATCCGGATTTTCCATTCCCACGAGATGGACTTTCAAGACAATTCATAATAATCTAATTAGTTTCGAATATTTTTTCAGGTGTAATTTAGTTATATATATATATATATATATATATATATATATACATTCATGAACAGTGTATAGAGTATTTGTTAGTACGATGATTCTCTTAATAAACACGGTAATTATATTTTCCAATACCAGCCCACATCTTATAAAGAAATTTAAAAAAAAATACTCCACTTTAATTTAACTCACAGGTAACTCTAAATTGAAAACTTCTGAAATGAAATTATTATTGTTGTAATTTATGCATGGTATATTTAAATAATATAATAAATGATATTGAGAAAACAATTGGTAAAAAGCCTTTGCTAATAAAAAACAAAACCACATCGGTGTTTCAATTTTGAAGAAAATTCTTTATTTCAGGCACAGATGGAGAGAGATGGAGCAAAAGAGACTGTTTTATTGTGAAAATCATTTTGACAATACACGATACTTTCATAAAATGTTGTGAATCATATTTTCTTTTTCTTTTCTAGCCAAAGTTGGATTTTCACATTAAAAATTTAGTTGACATTTTATTTCTAACTTAATATTTCATTCTAAAATCATATTACCAATAAAAAAAGCAATTTCAATTTTGTAAAACTTTATTTGCGTCCCGTTTTCTTTTTTCTAATGTACCAAAAATATTTGTGAAACGTAAGATTAGTTAAAATGTAATATAAAACATGTAAAAAAAATTATGCTTTTCTTCAAGCGATTACTTTTCACTGTAGTCAATTTTAGCAGCACAATTAAAAATTAAGCCATCATTTAATTAAAATTATTTTCATTTTCTGAGTGGTTGAGATTTTATAAAATACCTTGTCTTGATATTTACATTTAAGCATATTGTATACATAATGCCTTTACAATTTAATTGATCTAATTAGAGTGCATCCAGGTGTGCACTCATCCGGATTTTCCATTCCCACGAGATGGACTTTCAAGACAATTCATAATAATCTAATTAGTTTCGAATATTTTTTCAGGTGTAATTTAGTTATATATATATATATATATATATATATACATTCATGAACAGTGTATAGAGTATTTGTTAGTACGATGATTCTCTTAATAAACACGGTAATTATATTTTCCAATACCAGCCCACATCTTATAAAGAAATTTTAAAAAAAATACTCCACTTTAATTTAACTCACAGGTAACTCTAAATTGAAAACTTCTGAAATGAAATTATTATTGTTGTAATTTATGCATGGTATATTTAAATAATATAATAAATGATATTGAGAAAACAATTGGTAAAAAGCCTTTGCTAATAAAAAACAAAACCACATCGGTGTTTCAATTTTGAAGAAAATTCTTTATTTCAGGCACAGATGGAGAGAGATGGAGTAAAAGAGACTGTTTTATTGTGAAAATCATTTTGACAATACACGATACTTTCATAAAATGTTGTGAATCATATTTTCTTTTTCTTTTCTAGCCAAAGTTGGATTTTCACATTAAAAATTTAGTTGACATTTTATTTCTAACTTAATATTTCATTCTAAAATCATATTACCAATAAAAAAAGCAATTTCAATTTTGTAAAACTTTATTTGCGTCCCGTTTTCTTTTTTCTAATGTACCAAAAATATTTGTGAAACGTAAGATTAGTTAAAATGTAATATAAAACATGTAAAAAAAATTATGCTTTTCTTCAAGCGATTACTTTTCACTGTAGTCAATTTTAGCAGCACAATTAAAAATTAAGCCATCATTTAATTAAAATTATTTTCATTTTCTGAGTGGTTGAGATTTTATAAAATACCTTGTCTTGATATTTACATTTAAGCATATTGTATACATAATGCCTTTACAATTTAATTGATCTAATTAGAGTGCATCCAGGTGTGCACTCATCCGGATTTTCCATTCCCACGAGATGGACTTTCAAGACAATTCATAATAATCTAATTAGTTTCGAATATTTTTTCAGGTGTAATTTAGTTATATATATATATATATATATATATATATATATATACATTCATGAACAGTGTATAGAGTATTTGTTAGTACGATGATTCTCTTAATAAACACGGTAATTATATTTTCCAATACCAGCCCACATCTTATAAAGAAATTTAAAAAAAAATACTCCACTTTAATTTAACTCACAGGTAACTCTAAATTGAAAACTTCTGAAATGAAAATTATTATTGTTGTAATTTATGCATGGTATATTTAAATAATATAATAAATGATATTGAGAAAACAATTGGTAAAAAGCCTTTGCTAATAAAAAACAAAACCACATCGGTGTTTCAATTTTGAAGAAAATTCTTTATTTCAGGCACAGATGGAGAGAGATGGAGCAAAAGAGACTGTTTTATTGTGAAAATCATTTTGACAATACACGATACTTTCATAAAATGTTGTGAATCATATTTTCTTTTTCTTTTCTAGCCAAAGTTGGATTTTCACATTAAAAATTTAGTTGACATTTTATTTCTAACTTAATATTTCATTCTAAAATCATATTACCAATAAAAAAAGCAATTTCAATTTTGTAAAACTTTATTTGCGTCCCGTTTTCTTTTTTCTAATGTACCAAAAATATTTGTGAAACGTAAGATTAGTTAAAATGTAATATAAAACATGTAAAAAAAATTATGCTTTTCTTCAAGCGATTACTTTTCACTGTAGTCAATTTTAGCAGCACAATTAAAAATTAAGCCATCATTTAATTAAAATTATTTTCATTTTCTGAGTGGTTGAGATTTTATAAAATACCTTGTCTTGATATTTACATTTAAGCATATTGTATACATAATGCCTTTACAATTTAATTGATCTAATTAGAGTGCATCCAGGTGTGCACTCATCCGGATTTTCCATTCCCACGAGATGGACTTTCAAGACAATTCATAATAATCTAATTAGTTTCGAATATTTTTTCAGGTGTAATTTAGTTATATATATATATATATATATATACATTCATGAACAGTGTATAGAGTATTTGTTAGTACGATGATTCTCTTAATAAACACGGTAATTATATTTTCCAATACCAGCCCACATCTTATAAAGAAATTTTAAAAAAAATACTCCACTTTAATTTAACTCACAGGTAACTCTAAATTGAAAACTTCTGAAATGAAATTATTATTGTTGTAATTTATGCATGGTATATTTAAATAATATAATAAATGATATTGAGAAAACAATTGGTAAAAAGCCTTTGCTAATAAAAAACAAAACCACATCGGTGTTTCAATTTTGAAGAAAATTCTTTATTTCAGGCACAGATGGAGAGAGATGGAGTAAAAGAGACTGTTTTATTGTGACAATCATTTTGACAATACACGATACTTTCATAAAATGTTGTGAATCATATTTTCTTTTTCTTTTCTAGCCAAAGTTGGATTTTCACATTAAAAATTTAGTTGACATTTTATTTCTAACTTAATATTTCATTCTAAAATCATATTACCAATAAAAAAAGCAATTTCAATTTTGTAAAACTTTATTTGCGTCCCGTTTTCTTTTTTCTAATGTACCAAAAATATTTGTGAAACGTAAGATTAGTTAAAATGTAATATAAAACATGTAAAAAAAATTATGCTTTTCTTCAAGCGATTACTTTTCACTGTAGTCAATTTTAGCAGCACAATTAAAAATTAAGCCATCATTTAATTAAAATTATTTTCATTTTCTGAGTGGTTGAGATTTTATAAAATACCTTGTCTTGATATTTACATTTAAGCATATTGTATACATAATGCCTTTAAAATTGAATTGATCTAATTAGAGTGAATCAGGTGTGCACTTATCCGAATTTTTCATTCCCACGAGATGGACTTTCAAGACAATTCATAATAATCGAATTAGTTTCGAATATTTTTTCAGATGTAATTTAATTACACACACACACACACATATATATATATACATATATATATATACTTCCATCTTTCCATATTTCCTTGCTACCATATGTTGTTATTTGGTTTTGTTAGGTTTCTTTGCCATTATTTCAACATAATTTTTTAAATCACCACTAGGAAACTTACGAATTTAGTTCCGCCAAAAGGATAAGCAACTGGTAGAAAAATAAGATATTCTTGCGATTTTGTTATAGTTGTTCCCTGTCTTGTCATTAAATATATTGTCACATTATTATACAGATAAATAAAATTTAAATGCTTTAATGTGATATTAGAAACATTAGAAAATTCCAAGAGCTACTGACCTAAATTTTATAAAAATTATAGATGGCAATGTTGTAAAGAATTTACTTTATGAAGATGCAAATTTATGTAGACACTTTATTGAAAGCCTAACACAGGGCAGGGTTATACTACAGAAAAACGCGATAGTGGGTGGGGGAAAGGGTGGATGGAGCACAAGTCGGGCCACTCGATATTTAACCTAAACAAATAAATTTGTGTCTAATATTAAATGTATCTTTGCTAATAGCCCACTTAAAGAGATTGTAATACAACGAAACCTAGGTCGTGGTAAAGAATTTAACGAAAGTAGAAATAATACTATATCACGTAATTTCATTTCATTATAAATAATGCATTTCTACAAAATTGACGCCAAATATATTCAATATCTAATATTAAAGTATAAAATTAACGCATTAAAATAATGCACTTGCATTTCAAGGTCCCATGCGGAAAAAATCACAAGCTACCGCCGGGTATTTAATAAGAATAAATTATATGTAGGCATCCGATATTTAAATCAAATTACAATAAATTATTACCCAGCATATATTCCACTAATTTAGTTTGAAATATCATACTGTCATACACCTTTAATAATCCCAATATAGTGATACAGCAGAAGGCCAGGTTTCCTTGATTTAGGATCAATTCCTTTGTTTTATTCTAATAGCGGTAAATCATAACAGAAGGCCATGTAATATCATAATATCATAATAGAAGTTAATGTTCCCATTATATAATGACCTATTACTTTCTTTTTAATAATTATTTATAATAATGCTATAAGGTCTTTAGGGAACAAAGAAATGTAATCATTCACACGTCCTTAGGGAACAAAGAATGATTCAGTTCAGCTCTTTGTCCTCCATTTTTGTTAGTATATAAATCAACTAACTTACCGAAGCCAAGAGACTTCCAACTCTGTTCTAGACTTAGTTCCGTCGCAAGCAGGTTTTCCCGAGTTCCTTTAAATCTAGAGTATCCTCTAGTAAAATATATGATTTGATATAAAATAATGATACCCCGCTTATTTTTCCTCTTTATTTTTTAAGTCTACAGTGATCATTGTCTTAACATATTGGTAACCGTGCTAGGATTTCAAAAATCCGGGAAACGCTTCAAATACACCTATTTATTTTAAAATAGGCTGGCGAAAAACCTAAAATTAAAAAACTATTACATTGTTACTATATTGTCTCCCCGACGCTAAAAACCTATTAGGGCCATCGCCGTTAGAACTCCGGCTAATTTAGGAAGCCAATAATTTGAATAATAGTAGGAATAGTGTTATAGGTACCGTAACATTCCATAGGTTTTCGAATTTTGGGTTTAGTTTTGCGGATAAGAAATTCAAGTAAGAAAATTAATAAAAAATTTACAATTCAACATAAGTATTTATAACGTTTTTATGGGTGCAAATTTAATTGTTAAGGAAGAAGTTTCCCACATGAATCTTTCGGGTGGATGCTACTTATCGCCACCACGCCGCCCCACTAAGTGCCCATTTGACATAGCCCGCATTTTACAGGCGTCTATCTGTTAATGATGGATGAACGAAGGCGACAAGTAAGGCTAGCAATTAGCGCTGTTCTAGCTCTTTGCCTGAGCTGCCTTGAGGTAAACGTAATCTTAATAAAATATTTATAGTAATTGTTAGTCACGTTAAGGAACACGAATAAATGACTGAATGAAGAAATACATATTATTTTTGGTTTTATTTTTATTCCGTATTGAATTTTGTATTTCTCTATTTATATAGCTTTTTCAATCTTAGTAAGGAAAACAAATCTAGAAAATCTAGTATTATAACATAGATTGTGTCATTTGTCAAACAAAAATATCTACAAGATTTATTCTTGAATCTCTCTTCCACCTCTATTTTTTCAAAAATCATTAAACAAATCTAAACAAAATTAAGGTGATAGCGTTTAGCAATTATTTTCAGTCAAAATTTAGTCATTAATATTAGGTTAAGTAATATTAGGTTATGTAATACACAAATAGCATGTAGCATGATATTCTTAGTTCCTCCTAAAAATGCAGGAGAAAAGAAAATTAGGTTCAGTAAACTATTAAAAAAGAAAACAAATTACCATATCCTCAAAAATATATACATTAGTTGTGTAAATTTGATCACCATCAGCCATCAAACGGGGCAACGTTGATTCCTAGTATAATTTATTCGTAATTAAAAATAGTCGTTTCGATTGAGATTTTGGTTCACAATTTACAATTAATATGTCCCGCTGCTCTCATTGTGGTATGTAAGAATATTTTTAAAAATATTAATATAGTTCTATGTACTTTCAAAAACTATAGTCCATTTATGTCCAAACATCTAACGATTCTCGTTAATTTTTACAGTTCAGTCTATTGAAAAGATAGTACGGTTTTTCCTTTGAATTAACTGAACGAGTTTTCTGAAGTGTGTAACTACATTCAAACTTAATATGTGTAATTAACGTTAAATATTAAAATGATGGTAAAATTAATGCAGATAACATCCAATTGATGTTCACACCTCGAAGCGGCTTGCTATGTAGCTGACGCTCCTTTTCCGGAAGCAAATTATGAAGGGTAATTTGCATAAAAATTATTCATAAATTAGATAAGTAATTCAGCAATGGCAGAGCAGTGATTTCCGGTTATCAAATGGAAAGATAATACCGTACTAACAAAAAATAATTAAGGCTATTGGTAAAACTTACGGAAGTATAAAAGTACTTTGGCAAGGGGAAGCCAGGAAGTAGATTGAACGATTTTGTTACAAATAAACATACCAACAAAATAACAACAATTACATTAATGATTTAATTGCACTGAAATATTTCCACGATATGAATAGAAATTTAAACTGTGACTCACACCAAGAATAGGAAACATAACTTTTTCTCATTTTTATTATTATGTTTGTGTGTATTCCATGATTTCTGAGCTTTTCGACTTACTGCAACGTTTAATGAAAATTGCGGATCTCAAACAAAACTTTTCTGACGATTTTATGAATATAAATTATATTTGCTGATATATATTGTTAAATACGAAGTTTGGATTACTTGTTATAGGATTATATAATGGTTTAATTTCAATAAGTATTTCCAGAATATATTGGTAAGTTATTAAGTAAAATACTGTTAATATGTTTTCGAAAGTTAGGGACCTTTCAAAATTGACTAACAATTCTTCTTATTTCTAATTTGAGTGAAAATGAAATGACATCGATATTTTTATTTAAAAAATAAATAGTTCATTAGTAAGTATTATAAGCTAAAGGATTTCTCTAAGAATGCTGGTATCAACGAACTCTGAACATCATATCTAATACTATGCGGATTTAATCTTTAAGGCCATTTCGGCTGAACTTTCCAAAAATATGATGTTTTTCCTTTTAGTTTAGATACTGCGTAGACAATTCTCTGAACATATTTTGAAATTTTGGGTAATTTTTAGTATTGCTATGTAAACAAAGGGATTTATTTTTTAAATAATATTACCAATATTATTACTTTAATGAGATCATTCCCATTTATTATGCCTTTGGTTCGCCCCATTACCACTTTATTAATATTTTTAAAACATTTGTAGGAGGTAATATTAGCACAAATTGTAACAAAAAATATAAAAAGTATAGACACATTGGTTCAAACGATTTATGAAATGGAATTTTCACTTCATGAAAGGCACTTCCACAGAATCTTAGTACAATTTGAAACAGCGCATTTTATTATTGTACAAAAGTACATATTTAGCTGTTGGCTAAACTAAAACAAAAAGCATTAAAATTAAAGTGAGAAACGTTGTAAGTGTTTGGTAACGCAATGGTACTAATACTAAATTATTTTTGTATTATAAGTAAAAATAATAGGTAGCATTTAAGGATCAACAACAATTACCTGCAAGTTTCCAGTTCCAATACAATTAGTCTTTCTTTAGTTTTTGCAGAACAAAGTTCAAAATGTTCGGTGGGATACGTGGAACCGATTTTCTGGCTTGGAAATTCATCGTTTTATTAGTTTCATTGCGAATTATCAAATAAATATAATTTAGATATTGATAATTTATTATAATTGAGAATTTATAATATTTTGTAGTTTCTTTTTTTCATAGAATAAATCAGTTTTAACAAAATAAATCCTTTACCAGATTCAGGACGTAACTCGCGAATATGTACGTAAATCTACGTAAATCCAATATGAGAAGTTCGACTTATACTTAATTAGCTGTAATATCAGTCAGAAGTTTGTATTGATTAGCTGTAATAACAGCTTTCTTTGCGATGAAGGTCGTCGAGTAAAAGTTTTCATTGAAAATTTCACATAACTAGATAATTGGGTATTTGAATACATTTTTTTAATTTTATTAATCATAATTTTAAGGTACAAGCTAATGGAGAGTGACATTTTTTTAAGTTATAAAAGTTTAAATTTAACCTTTAGAGAAGGACGGCAATACTGTGTTGTGGGGTCATTTTTAATATTGCACATTATATTCTACGAGAGGAAAAGAGATAGGGATATACACAACTCTATCTGTATCTTCAAATTTAGAAGCCTACAACTGGCTTATTTTTCGATCAACTTTTGAATTTTTTTGAAGACTGGTTTTTAATTAACTTATATTTCACAATATGAAAAATGTCAAAATTTAGAATGAGTCAACTACCGTATTTACTAAAGCAAGCCTTTTTGCAAACAATGTTAATAGCCTTGGCGCTATGGTTGAATTCGATCTCTTTTTATTGAAAGGGCTCCTTCGCCTGTCTTTCTTTGTTGTTGACATTGCCCCTGGGACTCACATTCCACGCTTTATCATCGTCGTCATCTATCTGGGTCGGATGTGTCTCAATTTACTGACCATCAAAATTTAGTCTCGCAACGTTTTATTTACTTTATTGCTTTTGTACCTGGTGCAAGTTTATGAAAAAAAATCCCATGAATTATTCTGTTTATATAGATTGTGTACTTTTTATATATTATTTTGATAGAAGCAAACATAATATTTAATAAAATGAAAATAAAAGTGAAAGCTCTTATTAAACCTGCGTAATGCTTTACTTAATTCACGTATATACATGTAACTGATTTTCCTAAATATGCCCTATTATTTTGAAATCTCAAAATTTTTGAGTTTGTATCATATTATATTATTGATTTCATAAATAAAAAATTAGTTTATTTCTACTTTACGTATTTTTATGCCCATGATTAGTAATTCGCATTACGAACACCGAACTGTGGGAATGATTTTAAAGGGAAAATTTAATTGAGGAATTCTTATATTCAACAATGTGAACGAAACCGCATCTCAATTATGCAAGCATCAAATAGCCGACGAATGAAGCCAACAGATGTGAACACATTAGCATTTTTTTTTAATTTTTAATTAACGTGATGCTAGCATATATTGTTACGTTGTACCTGTGATATATTTTTTAAGTTCTTATAATTAATTAAAAGTATTTTTGGATGAAATTGAAGAAAAGAGTGACTCATAATTCAATAAAATTTTTCCGACATAAATTTTGATCAGTTGGTAAGAATTAAATCGAAACCACTTGAAACATGGAACAAAGCGTCACTACCTCCAAAAATATCTGGCTACTTGTTTGTTAATACCACGTAGATGATTATTATTTTTGTATTTCGTTCTTTGATAAACGTATAAGCAAAATATGGTTGAACAATCAGCGTTTTAAACGAAATGTGTCTCCTGGAAATTAAAAGTTTTTATAGGATTTAAAAATGAATGTGTTTTATGTTTTCTTAACCGACTATAAAAAAGGTGGAAGTTGTATTGCGTTGGTTGATTTGCGAATTTATCTTTTCTTCGAAAAATCGTATCAGCGAGGTTGTCCCTCTTAAATACGATGATGATCTGATAATGAGGTCCAGAAATGAACAATGGAACTACTTAACTAATAGTTCTAAATCACCTGTGATTTAAGGTATTTGCTATTAATAATTGTCACCTTGAAAAATCTGATTTTGGACTTCGGATATAGAGAACGAAACTCCTCAATAGTTAACAGCTAGCAACTCGTCGCTGCTGGTATCGCTTCACTTTTTTGTTTTGTTTATAACGGACTTTTAAGAAGAAATTGTATGTTTACCAGCTTTTGTCCGCGACTTTTAAAAATTATACAATTTTCTAAAACCGAAGATAACTCGAGTTAGGTATAGAGTGATGATTAAAGCTGTTAATGATTAAAGATTCTAAAAAAAATATTTCCAGAAATCGACTTTAAAAATAGTAGGTCTAAAAATAAAAATAATTAACTCAATATAGACACCTATTTATTAATATTAAATAACAAAGTAATGTATTTTTGAAGTAGGTGCCGACACGGCTGATCAACTTAAATAAATGCAAAATATTGTAACATAGACACGACCTTTATTAACCTATTTCGTACTGCGAGTATGCCAGAAGTTAAAGTTTTAAATTTAAATTACAAATTGAGTAAAATTATAATTCGTTTAATACGGTCGATAGTGAAAGTATTTTAGAAATAAATAACTTGTTTATTGTAAATGAATAGATATCTATTTCGAGTTAATTATTCAAACCAAATTCTATTATATATTGAAAAAAAATCTCAAATTTGAATACCAGTTTTGTGCTTCAAGGCAGTAGTTAGACTTTGACTGATACTTTTCATAATAAATTAACTCGTTGTCGTCTTATTACTTTTTCAAAGCCTTTTGAATCTATCTAGTTATGGCTGGCAATATTTTTGTATATTTTACATATTCTAGAAAAAATAATGTTTTTTACTTTCGTCCTAAAAATGCTTCAAAAATATTTCACTAAACACGCATGGAGATAAAATATCTTACAAACGTAATTCTTTACTAAATTGAAACAAATTAATTTTAACCATATCTAAATATTATATAGAATCAAATTCTATTAAATATTTAGATGTAGAAACTAGACTTTAGATACCACTCGATTCTATAAAAAAGGTGAATGAACGAGCGGTGTTGAAAAAATCTGGCCACGTCTTATTATAATTAAAAGAATCTTTATAAATTTACAATATTATCATATAACGTTTAGCAGGTGCTTATATTTCAACAATGATCCTGAAATTACGTATATTCAAGAACATCGATTTCGAAAGAATACATAATACACACTATTGATACGTACACAAGATAATTTCGTCATGGTATGTGCATTAAAATGAAATTTATCTTTACAATGGATCTCTTTCAATTTTATTTGAAGAGATTCATACTGAAATTTTGTTTACTCGCTCCAAATTCAGGTTAAACAAGTTAAGGAGAATAAATTAGAGTGAACTTGTGTTCACTCATAAGCCTTTGTCCTTCACCGTTGAATTTTAAATATTATATTTTAAATATCACGTTTTGTCGGCCTTAAGCATCACATCTATACACCTCGAGGTTACTTTCATTTAAACCCATCACGAATTCTGGTCTAGTAATAAAAACCGTTGCGAAATACGATAAAATAATTTATTTTAATCACAAAATTTCAGACACCAGACAGCTTTGTTAAAATTACGAGGCAGCTCTGAAAATAATAATGTACACTCTTGTGATAAAATATTTTTTATAAAATAAATGAAATATTTTTTACTCGAGTAGAGGTATAAAAGATCCTGGTACGAAAAAAATTCTCACTGCTAGGATTCGTACCTATTTAGCACGTATAAAAATGTACATTAAAAATTCAAAGGTACATGGTATTTCTGGAATAAACTATTTACTAACATTAATATTATTTTTCGCAAAAGGCAAGATTATCTTAATGAAATATTTATAGTTTTCCGATAAACTTAAAATAAACTTTTAATAAAACTTGCTTTCATAATTTTGAATTTAGCAGTTTTGGAGACAGAGGTAGGAATATATTTTTTGCGAATATTTTCAATAATATACTTAAAACTGCTCTGCTAAGGTTTGTTTTGGAAACTACGAAAATCTTAAAATAATTTCTTAAAACTTGGTCGTTTAATTTATATAATAAATGACACATTAGAGGAAGAAAAAATTATTTTTATCATTTTATTTGCCACTTAAAAATTTCGATATATCTTTTGGTGATAGCTCTGTAAATATTTGTCGGTTTACATGCTTTACCATTAAGTTTTTAGGTCAAATACTTTGTCCCTTTAACTTTTTACTACACGCTTACCCCTTTAATTTTTACTACATTTTCATTTTGATAAAACCTAGAGTTAAAATATTTTTATAAAATATATTTTCAAAAATAAATGGATGCGGTTACTTTTTACATTAAATAACGTTAATTCATATTTATACAAAAGCAATTGTCATAATACCACTGACGCCTTTTCCCCCTTAGTAAATTTACATTAATAAAATTGATTAAAAGAACGATTAATTCCGAAGCAGTACCGCAATGAGCCACGTTAACGTAACACATAAATATAAACGCGCTTAATGATGTATTATGCGCTTAAGAAGCGATCCAATAATGATTATATTATGTAATATCGCTTAAGAAGCGACCTAAAATGTAGACGCGACAGGCGAGACCCCGTTTATTAAAATTAAATGCGGGGTGAATGATTGAGAAAGGAAATTTTGACAATTTTGAGACGGATTGATAATTGCTATTAAAGAAACCAATTGCAAAGTTAATTTAACCATTTGATGAATTATGAATAAACAAGTCATTTAAAAGCTTATTACACGCATTGTATTTAGAATAAGTTTCGTGTATGGTTTTATCACTTACGAAAAAGATAGCCACTAGTATTACAACACATTGATAAATTTTACTATACGTTTCAACATTTTTGTATAAGTACATCGATCATGCTGGAATAGCACCGCATGTGTTGGACGAAATTATCCTTTCGGAAATATCTCTAGGAAAGTTTAGTGACAGCAATTTTTCTGGTTCAACTTATAACACTAGATAAATATGTCACTTTAGTTTTTAAACGGAGTAAATACTTATTTTTGGTCTATTTAATGAAATACATAAATTTCATAAAGAACGTATGTAATAGCAATCCTAGCTTAAAAATGCGACAGCGAGTTTGCCTGATTTTTTATATACATTTACTTCTTACCCATTTCCGAAAAATGTGGGGAACATATTTCCAGATCATTTCAAAAATCTGTTAAAAAAATTAAGGATGCTGATACTACTACGTTGATATTACTACATTTATATAGTAATAATACACTCGGCAACATATAGCCTACAGCTACCTTCTTCAGGGTACAAGTGTTTTTTACGCAATTTTTTTGTTTCTGTGCATCTTAAACTCTTTAGCTATTTCCACTCTCAAAATTCTTTATTTTCAAAAGAATGTTATTTTTCGGTTACATCACCATTTGCTCTCTTTTCTATGCAATCAAATTTGTGGTTTAAAGCTCGTATTATAACAATAAAATATATAATAGTGGTTCAATATTTGACTTTAACTTACCAAAGATTTATATAATTTAGAAAAAAGAATCTGCTACACTCTACTCAATCTATTTATTATTAGAGAATGAAATAAATTTTTCATATCATTTCCAATTTGGTCAATAATGAAATGCGGCACCTAAATTAATCTATGAAGTACTCTGTTACCAGACAAATGTCGTAACAATATCAAGGTATTTCAGAAAACAAAACTATTTTATTGGTCAAGAAAGAGCACTCTATGAGTTTTTGTCAACATTAAAAATAAAAGGACGTAACTTTTAAGTATTTTATTTATATTTAGAGTGGCTTAATTTTGTGTACCATGTCAAAAATGGCTCGTTTTTAGAATAAATAAATTCTTCTTTTAAGAGAAATAATTTTTTATTTGTAACTCACTTAGTAATATATTTAAGCAGTGAGATATAACACAGATAATATCTGATAGACGTTAATTGCGCAAGCATAATGTATCTGCACTGATACTTACCCAAATGACGATATTCAAATAAATAAATATCTTTTCTCAAAAGGTATGTAGTTGTATGTACTTACGTTGATATACAAGTTATCAAAAGAATACAAGGTATTTTTCCTGAAGAAAGAAGTCGGCTCGCGCCTAAATCTCTATAAACTGTGGTCACATAAGCAAAGAGTCTTCACCAGTCGACGTTGGCTTGTAAGCGGCATAATCCCATTCAGTAATACCCGACGATGTACGCAGGCACGGAGCTCCGGACCATTCACGTTTGGATATATCTATAAACACCCTACATGGGCACAGGGCGCTTGTCCATTGCTCTATCTCACTCATCGGCTATCCAACTTTCATGTATCACTATCTCTTAATTTAGTGCCATAATTTTGTATATAAATCATATAGTACAATTTATTCACTTATCTGGACGTGTACATTTTATATCATAATGAATTTACCTGTCTCTATTAAAAATACTCCTTTCATTAACAACACGCTAACAACGAGAAATTGTGTTTTGGGTCTTTATAGATGTTTCAAAATATATACTGAAATTTTGCATAATATACATTCAAAAATAAATTTACTTTTATCAGAGGAAACCAGGGTGATAAGGACGAGACAAAATTTTATTTAAAAAATGATTCAAAATAAAGAACAAGACAATAGTAATGAGAAGTAAGCCGGTTTGATTAGTTTCTTCCCTATTATAAATAGAATAAGATCAAAATGTTAATATTATCTTAAAAAATAAAATAACAGCAACAAACTGATCACAAAAAAAAACTAAAAAAATACATTGTGTAAAATACATTTTTCTATACCGCATATAACATACACGAAATAAGAAATTCCAGATCCCAGAAATTTCAAATGAAAATAAAACAGAATTAATTAAATAGGATGATGATATTAGACCATGAGAAACCTCTTGAGCGGAAAGTGTTTGAACTGCGATCGATCGCCACAGACTTTACAGACTTTAGAGCTGTTGTATTTTTATTATTTTATTCCATCTATGATTTATTGACTCTAGTTTGTATTTAGTATAATAGGTATCATTTTAATCACTATGATATAAATTCATGAAATGGAATTAATAATAATCTATGAACCCATTTCCATAAATAAATATATGAAAAAATTACGAAATATTGAACAAAAAAAACGTAAGAAAACTAAAATTTTTATTGCGTTTTAGTTTTCTTACATTTTTTCTCACAGGACGTATTTTCACAGGTGTCTGAGCAGATTTATAGTAGTACGTTTAATCCTATTTAGTAGCTGTTAGAGAAAGAGAGAGAGGAAGAGAGAGAAAGAGAGAGAGAGAGAGAAAGAGAGAGAGAGAGAGAGAATTGCCTAATATGTTCATTCTACATGTGTATGCCGACCGCTGTGTTTAGTCGACATTTGCACAGTCGTCGAAGCAAATGTGTAAATTTTGTAATACCGAGATACTGATATATCGAGTTCTCACTGCTCTCGTACGTATTTAGTAACACATTGCAAGCAATTAAGGTTGTCTTTATTTAAACGCTTTCTTTACATTTATTTAACAACATTCATATAGTAGTGATACAATTTAATTAAATTGACTATTGAAATATGGCGGTGATAGCTATTTGAAAGTTTTAAAGGTGAATACAACAATATCAATGTGATGCTTCATTACCATATTTAACAACCCGTAGCAAACCTTATCTCTGTTGTGAAACTGAATACAAATTAGTATCGACATCAAAATTAGAATTATCTGAGATAGACATCCGAAAGGATATATCTGCTTCAGTGCGTCGAGAAATGAGGCTTGATTCACAGGGCCCTCGTTTCCAATCTACTTCTGGTACAGTTATTCAAGGATTAGTACATGAGCTCAAGCATAATGTGTGTAAAACTTGAGCTCCGATCTATTCACTTTGGGATCAATCAAAAGCTCAAGCATAATATGTGTAAGACTTGAGCTCCGATCTATTCACTTTGGGACCAATCAAAAGCTCAAGCATAATATGTGTAAAACTTGAGCTCCGATCTGTTCATTTTGGCACGAATCAAAAAAGAATATATCTTTACTAAAGCGTCATCGATTTTTATCAATAAAACCCGTTAAGTGCGATTTGAACTCGCATTACGAGAATTTCTAACACATATAGGCTTATTGATATTTTATACCTATATAATTGTTTATATACCCATATTATATTTTTACAAAAAAATATTTACAAACGTTTATAATATTTTTCATGATAATAATAAATTGCGTAGAACGTTTTAAAATTACGCGAAAATGTCGTAAATTAAAAAAAAACGTGATTTGAAGTCTTTAGCACAGTTTCTTGAAAAATATTAGGCAAACTTATAAAATGCTCTTTCTTTCATAACTTTGACTTTAGAATTGAAGATTGAAGATCAAATAGGAATTACAATATTAACCCATAGGTATCGATGACCTGGATATGTTTGGAGACTGTCATCTTAAAGAGATAACAATTTCACACTTAAAACCAGTTAATTTAAACAATAATTCGAGAATATATAAACATTATGAAAATTAAAAAAAAAGTAATGAAAAGGTTTTGTTAAGAAAAACGTAAATAATTATACACGTGTACATCTAAATGAACAACTTTAATTGAATGTATTTGGCGTTAATTTGGTAGAAATTTATTATTCACAATTAATAAAAAAAAGCTAATAGCCCACTTGAAGTTGTTACGTAAAGAAAGTAGAATAATACTACATCACGTAGCTTCATTTAATTGTAAACAACTTTTGCTTTACGACTCATGGCAATTCGATAAGTGGCTATACTTTTAAATTTTCAACGTTTAATAATTTTGTCTTACATCTATTTCACAAGTAAACCGAATTAGATATGTCATTTAAGTGCATACTCTTACATACTCCGAATACCACTCTATAAATTGGAAATGGATTTAAGCCACTAGACGGAGTAATTGGTTTGCTAAAAGTAAATATAGATAAAGTTTGTTCAGCACACTTTTTAAATAGTAAAGTAGAAGCTATTTCTACCCGCACCCATTTCCAATTCATATCCAAAAGCAATAATTTATTTTAGCCAGACATGTCATAGATTAAATGGCAATAAGACTTCGCGTCGACAGAAACTGTAAACAGTTTCTTGGTTACGTTGACGTAGGCATTGGTTTAAGTGGTGACTATCTGATAGAAGAGGAGGAGGCTCTTGTATTTCTTGTTAGGCCATTAACTCAATATAAAAATCAAGCTCAAAATTCGACGAGAAAAAGATTAAAATCAAGGTTATATATTTTGTTAGGTCTACAAAGATATCTGATTTTATTGCTTTCTATCAGTACGAATATTTTCCTTCAAACATTCTGGGAAAATTATAGCGTCGTTTGCTTTTATTTTTTATTAAAGAAATGTTCTAGGAAAATTACAACGTAATTTGCATCAATTTTTTGTGTCGTAATTTTTAAATATACACCATTATTTCACATCTGTGAAAGTAAAGTTAACAATACATTTACGTTGTAAAAATGTATATTTGTAAATAGTTTAACAGAAATAATATATACTGTTAAATAATTATAAATATCTAAATGTGAACGGAACTGTAACAGTTTTTAGTAGAATTTAAACAAACATTTTCAGTAGTATCGTGAACTATTCTGTCACGGTATTTTAAAAATTATGAGTCATGCAGTTGGCATTTATGAAGGATATCGGGGTTTTTATTTATTTAACGGAGAAAGAAACTTATATTCCTTGTCAATATCTAGTATATACATCATATAATAATTCGTAGCGTTTGGACAAGGGTTAAGTTTCTAAAGATACACTTTTCTGTTCGTAGAACTAATTTTAATCATATTGACCGGTTTTGGGCAAACGACTATAAGTATGCGATTTTTCTTCATGATTATTTTTTTAAATACTTTACTTAAAATATATCATTAGTATTTAAATCATATTCATTAAGAAAATATAGTTAATGATGCAGAATTTATGATTGATTAAAGTATCAAACGTAAGATAAAGACGACGTCAAAAATAATATCACCGCTTTTTATCTCAACTGAAAATAACGAACAGCAATTTGCATGAAAATGATTCCTATATTATGTAATGAATGCAGCAGCAGACAATTAGAAATTTAAATTTATTTCAAAGACAGATAATAATACCATTAATTATGAGTAATGATCGTTTTAAAACCGGCATCGTTAAGGTTCTTTCGCAATTTATTTATCAACTTGGTACCGGATCAAGGAAGCAAATTCTTTTGTTATTGTAATTAAACTATAAGCAAAAATAAGGGCAGTGAATTATTGAAATACAGTTTTAAATTTCTTTTTCATCGAACATTTGACGTTGAATTTCAGAAGGAGTGTCTTTGTTCAATCTAAATAAATATTTTGTAATCGATTTAATGAAAGTGATAGTGGAGATTTAGAAGAATATTATTATATAATATTCTTTGCTTTACTTCTCAAAACACGGGAAAGCTATATTGACAAAACGTCTAAACTTTAATAAATATGTTAAATATTTTCTGAAATATTTAGTCAATATTTCTCATTGTGGGCATCTAAGTCAAAAATTATTTTGGCCAATACAAACCTTAACTTGTTTGAAAATCTTTTACGCCTTGGAAAGTGACAATCTTTGGGTGATGTTCTTAATGAAGTGGTGTAATTTATATAAACTTTATTCCTTCTTCTTCTTTTACTTATTTCTATTTTAATACTTATAACCATATGTACTTATTGTCATTTTGTTGTTTAAAATGCGAATAATAAATATTTTTATACCCGTAAAAATTTAAATTTCAAATTTATTTTTCTTAATCTAATCGATATTATTGCGTTGCTTTAGTTTTATATCATCGTGGGCGGTCGATAAATTTGTAAGCAATACTTACATCTTAAAAAGTTTGTCGCGAGACGGAAAAGTGTGTGACTTAAGCCTACGAAATATGAAAGTTATTTAATACTTCTATGACGATTTTGAACAGAGTCGCCCCCAATGTACGCCGCAAAATAATTGGCGCGTTCAAAATTCATTTGCTTCAAATTGGTGGAATATGTTTTCATAGCGTTCCCCAAACACATTGCTTTTATCTTGTTTAATGTTCTATCTTGTGGAGCATTGAATTGAGACAGTGTACTCAGATTTGTTATTTGTTTTTATTGATTGACGGCAATTTGGCAATCGCGTGTTACGTCAAGGCGGACTTAACACAAGAAAATACTGTTTCGATAACTTTTCAAGACTATGGTTGTGGTTTTAATCAATAACAACATTATGATTGACTTTCATTTAGTGATGAAGTCCCATCTCACACTATTGTTTACAAATGGTTTAACGAATTCAAGCTTAATTAAATCAGTGTCAATTTAAAATAACATTAATGCTGTGCGACTCACGATAAAGACTAATTACAGAATTACCAAACAGTAGATACGGAAAAATTTCAGTATTAATATCAGTTAACCACAGGAAATTTTATACGAACATATAAATGTCAGGAATTTCTATGCTAGGTGGACACTCTATGATTTAACCGAATTTCAAAAACATCATCACGTTGATTGGAGCAGCAAAATTTTTAAAAAAATTGACAAAGTTGGAGTAAACTTTGGAGTGCTATATTCAACATTATCACGGAAAAAGAAAATTGGATGTACTAGTAGGATCCGAAACTAAAAGGCAGTTTGGGCAGTGAGTGTTTCCATCTTAAGGATTGCCCATAACTTTAAAGAAAAGAGGAAGTGATGCAAAAAAGATGCTCAGTCTTCTGACGGACGAATCTCTGTGCAATGATTTTTATAAAAAATAAAAGAACAGTTATCATTCACTGGTACGCAAAGAATTGTTTGAATATTATTTTTTTTAAATGGTCAACAGTCCACGCTCTTGCAGCAAGGGTCCTATACTACAACAACACTCCTTCACACTCGGTCAGATGAATGACCAAAATTTGCCTAG
The DNA here is from genome assembly GCA_039881145.1 of Druceiella hillmani. Taxonomy (NCBI): domain Eukaryota; kingdom Metazoa; phylum Arthropoda; class Insecta; order Lepidoptera; family Hepialidae; genus Druceiella; species Druceiella hillmani. The sequence goes on from JAYKKI010000102.1 coordinate 7,596,497, forward strand.
GTGGGGAGTAAAAAGTATGCATCATCCAACATGCAACCTGATTTAGATTTACTCTCAAGGATAAAATGTAAACTGTGAGACATGCCATTACATTATGTCAAAAAAGCGGACGTAAATAAAAGGTATGTTAAGACAAAATGCAAGAAGTATTAAATTTTATATTGAAGTTTGCATATTTCACTCAAAAGAAGAATTTGATTATTCTACAAACGAGCTATTTTTGACATGATACACAAAAATAAGCCACGCTAAATGTAAATAACGTATTTAAAAGTGTGTTACTACCGTATTACTGCAGTAGTGTAATCCTATATAAGCAGTATTTATTTTTTTAACAGTATGTAAAAGTGTGTTACTACCGTAATTTGATAGTGTATTCCTATATAAGCAGTATTTATTTTTTTAACAGAGTATTTAGGGCACATATTCTTATATAATTTCTGTGATTATATAAGAATATGTGCTCCAAATTTTTTGGAAATCGGTAAGAAGTAGACGTAACTTAGCAATCAGGCAAGCTCGCTTTCGCATTTTTAAATTATTGTAACCAGCGTTCTATGTGGAATGTATGTATTTCTTTAAATAGGCCAATAATAAGTAATTACTCCGTTTAACAACTAAAGTGTTTATCTAGTGTTACAAGTTGAACTAGAAAATTTGCAGACACTAAACCTTTCCTATAGCTGTTTTCGAAAGAATAATTTCATCCACCAGATTCGGTGCTATTCCAGCATTGTCGATGTATTTATACAAAAGCGTTGAAACATAGTAAAATTCATCAATGTGTTCCAATACTAGTTGCTATGTTTTTCGTAAGGGATAATATCGTTCACGACCATTATTCTAAATACAATACATGTAATAAACTTTTAAATGATCTGTTTATAAATTATTCATCAAATATTTAAATCCACTTTGCAATTCGTTTCATTAATAACAATTATTAATTAGTTTGAAAATTTTGAAAATTTTCTTTTTCAGTAATTCATGCTGCGTTTAATTTCATTAAACGAAGGTCTCGCCTGTCGCGACCACAACTTCGATAGCTTCTTAGGCGCATTATTCATCATTAGCGTGTTTATATTTTTGTGTTACATCAAGTATTGCTTCTGAATTAATCGCTCGTTTAATGAATCATATTAATGTAGATTGCTTAATGGGAAAAGGCGTCTGTGGTATTATGACAGTTGTTTTTGCATAATTTTTAATAAATGGCGTCTAATGTAAAAAGTAACCACATCTATTCGTTTTTGAAAATATATTTTATAAAGATATTTAAACTTTAGGTTTAGTCAAAATGAAAATGTAGCAAAACTTGAAAGGACAAGCGTGTAGTAAAAAGTTAAAAGCATAAAGTATTCGACCTTAAAACGTAGAAGCATACAAAAGGATAAATATTTTAATAGTTATCACCAAAACATTTATGAAAATTTTAAAGTGGTAAACCAAATCTAATGTGTCATTTTTTTATATCGATTAAAAGACCAAGTTTTAAGAAATAGTTTTAAGACCTTCATAGTTTTTAAAACAACGGAGGTTATTTTAAAGATATCGTTGAATATATGCGCAAAAAATATATTCCTCCCTATGTTTCCGAAACTGCTAAACTCAAAATTATGAAGAAAGTTTTATTAAAAGTTTACTTAAATTTATGGGGAAAGCATAATATTTTCTTTGAAATAATATAAACTATTTCTTGCATTTGCGAAATAGTTTACTATAAATTCCATGTACCCTTGAATTTTTATACGTGATAAGTAGGTACAGTATCCTAGTAGTAAGAATTTTAGTCGTACCTGGATCTTTTATATCTCTACTCTAGTAAAAATTATAATATTGTATTGCATAGGGCAAATTATCATGTTCAGAGCTAACTTGTAATGTTATTAAAGTTCTCTGGTGAATTGATTATGAGTTTTCTTCTGAAATTTTGTGATTAAAATGAATGACTGTGTCGTAATTCGCAATTGTTTTTATTACTAGACCAGAAATAGATGAGCTCAAATGAACGTAACCTCTAGGTGTATAAACATGATATTTAAGGTATAATATTTAAAATTCTGGGACGAACTTTTACAAAGGCTTATTGTTACCTTATAACTCAATAATATTAATATTCACACTAATATACTCTTTATAAATTGTTAAACCTGAATTTGGAGCGTACGATTGAGTACGGATCTTTTCAAATAACATTTTAGTAAGAAGATAAATTTCATTTTAATGAATGTATTATGATGACATTTTCTTGTTCGATGTTCTTGAATATACGTAATTTTGGGATTATTGTTGAAATATAAACCGAAACGTTATATGATAATATTGTAAATTCATGAAAAATTATCTTAATTACCATAAGACCTGGCCAAATTGTATCAACACTACCCTAACAAACTTTTATATAGAATCGTGTGTTATTTAAAGTGTAGTTTTCTCAGAATTGTATCTACATTATATTCAGATGTGGTTAAAAATAATTTATTTAAACTAAGTAAAGAATGACATTTGTACAATAATTTATCACCACCCATATTTAAATTAAAAAACCCTATTTTTACTAGAATATATAAAATATACAAAAGGAGTGCCGGCAATAACTTAATTTTATTTCCATATATTTCGGTAGGAGTTAATTTAGTATAAAGAATATCGGTCAAAACCTAATTACGAAGTTAGGCTGCCTTGAAGCGTAAAAATTGTATTCAAGTTTAATAAAAAAAGAATTGGTTTAAATAATTAAGACAAAATATATCTATCATTAACAACTTAGTTACTTATTTTTGCATTAAACGAATTATGATTTTATTTAATCTATAATTTAAATTAAAAACTTTAACTTCTGAGGTATTTGCAGTATTCAGTTATTCAGTGCAGTTTCATAAAAGTTGTTTTTATGTTACAATATTTTGTATTTATTTAAGTTGATCGATGGTGTTCGCACCGATTTCAGAAATGCATAACTTAGTTATTTAATATTTATAAATAGGTGTTTATATTGAGTTAATTACGTTTTGTGCCTTTTAGTGCCTACTACTTTTGAAGACGATTTTTAAAAACTTTTAGTGATTAATAATTTTAATCATTACTCTATACCAAATATCCAGTTATATTCTTTTTTAGAAAATTGTATAATTTTTAAAAGTAGCGGACAAAAGCTGGTAAGTAGATAATTTCCTCTGCTAAGTCGGTTATAACTAACAACTAGCTGTTAACCATTGAGGAGTTTCATTCTCTATCTCCGGAGTCCAACATCAGAATTTTCAGTGACTACTATTAGTTAACATCTTAAATCATAATGATTTATTGCCATCCGTTAAAGAGTTGCATATTTTATACACAGAACTCATCAGGACCTGATTGATGATGTAGTTATTTTGCATAGCAGAAACTATCAATGACAACTACCTTAAATCAAGATTGATTTACTACCATCCGCTAAAGAGTTCAATTGATTATCTCCAGAATTCATCATCAGATGCAGAACTAGTCGATGGTGTAGTTATTTTGCAAGATAACAACTACCAGTAGCAAATATTTTGAATCACTCTTGATACATCCATCCGTTAAGGACTTCTATTGTTCATATCGAGAACTCATCATAAGAACCTAACGAGGTGGATAGTATATTGATTTTGCAAAGTAACACCTATCAGTAGCAAATATCTTCATAAGGAGTTCTATTATTAATTTTTGGACCTCATCATCAGATCATCATCATATTTATAAGGGACCACCTCGCTGATATGATTTTTAAAACAAAAGAAAAAATACGCAAATCAGCCAGAAATCGGTGTACACACACACACACAAATACACACCAGACATACAACCTCCTCCTTTTTTGAAGTCGGTGAAGGAAATATAAATCACATTCATTGGTGAAATTCTATGAAACAATTAATTTCCAGAAGACATGTTTTATTTAAAACGCTGGTTGGTGAACTATATTTTGTTTAAACAATATATCAAAGAAAGAAATACAAAAATAATAATCATCTACGTGGTGATAACAAAAAATTACGCAGAGATTTTTGAAGGTCTTGACAATGTTTTCATTTTTCAAGTGACGTCGATTTAATGTTTTCCTTTTTTTGTATTACTTTGTAGGAACAATGCCAAGTTTACCTCGGAAAAGTTTTATCGTGCTATGAGTCACTTTTTTCTTCATTTTCATCCAAAAATAGTTTTAATTAGTTATGAGAACTTAATAAACATGTTAGAGGTACAACATAGCAACATATACTAGAAACACGTTAATTGAAATTTTTTAAAAATACTAATACGTTTATCTCCATGTTTCTACAAATAATTCACTTCTAATATTTTTTTAACCTCATTACATAAATTTGATAAATATACTGATTCTTATGCTTTCATTACTTATCGTTATAGTGTCTCGGGATAAAATAAACGAAAACTACTGCCGGCGGTTCTTAAATCATTACAAGGAAATTTGCCGTTCACTCTTTCCATCTTGAGAAACTTTGTGAACGATATCGTCATTTAAAAAATTAGACGTCATGTGTTTTATACATTCTCACTATTTAAATATGATGCATTTAATTAAACAAAATTGGGCGTTATTTAATCCTTATACAATTGCGATGCGATTTCGTTCACACTGTCAAGTGTGTGAATTTCTCTATCAAATTTTCTATTTAATACCATTACGACGGCTCGATTTTCGGATTATTAAGTACTAACCATGCGCATAAAAATATATAAAGTAGAAATAAACTCATTTTTGAATTATGAAAACTTTATCCCATTTTATCAAATCAATAATATAATATGACACAAAAGTCAACATTTCAAGATTTCAAAATAATAGGGCATATTGAGAAAGAGCAGTTACGTGTATGTGTGTACATTGTGTAAATCCTTAAGTAGGCCTTAATACGAGCTTTTAACTTTTATCTTAATTGTTTAAATATTGTAGATACTTCTATCAAAATATCCAATCTATTTACATAGAATATCTATCGGGATGGCTTTTATAAAATTGCACCAGATAAAAAAACAATAAGGTAAAGAAAAAGTTGTGAGACAACATTTTGATGGTCAATAAATTGAGACACGTCCGACCTAGATAAATGACGACAACGATATAGCGTCGAATGTGAGTCCCAGGAGCAGTGTCACCTACAAAAAAAGACAGGCGCAACGGAGCGCTTTCAATAAACAGAGATTGAATTCAACCGTAGTGCCGGGTCATTAACATTGTTTACAAAGAGGCTCGCTTTACTAAATTATCTAGTTATGTGAAATTTTCAATGAAAATCTTTATTCGACGTCCTTCATCGCAAAGAAAACTGTTATTACAGCTAATCAATACAAACTTCTGACTCAGCCAAATTTGATATTACAGCTAATTAAATATAAATCGAGCTTTTTATATTGGATTTATACAGATTTTTACGAAAATATTATCGCGAGTTACGTCCTAAATACGGTAAAGGATTTATTTTGATTATAAAACTGACTTATAAAATTTATTATATACAAAAAAGAAACTACAAAACATAACCAATTCTCAAAATTTAACGATTACATTTATTTGATAACGCGCAATGGAATGAATAAAACGATGAATTTCCAAGCTAGAAAATCAATTCCACATATCCCACCAAAACTTTTCCCTCCAAAAACTAAAGAAAGATTAATAATTGTATTTGGAACGGAAAACTTGCAGATAATTTTTGCTGACTCGTAAATGGTACCTTATTCTTTGTACTTATAATACAATAATAATTTAGTAGTAGTCAAATCGCGTTATTAAATATGTACAACGTCGATTATTCTAATTTTTGTGCTTCTTTTCTCTGGAAATTAATGTTTAGCCAAATTTAGACAAATACTTCGCGAAACCACGTAGATATTGCGGTAAGAAGTGCCTTTCATGAAGGAAATAGTCCATTTCATAAATAGTTTGAAACAATGTGTCCATAATTTTTATATTTTTTAAATCACCTTCCATAACCTTTTTTAAAATATTGGGAAAAGAGTAAAGCGAAGGTATAAATGGATATGATCCCATTAAAGTAATAGTATTGATAATATGATTTTAAAAATTAATCGCTTTAGTTACTCACCAAAAATTAACCGACATTTAAAAATATGTTCAGCGAATATTTAACCTAAAAAGAAATGAAAGAAAAATATCATATTTTTGGAAAGTTAAGCCGAAATGGCCTTAAAGATTAAATCCGCTTAGGATGAGATATGATGATCAAAGTTCGTTGGTACCAACATTGTTAGCTAAATCCTTTGGCTTATAATCTTTACATATGAACTAATTATTTTTGTAATAAAAATATCGATGTGATTTCACTTTCACCTTAGGAAAAATAACTTCTTCCTCAAATTATAAAAAAAGAAGCGTTGTTATTAATTTTGAAAGTTCCCTGGCTTTCGAATACAAATTACCGTATTTTAATGAATATTTTACTAATATATTCTGTAAATACTTACTCGACCTAAACGATTATTTAATCCAAAAATAAGTATTCTAGAGTGCCTATTTAAAAATATATATCAGGAAGATAATTTCCATCAATAAAATCATCAAACAATTTGAGGTCCGCAATTATCATTAAATGTCGCAATACCTCGAAAAACTCAGAAATCATGGAATACACACAACGGTAACAATAAAAATACGAAAAAATAATTTTTTCAATTCCTGGTCTGAGCCAGAGTTTAAAGTTCTATTCACATCGTGGAAATATTTCGTTACAATTAAATCTTGAATATATTTGGTGTTAATTTTGTAGAAATTCATTATTCACAATTAAATGAAACTACGCGATGTAGATTTCTACTTTCTTTAAGTTCTTTGCCACAACCCAGGTTTTGTTGTATTATAACATCTTCAGGTGGGCTATTAGCAAAGATAAAGAACTGAAAGAAAGTAGAAATAATACTACATCACGTAGTTTCATTTAATTGTGTACAATTAAATCATTAATATAGTTGTTGTAATTATATTTGTACGTTTATTTACAACAAAATCGTTCATCCTACTTCCTTGTTTCCCTTTACCGAAGTACCTTTATACTTCCGCAGATTTAACCATAAGCGTCACATAAAGCTGACAAAAATATCGGTTCAAACGCCTTTATTATTAGTTGTTAGTATTGTATTATCTTCCCATTAAATAACCAAACGTCACTCCTCTGCTATTGCTGAATTACTTATATGATAAATGAATTATTTTTATGCAAATTACCCTTTATAATTTTCTTCTGGAAAAAGGAAAATCAGCTATATTGCGAACCGCGTCGAGATGTAAACATCATTTGGATCTTATCTGCATTAATTATATCATTATTTAAGGTAAATACAAATATTAAGTTTGAATGTGGTACACACTTCAGGGAATTTATTCAGTTAATCGAAAAGAAAAACCGTACTTCCTTTTCTATAGACTGAAATTTAAAGATGAACGAGGATTATTAGATGTTTGGACATAAGTGGACTTTGGTTTTCGAAAGTACATAGAAATAAATTATTACTTAAATAAAATATTCTTACTTACAATAGTAAGAGCAGCGGGACAAATTAATTGATAATTATGGACCAAAATCTCAATTGAAACGACTATTTTTTATTACGAATAAGTTATATTAGGAAACAACGTTGCCCCATTTGATTACTGATGATGAAAAAATTTACAAAACTAACAGATACGTTATTGAGAATATGATAATTTCTTTTCTTTTTTAATAGTTTTCTGTCTTTAGGAGAAACTAAGAATGTGATACTATTTGTGTATTACATAACCTCATATTACTGAAACTATGACTATATTTTTGCTGAAATGCTAAACGCTATCATCTTAATTTTGTTTAGATTATTGAATGATTTCTGGAAAAATTAGACATGGACGAGAGATTAAATAACAAATCTTGATGATTTTTTTGTTTGACAAATGACACAATGTATGTTATAATACTAGATTTGTTAGATTTGTTGTCCTTTCTAAGATTGAAAAAGCAATATAAATAGAGAATTTTATAATTAAATACGGGACAACAAGAAAACAACAAAAATCATATATATTTCTTCATTCAAACAGTCGTTTATTCGTGTTACTTGACGTGACTTACAATTACTATAAATATTTTATTAAGATTACGTTTACCTCAAGGCAGCTCGGGAGAAGAGCTAGAACAGCGCTAATCACTAGCTTTACTTGTCGCCTTCGTTCATCCATCATTAAGAAATGGACGCTACTGGCTCTATTTATGTGTATGAGGTTTTACTCGCTGCAAAATTTCACATTCTGTTCGTCCTGTAAAATGCGGGCTATGTCAAATGAGCACTTAGCGGGGCGGCGTGGTGATGACAAGTAACATCCACCCGAAATATTCACGTGGATAACATCTTCCTTAAAAATTAACTATGTACTCATAAAAACGTTATAAATAATTACTTATATCGAAGTATTAAACAATTTTTATTAATTTTCTTAGTTGAATTTATTATCCGTAAATTCGAAAACCAACAAAATATTAGGGTATCTATAAAAACAATCCCTGCCGTTATTCAAATTATTAAATTTCTCCAAATAGTTGATTAAATATTGATGTCCTTATGTCTACCTTTTATGTTCTTTTATGCCTACGTATTTCAGTATTCAACAATTAAACAATTTTTTGCGAGTTTTCCCTGTTTCGAAAACTATTTCGATTTCTAAAACGCTTTACTTTTGTTTTTTTCATGTGATTAATAAATATTTAAATGTTTATATAACTATATAGGTAGAAACATGTTTTCATAAGTAAATATCGGTTTAGCGACAAAAAAACAAATTGCATTTCATTAACGCGATTTTGTAATAAATGTCACGTGCGAGTTATGGATAGCAATGCAACAAATATTATGTGACCCTAAATTCAGGAAAGTTTTAAAAAGTGGTAAATACGACACAGAGTTTTTCCGTTATATTTATTAACATAAAACAAGTTTCATAATAGAATAATTATGGGTTTAGCCTAATTTTAATTTATTGTTTTACAAGCAGATGCGTAAATTGTAAAGTCTGTTAAAACTTTATGAATGCTAACAGAATCACAAAGAACTCGATAAGCATAATTTTATTCTCAAAATTTTAAGAATTTTTGCCTAAATTAAGAAGGTCTAACAGGTTTAATATTTTAGATTTAGTTTTGGAATTACTTTACAACTTCTTTTGTGTTTAATACTTGGTACAATTTTATCAACTTTAGATCTTAGTGGTACTATTTTTTTGGTCTTTGATATTGTAAATATTTATTTGAGTACACAATAAAGAAAGGTTTGATAAAAGGAAAATTTCAGCAATCGGTATGTAGCCTCATTTACATATGAGACCTTAATAATAACTCTTATTATAAAATTAATTTTGCGTTATAGCAAATCATTTCTGTGAGATAAGCTTGAAAAAGGAAACATTGAAATTATGCTTTAAGCTTTATATAAACGCATTTCTCAATGGCAACATAGGCCAATGTTGCCATTGAGAAATGCGTTTCTATATGAACACCTCTATCGTTATCAATCCCTTTAACCTTGATGATGTATGTGACATCACCATAGCTAAATTTGTATCGAGAAATATGTCAAGGTTAAGGAACTTTATGAAATTTCTTAACCATTTCTGAAAAGCTATCAAATTTGAAATGTTAAAAATATAAATTATATTTTTACAGAAATATGCTTCAAATACAGCTAATTCTAACAAGCCATATTATGAACCGCGTCATAATTTTTTTATCAAATAAATATTATCTGCATTAATTTTAAATATTTATTATATGTAGGACTCTGACAATTAGGGAAATAGAATTATAGCAGTCTTTTTGGACTTAAAAATTGATAAGTTTGTTAGATCATATAAACTCCACCTTTTTTTGAACAGACTTTGTTCATAAAATACATAAATAAATAAAATCTGCCAAGTACAAGCAGAACTCACATTACAAGTTTCGTACACATTTAGTCACTTTATACATTAAAGAGCGTGTAATATTTGTGTTTGAACTATTTAAAAATATTAATTTTCCACAATCTAAATTGATTATATACTTTTGTGTAATTTATTATATATCTTTTGCAGACGCTTAAAACACACCATGTTTTAAAGAAATTATAAGATCTAGGATAATAGTTTTGTGGCGTAAGTTCCTCAAAACTCTATTTTTTCCAAAATTTTATGTTTAATGTTTTTGGAAGAAAGGTGAACATATATTTTGCATACTGCCAAAAATCATAAAGAAAAATATAGGCCATCATTATTTACCCTATTTTTAGGATGAAAAATATTTCCAGTGCTTAATTTTTTCCCCTCCCATCCAATTTTACATATAATTATCAAAGGTTTGCTATTATCACGCTAAGCTCCAATTTTTTACATTAAACTTATTTCTGATAAAAAACGTTCACGAAGACAGAAAAACTGTGGTTTGATAACGGTCCCATTTTCTCTTTTCAGATACAAAGCGTAAAATACCGATCAAATGCATGTCTACCACGCGGATCGGGGGTTTTGTTCTACACTCGAAGTTAAATTCCTTTTTTTTTAAGTCATCACAAATACAACTTCCTAACGTACGAAATATTTAATAATACCTCATATAATTTTTTTAGGGATAATATAAAAAACTATCGTGAATATCTCGAAACAAAAGACGTCTAGAATCGTCGTTATAATGTTCCTACTACATTTAGGGAACCTTCTAAAAAACCCGTCTTTTAATAATTTAAAGGTAAGTCATTTCCAAAATACGAAAAAATATTTTTGGGACTCTTATAATTGGTATTTTTAAACAATTTTACTTATACAAATATGTTTAAATACTACCTTTAGATATGAGCAGATTACTATCCTTTATTATTTTGCCAAAATACAAGTTTCTGCGTTAAGTGGTTTCAATAAAAAACGAAGAAACAATATTTAATTTATTTCCTGCACCAAGAAAAATATGTATTGCAGACCATTTTTAAATTAAACAAAGTTAGTAACTATTATTTCAAGTAATATTCTCATTTATTATTAGAATAGTAAAAATAGTACATAAACTTGATAAAGACATAAAAGTATATTTTAGTGTGAATTATAAAATTTTTTATAAATTTGCTGCTAAAATTTTAATTGATCTTTATTTGTTCATGCTGTCCTTATAAATTCAATAAGAACTAATACGATCGAAAAATAATACAAATTTAATCAACGCTTTAAGGACACCATCTGATGTGAAAGATGTAATTTGTATTCACAATTACAGACTTAACTTCATATTTTTATGTGTCTTTAGAATGTAAAGAATAGTTAAATATTTTATTCTTTCATTATACTTAGTTCAGTGGTAGTTATTTATACCTTCGTTTTACCAACGTATTGAGCAGTATAATTATTCTTAGAATAAGAATAGACAACTTTAGTTTAAGCGTTTGAATATAACTCTTTAATAGCGAATCCCCCTATAGCTAGAGATCACTGTATTTTCAAAATTAAATTTTTCACGTAATATGATAATTTAATAAACCAAATAATAAATTACTTATCCGGTTTTCTACGGATTATTTGCAGCTTTGTGACATAATGTGCTTGCAAATCAAGATTAGTCGGCATATTTTTATTTTTTAGCATTCCGAGTGCATACCGCAATATAGTCTACGATCTGTTACATCTACTTTACATAATGTGTCCCTACACTACTTTTACAGAGAAGTAAACTAATCGAAGTCGCGTGTCGGAAACAAAAACGTGTAAAATACTGTTAAGACGATAGTCATTGTAGACTTAAAAAAAAAGAGTTTACAGTTACTTTTATTTCAATAAATATTTTTTACTAGTGAATACTTTAAATTAAAAACAACTTGGTAAATGCCTGCTCGCGATGGGAGTATGTTTAGAACAGAGTTGGAAGTCTCTTGGCTTTGGTGAGTTAGCTGTATTATATTCTAACAACAATCGAGCACAGAGAACTGAGCTAAATCACCGTTTGTTTCCTAAAGACCTTGCTTAGCATTATCAATAATAACTATTAAAAAGAACAAAGGAAAGAAAAGGAAAATCACTATACCATGGGAACATTGTCTTCTACTATAACGTTATAATATTATTCTATTATAATGTTATAATATTACATGGCATGTCATGATTTACAGCTTTTAGAAAAAACAAAGTAATTGGTTACTATGTTAAGGAAACGTGGTCTTCTTCTGTGACTGCATCGTCACTGTGTTGGGATTATTAAGGGTATATAACAGTACGACATTTCAAACTAAATTAGTGGAATATATGCTGGGTGAAAAATTATTGTAATTTGGTTTAAATATACGATGCCTACATATACTTTATTCTTATTAAATACTTGGCGGTACCTTGCGACTTCATCCGCATGGGATCTTGAAATGCAAGGGCATTGTTTTAATGCGTTTGATTTATACTTTTGTATTAGTCACAAAATATTTCTTTAGTGCAAATATCGCGTGGTCCGACGTATGCTCCATCTACCTGTTCCCCTACCCAACCAAAAAAGAATATCCATGAAAAGTAACATTACGTTTAATTAACCTTTAGATTCTAAAAAGACCTTTAGATTTTCGAAATATTATACTACGTGTAAGTATTATTTCTGACCGGCTGTTTCAACTTTAGGTAATAAAGGTTGCAAGCTATTACCTAAAGTTTAAATTTAAATTTACACATGAAAAAAATGTTCCAAACCAATTCAATTATTATGGATTGTAAGTCCATCTCGTGAGAATGAAATATCCGGATCCGGATGCAGTGCACAACTGGATACACTAGAATTAGATCAATTCAATACTAAAAACATTATGTACACAATATGCTTGATTGTAAATATTTATTTCAGATTTTCGGGCTTAAATTTTGAAAGACAAAATATCTTATGAAATTTCACCAACTCGGAACTAGAAAATAATTTTGATTAAAAGATAGCTTAATTTTTAATTGTACAGCCAAAATTGGCTGTATTGAAAAATTATTGTTTAAAAAAAGAATAATTTTTTTTATAAATATTATTTTACATTTTTTATTAATGTTACTTTTTACAAATATTTTTAGTTTATTAGAAAATGTATGACGGGATGCGAAAAAGTTTTATAAAATTAAAATTATCCCCTCAGAGTGCTTTTGATTTTATTATTAACGTGATTTTTAAAATGAAATATTAAGTTGGAAATAAAAGTATATGTTTAGAAAATTATTGATATGAAAATCCGACTTTGGCCAGAAAATAAAAGGAAAACATCATTCACAATATTTTAGGAAAGTATCGTCAAAATTACTTTCAAAATATTACAGTCTGTTTTATTAATTTTCCAGTCAATTTGATCATTGACTCTCTCTCCATCGGTGCCCGAAATAATGAATTTTCTTCGAAACTGAAACACCAATGTGATTTCGTTTGTATATCAATACAGGTTTTTACTTATTTTTTTCTTCGGTTGTTAATGACATTTAATATTTTATTTAAACATACCGTACATAAATTACAACAATAGTAATTTCATTTAAAATGTTTTCAATGTCTAGTTACCTGTGAGTCAAATTAGAGGCGAGTTTATTTTTAACTCGTTTTACAACATATAGTCTGGTTTTAGAAAGTTTAATTACCGTGTTCATTAACTGAATGAGTAAACACTGTATATACTATTCATGTATATGGTAATCTACATTCTTTCGTAACTGTTTGAAACTATGTATTTAATTACAAATCAGTACAAATAGTTTTCACTAATAAAGATCCTCAACAAATTTAAAATATAAAAGAGATATTAAACGTCGATACGTCAAAAGATTCAAAAGTAACGCTAAGATACAAACAAAATGACACCAAGGTCATTTCTCCATTAGGGGTCTAACTCCACTAATCGTGAAAATATTTCAATAAAATGAAATTATTGAAATTACTTTTATAACTTTAACTTTAAATACATTTAGATAAAAATTAAATTAACAGTCCTTACCTTTTCACTTTTATAGGTTTGATGACACCCTTATATAAAGCTGACAAACACATCCATTCAAAGGCTTTTATTACTCGTCGTTAGTATGTTATTATCTTTTCATCAGATAACCGAATACCATTGCTCCTCTCTTGCTGAATACTTACCTACTAAATGAATCGTTTTCATGCAAATTGCCCTTCATAATTTTCTTCCGGGAAAGGAAGCGTCAGCTATATTTCCAGCAGCGTCGTGATATGAACATCGATTAAATGTTATCTCTGTTAATTATATCATGATTTAAATATGTAATATGAGTAGTATATTTCACTTTTGAACGTGACATATATTGCACTACAATCTTTCAATGAATGGCAAAGAAAGACTAAAATAAAAATTGCACGAGAAATAATATACCTTTTGTAAGTAGGTGAATTTTATTCTTTGCAAATATATAGCATCCGATTATTATTACAGAACGATATTCTTATACACTACACTAGGTGTAATGAGATAAATTAATTAATAATAATATGAGCCAGAATCGTAATTGTAACGAACATCTTTCTTTACGAATGCAAGATCTTAGGAAACAATGTATTATAATATATAGCTCGTGTTATTTGCTGAAGATTATATAAGATTTCATAAGTAATAAGTTTTTCCGGATATGATAAGTTATTTCTTTTTACATGGTTAATGAAGGTAGTTTAATTTTTGTAAGAATAACAAATAACATGCTATTTTTTTTCTGCCATTGATCAGTGCAGTTTTGAATAAAAAAATTATCACCTATTGTGATGCAATTTCATCTACATAAAAATTAAATAAGTCAAAACCGAAAATAGGAATTGTTGTTTTTTTTTATATTTTCGTTAAAATAATAGGAATTATTGTTTTTTTTATATTTTCGTTAAAATAATAGGAATTATTGTTTTTTTTTATATTTTCGTTTAAAATAATAGCATAGTTTAAATTTTGCTCATCACAGTACTCTTTTCTTTCTCTTTTATTTCCTTTGTTCTTTGTCTAAATTGTATTATATTAAAGCGAAATGTTTATTGATTTTCTCTCGCTACCGGTCAGGAAATCTTTTTAGGACCTTTTATGAAATCGACATTTTCAAATCCATTTAACTTGCGAGCTATAATTCTAGATAACTTTGGTAGTTAGTACCTCGTTGGGAAATTTCTGGCTTAACAGTTTTTAATTACTTGTTATTGACACATTATAATATATTCATAGTTTTTTAAACCTTTTTAGAATCTTGATGCTGCTGTGATTATCATTTCACTATAGACTATTCGGTCAGTCTAAATTAGTTTGAGTATAATATTGTATACTGCCATTTTGCTTTCATTGGATACAAAACTATCCAGTGAAACTTTTGAGTTTTGAGTCGAGCTGTTTGCGTTTACTTTATGAATTTAAGTTTTTTTTTAGTTTTATTGAAAAATTTAATGACCGAATGCTTAAAAATTAAAGAGAGGAAAAGAGAGCATATGGTTTTGGAGATTTATATTTAATAAATAAGGTTAATGAATAAAAAAACGTGTAATATAATTAGTCTATTTTAAAAACGTATCTAACATGAACCATTCGAAAAGATAAATGACTCAAAAATAAATTATTAGTTGCGGTATACAAAAATAAGCTACACGAGTTGCGCAACATGAAAATCAAACACAAGTACTTAAATTCATTGCTTTTTTTGTTCAATATCAACAAAAAAATTCACGGTGCAACTTATCACATTTACTTGATTGCCGTGTACTTAGAAGTTAGAGGTTATTTTGCACACTTAATAAGGACTTTTTCATTAGTATAATAAAATCGAAGTGTGACGTTTTTGCCATATAGATAAAAATTGTCCAAAACAAGGGTAGAAATAAGCTGATAAACTATTTACAGATAAGTGTATCACCTTTGTGCATTTAACAAGATAGAAATTATAATTTTGGTACTGAGAAAAATTTTATTAGACGTTTTACATGACAACTGAAAATATTTACAAACATTTTATAGGAAAACTGATAATATTTACATTACGATTGAGAGTATTTGACCCTAAATCTTAGAGCACTACAATTTATGTCCTTTTAGATAAAATACTTTGCTTTGACCCACAATTTATATTGCGTGGAAAAAAGAAAAAAATGGTAATTTAGTATGAACATAAAATTTTTATAAAGATATTGAATTTTAAGAGTGAAAATGGATAAGTAGTTTGTAATACTTATTATCAAAGAAATGAAGCGAGAACAGAATCTGGTGCTCTGCAGTAAGTAGCCTTAGATTGACATGTTGCCATGGTATATTATTACATTTTAAGTTTTCGTTCTTACCCCTAAAAGGTATTTTTTTATTCAAGACAAAATTTATATGATAGAATAAAAGGTACTTCATGCTCATAAAAGAGAAATGAAGCCTATAAAAGGCTGTATTCCGTTTAAAATTTACAGATATTGGTTAAGCAAATAAGATTGTAAAACGAAATCTAAATACGTTGTAAACTCTAAATACACGTTAAAAAATTTTAAATAAATTCTAAATACATGTTAAACATTTTAAACGAAATATTTATAAATTGTTTATAAAATATTTCCATCTACTTTGCAATTCCTGTCATTAGTAACAATTATTAATCCATCTAAACGTTTCCCCAACTTCCCTTCTCAACCATCCAGCCAACATTAAATTTCAATAAGCGAGAAGCTCACCGCCTGCCACCGACATCATCCCCTATCGATTCTGATACTGCATAATTCGTTATTAGCGCGTTTATATCGCTGTGTTGCATTAATGTGGCTCAGTGCTGTACTGCTTCTGAATTTATAACTCGTTTGTTTAATTATATTAACGTCGTTTGCCTAAATGGATATCACAGCAGTTGCTTCTGGCTAAATATAGATCAACATTATCGATTTTATGAATAGTCACCTATTGAGTGAACTTTGATAATGTATTTTATAATACTATTTCAACCCTAGGTCCTTTCCACTTTTTTGTTAAGTTTTATATTTTTGTTTACTAATTTGCCTATCTTGAATAGTTTAATAATAATATACAAGAAATACATTTTTGATTTTCAAATTGGAACTGATTAAATCTTGATATCGAGAATAATAGAACGTTAGGTGTATATTACCTAAATGCGCTACGTGCAAGGAAAAACAGCTATTCAACTCGTTCAATGGAACTGATGGGATCATCAAAATCGATCTACTAGGAAAACGTATTCCTGCTGTTTGAATACGCACACTTCGTGATTCGCACACCCCATCTTGTACACGGAAGGATAACTATACTTGTTTTATACACACAAGAGGTGCATTAGATAGACACATGGGAAAGCTTAGCTCATTTTATCCATATATTTGAACCTGTGAATTAATTTGTATAGTTTGCGATAATTATGAGATTTCGCATTAAAACGTTTAGTGAAAATAATAAAACTAATGTATTTCAATAAAAATATTGGCGACAGACAGGCATTGAATTTATGTTTTCCGTTCAGAAAAAAAAGCAAAAAGCAAGCATACAGTGATTCGGGGAACCCTTAACATTCCCGTTAAATACAGCGTTGTCCCCAGAGCTATCAACAGGGCAGAAAGAAATGAGAATAAAAAAAATCCTCTAGGAGTTATTCTTTGAATGATGCTTATGGATCAGTAACACATATTTGATTAGTAACAACATTTAGGACTGTGACAAACATATCTATATTTAGATTTTCCATTTTAAACATATTAAATGAACGTGATGATAAACGTATATAGATTTTTTATATTTTAAATTTCCTTGTCGTTACGAACATGTAGTGAAATATATTTTTAGTTATGAAGGAAGTTCTAAATATTTGTATTTCATTATGATTTTAACACTTATTAAAAAGTGGAATTAAAAAATGTTTCAACTTTTGGTTTAATACACCGACAAATATTAATTAATGCATGCATGACATACATAATAAGAACAATGACAAAAATAGCACTAGTGTTTGTTACTAGAGAAATTATGGGAAAGATGAGCCATTAATAATTTGCATTATTACACTGTAAAATTTGCAACATTATATTGATATTTTATTATGCTACTTTGATACTCAGAGCATATATATATTTTTCAGTTCTCGTGTATCATTAAAGCTATGCAAAAATATTACCTTAACTTGATTGTGCTCAAAATTACGTGTTTGTCTTATAATTTCAAAGTCTGTCTAAGATTCTTCTTTTTTCCTTAAATTTCTCTATATGGTCATTTTTTTCAGATAGTCGGAAAAGATCGCAAACAAAAAAAATTTTTACACATTAAAGTAAAGAAAATAATCCTTTTTGGGAATAGCTTTATATCATATATGCTTATAACCATCTCCAGATTCAATATTTTACTGTTGAAGTGATGTTTCAAAGTTCAGTAAATAGAGATTTCAACAATATTAATATTGACATTTCAATTGTTTTTGGGTCAGAAGGATACGATAAGAATGACCTACGGCCATCTTTCCCAGTCAGTCCATCTCATTAATACACTTATGGGCATCTTCCCTCATATATCAGGTGAGGTAACCTGTCAAACACTTTCTTCATAAATTTTATTTTAACCATTTTTTTTTAGTTAAAAGAAGTATTTTCTATTTCGATTTTCAAATATTCATAAATCAAAATTATATTAATATCCTTATCGTCATTTAAATTTTCACAGAATAAATTTAAATAATATAAGGAAAATTTTGAATAAAATAGAATGTCAATAAAAACTATTCATACTAAACAAAGTGATAACTTAACTACTTTGAAGAAATTTTCTTCCATTGGAAAATTATTTTTGAACCAATTTTCTTCGTTTCAATAAATGCCATATATTCGTTTGAATCAAAATTCATTCTCCATTTTTCCTGAAAATTATTTCCCTAATTGATTGGCCTATTGCTATTTACACAATTTTTTGCGAAAATAAAATTTTAGGCCATTTTTATGTGATACTTCCAATGTCAAATTTATGTATACTAATATCAAAAGATATTAAATCAATTAAAAGCGATTTAGCAATATTTTGACAAGCAAGGTTGGATGAAACCTTAGCCTAAATTTAATTGACCAGTTGAGGACGAGTTAAATTTATATGTATTTAGATGCAAATAAAAGGATAAAAATTTGAAGGTCAACATAAGGTAAAGCTGATATAAATATTAATAAAATTTCTCACAGACAACAAAAAAAATGAGATTTTTTTTTCGTGTTTTTACATAATTCAGTCATAATTAAATCGGTCTTGAAATGAAAGAGCTAGTATACTGTGAACACCAAAACTTCATTAAACTATAAGTACGTGTTGATTGATACAAGACCTTGACAAAATTGCAATACAGGCACTTGAAAAAAATATAAGTATTTACGATAAAATATAAAATGTAAGTATAAGTATGTATATAGGCACTTGAAAAAAATATAAAAATTATAAGTACATATGAATGGACACAGATACTTAAAGAAGTGAAAAAGAAATACTTATGGACACAGAGACTTGAATTAATAAAAATGCATAGAGACGGACACAGTTACTTGACGAAAATAAAAGTTTAAATGGATGGACATTGATAGTCACTTGACGAAGTTATAGGTACATATGGATGAATACAGCGACTTAAAGTTATAAGTAAATACCGATGGACACAGTTAGTTGATGATTTTTAATACTAAATTCAGAGGCTTGAAAAAATTATAAATTCATACTGATGGCACAGGCACATTACAAAATTGTTATTATACACGAATGGATAGAGGCACTTGATAAAATTACAATTTTTTAATATATTTTTCATTTCAAATCAAAAAGTGGAAGATTTAAAAGAAATCATCAAAATTTTAATGTATATTTTTTCCAGTAAACAGTTTTTGCAATATTTCTCTTCTTTCTCTGTTTATTACAAAGAAACCTGTGCAAACAAATGTGAAATTATTTTACATAAATCTTACGGTTTAATCAACATCCGTATTTATAAATTATTCTGAAACGGAGAGCTATAAAATTTAATCTGACTATATTCTTATGCCGTTCCTGCAAGTATTATAGCTTATAAATATACGAGCAAGCGCCACGTACACGCCACTATCCAAGTAAACCAGTCTAAGTCTACAGAGACAAAAATATTTTCCTTTTGTTTCTTTCTAATTTTTTTGAGTTTAGTTTTTATTTTCTGTAAATTAGGTTCATAATTTTCAAGTTAGCTCATTGAATATGTACGTGTATATGTACGTGTAAAGTAAAAAAAATGTAAATTCTTAAAATAAATTACACAAAAATACCAACGATTTAATCATAAACTCCCAATGAAGAGGGTAGGTACATGAACAGTAACCTGTTAAACATAGCCAAAAGTGTTCATAAGAGTGTAGTCATCTGGTCTAAAACTCATTCTAAAGGAAGTATATATAAAGAATGTTGACTTTATTTTTAAACTCTTAAACAATTTAAAACCAAACTCAATCTGGTCCCAGAATTTACAATAAGTGTTTAAACGTTTAGGGACAAATCGTATTTCTTAATCATTTACCGATATTAGTATTATGTTGTGTCTTTTAAATATGTCAAGTAATATATTTTTAATAGACTTAAAAATATTTTTTTAAGACTACATGACCTACAATCATCTGTGTAGTTTGGTGATTAACAAGCATCTATAGACAATGTTCTCTTTTTAGTTTTGGGTACTTTATACTTTAAAGTTTTTATGCCATATGGTTGTAAAGGAAAATAAATATGATAAATGGAAAAATAACTAAATGGACACGTGAATGACAAAAAAAGAAGGATTTGGTTTTCACATAGCATATTTCATTTCGAAATCGAATTGCTACGCTTAATTGTCGATTGTCGCAGAAAACGATAAAAGTTAAAAATTTTGTAATAATGTACGACTATCAATAATGTATCAATTAACATAAGAACCTTAATAAAATGTTAAATAAAGCTTATTTTAGATACTTATTGACATTTCAGTAATATCATTAGCCGTTACAATCCTAAAGCAAATTTTGAATATGAAAATGTGTGCAGCGATGCAAATTATTTTAGTCTAGCTCCAGCTTTTGTTACGCCTGCATGATGTAAAGGTGTGTAATTTATTTATTATAAGCTAAATAAAATAAAATATAGCTAAAACCAAAACAGATAATACTTATTTTGGTATCACACTTAGAACTGCAGACAATTTTCCAAAAAATATAAAATGTTCATAAAATACTTAACAATATTAAAATTATAGAAAATATTATAACAGAAAAAAGATACTGAAATAAAGAAACGCAAAAAAATATAGCCTCTAGGTTAAGTCCTTACGCTGCCGAGGAGAACAAATGCGCAATATTATTCATTTTGTAATTTTCATTGTAATATTAATGTAATTTTCATCTTCAAAATATATTTCATATCTTGATACAAACTGTTTTTCTAGAAATTAGCAGTGCTCTGAAGAAGAGTTCGATTGATTTAATATAGAAATAAGGTTATAGACGAAATATGATCTAACATTGTATATCAATGAAAATATCCGATAAATGGATAAAACATAAATTAACATGTTGGTAAATTAAAATTTTATGAATGTAAGAAAATACATTCAGACCAATAATTTACATTTCACGATTTGATTTTTTGATCAATAATTTAGGCATTTTTATAGTTTCACTAGGGAAACAGAACACCCTTGAGGTATCATCATGTTCATCAGTCTATCAGTCATAGCTTCACAATATCTACTTAAGGCGTGGAATATCGCAATATCTTCATATTTTTTTCTTGGTTGTAATCATTGCTAAGAGTTGTGTTCGTCCATTATTCTACTAAGGAATATTTTTCAAATATGAATGTTCACAACCTATCTCATATTGTTATATAAAGCTTTGTAAATATTTTGATTTCATCTATCCAGCAGTTATATGCTCTCTTTGGTAGTTATTTCCTCTCAACCTTACCAACATCAAAATTAAGCGCAGTATCTGTCGTCAGCAACACATCTCTAGAGTGCCTATCGTTTTTCTCTCCGTGAAGTAATTTTTTAAGAATCGGTGCACGACAAAGGAAGATCGAGAAAACGAGTATTTGGACTAGTCTTTTTTTGATGGTGTTGGAGATGTTTCTATCGGTTCAAATCATTAATTTTACTTTGTCGCATCTTCGGCAATTTGTATCCTGCGTCAAGTATTTTTCTCGTAACCTTCTTCCTTGCTCCATATTAATCCTAAGTATACAAATTCATGAACGATTTCCATGTCCCGGGGTGCAAATTTGGTATTTGACTATATTTTTTTTATTCCGTTGATCATAATTTCAAGGTACAAGCTGATGAAGAGTGAAAAAAATTTTTAATAATCTTAAAAATTTACCGAGTTATAAAAGTTTAAATTTAACCTTTAGAGAAAGACGACAATACTGTGTTTTGAGGTCATTTTTAATATTGCACATTATAATCTACGAAAGGAAAAGAGACAGGGATACACCCAACTCTATCCGTATCTTCAAGTTTAAAAGTCTATACCTGGCTTTTTGAAATTTGTTTCAAGACTGATTTTTAATTAACTTATATTTCACAATATTGTACAAAAATATCAAAATTTAGAATGAGTCTACTACCGTATCGCGAGTGACTTGGTTGACTCTATCCAACATCAAGATTTACTTCTTGGAATTGTTGATGTTGAGTCCACTAATTCACTCTTTTTTAACTCCCTTTACCAGTTCATCGAGCTCTATTTTGAATAAAACCATGAGTATGAAATTGTCTAAGTTGGTTTTCTTAGTCCCTGTAGTTAGTCTTAGGTTGGAGTTCTTAGTCCTTTCTATCCAGATATCGCCTTGCCAATTATGAGATCATGCTTCATGCTTTCCATCCATGTAAATGAAGTACGAGTTTTGCCGTGAATTGTGTTAAATTGGGTAAATACTATTAAGTAAGTAATATTATGCATTAATGTATCAATTGTAAAATACTTAAAATCATAAGTATATAATATAGAGTATTTTACAATGGATATAATGGTCAACTAATTTTTTTTAATAACCGTTTACAAACTTAAACTTCAAAGCGATTGCATTGTTCTTTATACCACTCTCATTTTCCAGCTATAGGTTTAAAAAATCTGAAAAATACTTTATTAAATTTTGTTACAACTGTCAAATGTTATCATTTCTTTTTCTACGCCTCAACACTCCAAAAAATACTAGGATCTATTTGCGTAACTACGTTTCATATTTTTCTCTTCAATGTTCTACTATAAAACTCACGAAATTTTCTACAAATAAAAAAAGTCAGTTCAGTTTTCTGTTTAGATTAATCAAAGAAATATTTTGCAAAATTCTACCTGAAATATTTGAACATTTTAAATTGTGAGTCTAATCATTCACTGTACATGTTTATATTTATAGTTTAATTAAAATAACAAAGGTTTGTTTCTTTGACCCGGTATCAAGTTAATAAACAAACTGCGAAAAAACCTAAGCGATGCTGGTTTTAAAACAATAATTATTCATAATTATTGATGGTATTATCTCTCTTTGAAATAAATTTGAATTGCAAATTCTCTGCTGCTATATTAATTACATAATACAAGAGCAATTTTCATGCAAATTGCCATTCATAATTCGCAGTTTAGGATAAAAAGCCACGATGATATTTTTGGCGTCATCTTTGTATTAAGTTTAATATCACAATTAATTTTATATTTTACTCCAATAACTATGCTTTCCTAATGAATTTGGTCTAAATGCTAAAAATATTATTTTAAATAAACATTAAACGAAATAATTATCAAGAAAACTCGTATATTTATAGTTATTTAGTAAAACCGATAAATATATTTAAAATTACTTCTAAGAATAAGTTAACAGGGAAAAAATGCTAACTTTTTACAGATATACGTTTATATGTAAAAAGTTAGCCTTTTTTCAAATAATATGAATGGTTATTTGATGTACATACTAGATATTTACAATACATCCAAATATTTGTCTTTTTTTAAATGAAGAAGAAACTTTGTGTTTGTGATGCCTTCCTAGACGCAAAATATATTATTCAATTATTAATAGAACATGAAATTATAATTTATCAGACTACTGACAATTTTTCTTTAAATTAGCCTAAAAAATCAAACAAGTGTGATAGAACTCGTACTGTAAAAACTCCGTACATATTTAGATATTTATTATTGTTTACGGTTACGCAGAATTCCATTAAATTATTTACAAAACATAATTTTTCACAACGTAAATATATTGCCAACTTCATCTGTCACGGGCGTAAAATTAAACTAAACCATTAGCCTATCTAGAATCAATGCTATAATTTTAAAGCAACTTTTACGTAAGCTAATAAAAAATAAGTTTTTCAAAATTTTCATTTTTGTTGTCTCTGAAATGAAGGGAGGAAGCGCATATTTTTTGCATATATATAAATAAATATATGTATTAATATATATATATATATATATATATATATATATATATATATATATATTTATATATATATATATATATATATATATATACATATATGTGTGTGTATATATATATATATATATATACCTCTGAAGATATGAGACCCAACATTTTGAAAATGAGAATATCTTTAAAACCCTTATGACTAGACATATCAAATGATTACCCCACGTCACACATGGCATTTCGGAATATTTTTGCCGGTATATGATTTTTCGTGACCGTATAAAGTGATACTTATTTGCAGTTGGGTATTAGGTGTATATTCTGTATTTTATTACAGAGATCAACGGAGTTTTTAATGGTATATTTAGGCTCAAATCAGGTTCTACTTCGAAAGATCTTATAAAGATGAAATACAAATTAATAAAAAAGGCAATAAACTTAATACCTTGGAAACATAAGAAATAAACAAACGTAAAAGACACATTAATGTTGATATAATAAATGAAAAACTAACTATAATGTCATCATCCATACCTAATATCTTCAAGACATAATATAATTAGACAAAATTGATACTGCAGTACACTTCAAATTGTTTCAGCCCGGCTACACATCTGAATATAAAAAATAAAGATAAACAAATTAAATAGAATAAAAAAATAACATAAAAAGAAATAAATAAATAAAACGGCAGATATGTATAATTAGTGGTATAACCTTTTTCTATCAGATACCTATGATATTTTATAAATATATTAATAAGAATAATATCCATTTAATTTTATTACATGCACCGGAACATTTACATTGTAAACCTCATATAATAACATAAATTTAATTTATTATCGTCACTAAAATATTTATACATGGTATAATTTTCAAAATTATAATAAAAACTACACCGCTCTCTTACAATAAACTCACTAACGTAAGCAATGGGAAAACCAATACAAACCCAGCTTCCGCTATTATTTTTTGTAATAAATAAATGATATTGGATATTCTCAAGAGTTAATCTTTGCTAATAGCCCACTTCAATATGTTGTAATACAACGAAACCTGGGTCGTGGTAAAAAACTTAAAGAAAGTAGAATTAATACTACATCATGTAGTTTTATTTAATTGTGAATTATGGTTAAGGATTATATGAAATATGTGTAGAGGTTATTATAGTGTACAATAAAGTACATACACATTAATTAATTAAATGTATATATACGTATAGACAATAAGAATATTTATTAATAACAATTAAAAATGAAATTGAATAACCCTCCTTGAGAAAAAATAAAAAATATATAAAAATAACGATAGCCTTACTATCATTTGCGTGCCCGTCTGTCGAAGGTATTTTTCTCTGAAATAGCTTGACGTAGAATTTTGAAATTTAGCACATTAATAAAGCATATCAAATCATACATATTTTATTAAGTAATACTCAATGAACATCATATGAAAATTTTGGACACGAAAAATCATTTACCGACAAAAATATTCCGAAATGCCATGTGTAACGTGGGGTAATCGTTTGAAATGCCTAGTCATTAGGGTTTCAAAGATATTTTCATTTTCAAAATGTTGGGTCTTATATCTTCAGAGGTATATATATATATATATATATATATATATATATATATATATGTATATATATATATATATATATATATATATATATATATATTTATATATATATGCAAAAAATATGCCCTTCCTCCCTTCATTTCAGAAACCTATTGAATGTTAAGAAGAATTTAAATTACTTTGTTAAAGATTCTGACATCCGTACTCTTAATACAAGAAAAACAAATAAAATTCATAATTCTAGATATTAAATTACACATTTCTAATAATAGTGTCAGCTTTTTTAATAGCATACCTGAGGATAACATAAACCTTCCCATAGCAAAATTTAAAACGTGTAATAAACATGAGCTTGTTTCAAAGCCTTATTATAGTATCAGGGATCATTGAATATATTTGTCATTAATTGTGTAGAAATTCTTTATTAACAATTAAATGAAACTACGTGATATATTATTTCTACTTTCCTTAAGATCTTTACGACAATCTTTACGACCAACATCTTCAGGTGTTCTATTAGCAAAGATTAACTCTTAGGAACATCCAACAGCATTTATATACGGATTTGTGTGAAAACCGGGTTTGTTTGGGTTTTCCCACTGCTTATGTTAGTGATTTTATTGTAGGGGTAGCGGTGTAGTTTTTATTATAGTTTCGAAAGTTATACAATACGTATTTTAGTGAGGGTAATAAATTAAATTGATTTTATTCTATGAGGTTGAACAATCTAAATGTTCCGGTGCATGTAAAAAATAGTCTGAAATTGGGAGTGCCTCAGAGTCCTGAGTACCTCAGGGCTCTAAGACACTCCCAATTTCATAATAAATCCTTTTGAATTAGTATCATTAGTTTCGACTCCTTATTCACGATTTTACAAATAGGACTTATTAACTTCAATTGCCATACCATCAATACCATACTAGCTTAGTTTATTGCCAAGTGTGTTATAATACAAACAATCAAAAGCCTTGGAAAGTTCACAAAATGCTATATAGTATCCTAGGAATTCCCCAGACTCTGCTGATAGTATTATTGAGATGAAATCCAGCATCTTGCGTGAAATTTCCTCCGGTAAACCCAAACTGTAAATGATTGGTTGTTAGTTACAACCAATAGTTGTAACTGACAGCTGCCATAATTTTTCAAACTTTTTTACCTTTGGCGATTTAAGGGTTTTTATAATATCTCTTCATGTAAAATGATTAACATTTATTTTAGACACATTTAATTTTACATTCTGCTTTAAGAATCTATCAATTACAACGGGATCAAAAGGGAGACCTCTTGTAGTTTGAATAAAAATATTCGAGAAGAAGGTTTCGAACTCAGTGGCAATCAAATTTTAATCTGAAACTGTCACATCATTTATTTTGAATGTCAATATTTTCTCGATATTTTTATGTTGCTAGTTTCAAAATGAATCATTTTCCATGTAATTTAAGTTTATAAAGCGATAAGACAATTTATTTATTTGTAAAGATTTTGCTTTAAGGCACAGAACCCTTAAGTGGAAATATCCTCACAGTTGTTACTTTGTCCGTTACGAATAAATTTTATAAAATTTTGGGAAAATATTTTTTTGAAACTGTTTGTTGGAAAAGACACCATTGATTTTTATAATTCTTCGTATAATAATCTTATATTTGATACACCGCTTGCAAAATTCCAAAAAATATATGTTTTTATTATTTTAGAATCAAATCTAAGTACGAATAAAGTATTATAATTATTGAATCGGTACCTTGTATGCACTTATTTAATCACCGAAAATTTATAATTATTTCCTAATTGGGTCCAAGGAACACTGGAGGTTTAAAGAACTTTTGACTTCATTTTAAGTCATTAAAAACGATTCACCTATTTTAAAAAAGGGATTTTCATGTCACATAATTTTGTATTTGTGTCTGCCTAAAAATAATCTAACAAAATACGATTTCTGAGTAGTTATTTCTGTATATTTTATTGTCATTTTGAAGCCGTAAAAACAATGAATTTTAATAAGGGTTTGGTCATGAAATTTCACCCCCTGCTATTTTAGCAACTATTTATTTACTAAAATATAAATGCGAAGCTGGCCATACTGGTATCGGTAATACTCTTCAATAAAAATGTCTTAAAAGAGTAGTAACAGAAACTAACAGCCATACTGTTCGACTAATGTTCAATATAAAAAATATGGCCTAAAAGAAGACACATGCTAATAATAATGTAAATAAGTTAACACAGAAAATCCTTAAGAAACGTTTAAATTAAGTCTGAATTTATTCACGTCCAAACTGATGTCGTTTAATTAATAAACAAATTCAGCGAAAAGCAATCTAACACTTTATTTTACTTTATGAGAAACGACAAAAGCTGTATATACTATTATAAATCGAAACAATAGTGAGAATAGGACGAATAAACAGAAAGAGTTGGTACAATTTTTTTAAGATATAATTATTACGCTTGCTTTTACAGAGATTAATAAATTGGAATGAATTATTATCTCATCATATCTATAAGAAGATTAATTACTATAAATTAGTATTTCATTGTATTCCTAAAAATGGTAAAGTTCCTCTTTAAAAAGTTAGGCGTAAAAAGTAATAAGACAAAAGCAGCCAAGACCTTGCACCGCTTTGCTACACAAGTTTAGATGAGTAGGTTAGAGCTTTTTGTCCAAATTTAATGAATACTTTATCTATCACAACATTGAACTTTGCCACAGTGAAAAATTTTCAGAATTTATCGCTTTATAAGCCAAAGTTTTCCAAAAAGTGTTTTCTAACAGTTTCATTCCATTTTGTTAATATATCATAACCTGAGCCGATGTTTAGGACTTTAAATTATCAAATACTGGGAGGTATTTTATCTTTTGGAATATAAGTTGGCAACTGATATGAACTTTTTCTTTAAAGAAGTTTGCTTCCTTTTTCATATTAAGTTTTTTGGGATATCAATTACTTTCAGATTAGCAAATATTTTACCTTTTCAGTTCATTTTGAAACATGTTGGTTTTATTTTGTAATTTATTTTATTTCCTTTATTTTCTACACATTTTTCTTTTAAGTAAACCTTCTGCTCAACGTGCTGCACTATTATTGAATATATTTAGCTCTAATTTTGTAGAAATTAATTTTAAATTAATTTTTTACAACTAATTGAAACTACTGCACAATGTTTATTCCCTTAATATTTGAAGCACTCAGTTCTGCATAACGTTAATTTTCTTTAATCTATAAAGCACTCAGAATGCTGCATAATGTTTATTTTCCGTAATGTTTGAAGCACTCAGTGAACACTCGGTCCAATATTAATTTATTTTATGTGTTTCCTATTGATTATTGACATATGATGATTGATTGATGTAAATCAACGCAATGCAGGATTCTAAGTGCATCGCATTTAACATAACACGTTCTAGAAATTTAATTTGACTGCAGCATTGCACACAAAAGTTATATTTGCAGGCTGGGAGTTAAGTAAGCATCGAAGCCATTTGCACACCACCAGACGCTTACACAGCACTGAATGCACTATAGGCGGATGATAAGCTATAATTACCTAGAAATGAGATAACGCACAGGAGAAGGCAAAGGAAGATAAGTCAGATGATAAGTCAACTGCAGGAATGCTGATCGGTGCTCAAACAAAGCTGATGAGCATAAACCAGACAAAAGGTTGAGTCAGTCTATTACCAGCCGTCATAGAGTTTGCACGTCGCCATAGCTTATAAATAATCACTTTTGTAATTTTTAAATATTATAATTAACATTTTAACGAATAAATATAAATTTTTGAGCTTCCTCAACACCCTTTACACAACGGGGCCATTATAGTAAAATAACTTTTTTTTTTATTTGAGACCTACGATGACATGTCAAATTGGAAGACCTCACACTAATCGGAAATAACCCAAGATTGTAATGATCCAGTCTTAAAATGAGATAATTTCTGGGGCTGTAATTCTTAACTCTTAATTTTTAACCGGAATTTGGAGATATGAAACTTGGCGAGAGTTATAATATTAACGTTTCAATTTTAATATGAAAGTTAATTATACGGTTTTGAATTAGTGATCGAAATGATTCGTGTTAGTTTACATCCGGTATGTGTATCCCTCTACCTGTAGAACTTTGGTTGACATATTTCATTTTATATGGTATTTTATACAGAATGCAGACGACCATTTTTATAAGAAGCAATTATCTAACACAATAATTACTACCTTATGCAGAGCAATATTGATGCTATGAAATTCAAGCTTAAATAATAAAAAAAATTTTCCTTAAGAAAAAAGAAATATGTGATTTAGAATTAGTTTTTGAAGTGATTCCTGTGAACATACAACCGACATGCCAAACTTTAGTAAGAACATTGTCACTTACGCGTATTCAT
This sequence comes from Druceiella hillmani, assembly GCA_039881145.1. NCBI lineage: Eukaryota > Metazoa > Arthropoda > Insecta > Lepidoptera > Hepialidae > Druceiella > Druceiella hillmani. The sequence continues at coordinate 7,626,860 of JAYKKI010000102.1, forward strand.
CACATTCTTTACAGAATACAGACGACAATTTTTATAAGGAGTAATTATCTAACATAAAGATTCTTTATACATAGCAATATTAATTCTGCTATGATATTCATGCCTAAACTTAAATATGCTTATTGAGTTTAACATTTCGAAGCATGTCTTTCAATAGATTTTTCTTCAGTAAATATATATTATGAGCTTCGGCGTAGAGAGGATTTATCAAAGAGTTTTCAGATTTTCCTTTTAGCAAATCCATTTAACGAAAGATTTCCCCGTTCATCTATTTGCATTGTCGAATAATATACTCGTAACGTAGAAAAAAATAATTTCAAAAATTAAAAATATAAGGCGTAACGCATAGATTTGGGATTCAACAAAAAGATGATAAAGGTATTTTAGTCCTGTAAAATATATAAAATCTTCTATTGGGGATATTTATTTTATCGGAGCAAGTAATCATTTCATTTGAAGAATATATTGACAAGAAAATTCTTTTGAAAAGAATCTATAAAAATACTATTGTAATGTTGATAAAATTACTTTAACTGAATTGTAAAAAGGATAAATGAATTACTGAATAAATATTCTGCTACAGAATAAATACGATGCCTTGAGAATAGTAAATGTACATTGACATTGAGTGAAGAAAAAAGCGAAAGGCTTTTGTTTTTACTGGAAGATATCGAATTAAATTAGTTTGTGAACTTTACGTTTTTTTATCTATTATTGGGAAAACTTCGTTCATTTATGTGCCTATGCCGGATAATTAAATTCTATCAATATTTTATAATACATATTAAATTTTAAAAGGCCTTTAATATTAATGCTGTTTAATATCTGTTTGAAGTCATCTGCCCATAGCTTCTGAAATTCAAATGGAAAATACGCACAGTAGAAAGTAAATAATATTACTTTCTATTAATTCGGAGTTAAATTATTTCATAGATATCAGCACTGTCTTTTCAGTCACAGAGGTAAGAAGACATATTTTGAAAAAAATTAGATTGATCTATACGGAGAGCAATTTCACAATCCATTTTCAAGATCAAGCAGATATAAAAATGTCACCATATCTATTCTGTAAACCGATCCTCTATGTAGCAGACTTTGAATGGATTACTGCTGAGTTATTACTTGTATTGAAAATTGTCTGTCATCGACTAAAAAGAAGCTATTCTTATGTAAAGAAAATTACCTGCCAACATTAAGCAAAATTGTTTCACATCACACATATTAGTTACTCTCTTTTTATCGACTTTTTTTAAATAATTGCAAAGTATTATGATTATATTGCTCATTTAATTACCCGCCTTTCATCAACAGTCTTCCGTTTTCAGTTTTTTTCCAACCAGCAAAAGGCTAATTACTCCTCGCGCTTAGTACGGTATGAATCGCTACGAAAATGTTTGCTATGACAAAATATGCTTAGTTTATTTTACACAATCTTAAAACATTCTAAATATTTTTTATTGACTACCCTATAGAGTGTATCTTTGAATAAATAAAAATATCTCTTATCCCAAAAATTAATAGAATTTCTTTTACTACCAGTTAGTGTCCCAAGGACTCAACGTATGATTATCATTCTAACTAAATAAGAAGCAGAATTTATTAGAGGAGATGGTGGTAATATGACCCCCGCTGGTTAATTGCCCCCCCCCCGTTGTATCTCAAGATAGGAAAGCGCCATCTATGAATTACTAGACGTATCATGACGAATACATGCTACGGAGAATTTTAAGTCGGCCGAGAGCGCCACTGTCCTCGTAATTTGACATTTGTCAACGAAGTTTGCCGGCACGTTGCGTCAAAAGTTTTTCGTCCCGCAAAAAAATATTCATTTGTTTGTTAGAACAGTGTTTTGTGTGGTCTAGTTGCGATTAGTAGGAGGGATAGCAACCCATCTTCACTATTTCGAAGGTATTTTCAGAATATTTTTAATTTTTCTTTGTATTTGTGGTTTGCCCCCAATCACAGCGGGTTTCATGGCCCCGGGGGCCATATTAAATGTATGACTGTTGACTTTTTATTTTGAAACAGAATACAATGTACATATAATATGCTAAACGTATTCTTATTATTGCAGATGCCTCGAAGGAATATTTCTCCGAAGCCAAAAAGGAAGAGGAAGCAATGGGATACCGATAAAATGAAAAAAGCTATCAAAGCTGTACAAACCAAAAATATGGGGTACGAGAAGGCTGCCAGCTGCTGCGTTTTCTGTATCTAGGTCAACATTAAGGAGACTGGCAAAATGTACAGGGGAACCTTTGGATTCAGTTGTGCACAAACCATTGGGCAGAAAATGTGTACTACCACCTCAGATAGAAAAGAAACTGGTCGAGTATCTGTTGTTCTTGGAAAGCAAATATTACGGCTTAACACTTATGGATGTTAGACGGATGGCTTACCAATTATCCGCGAGGAATAACATCCCAAATCCATTTAAAAATGGAGTGGCTGGTCGAGCATGGTTAGATCATTTTTTAAACAGGTATAAGGATAAATTGTCCATAAGAAAACCAACAGGAACTTGATATCAATGAGTTTTTTGACTTATTAGAATCTGAGTATACAAAAAAACAGTATCCTCCTGACCATGTTTTCAATGTGAACGAAACTGGGCTGACAATAGTGCAAACAAAGATACCAACAGTAATCGGTAGAAAGGGCAAACGGCAAATTGGAGCTTTAACAGCAGCAGAACCCATTACAGTGAAGAGATTCGGCAGTTGATGTCGCATTGCGACAGAACGTTCAAGCCTTATGACATCGCTGAGCTGTTTGGGAAGACTTACTTGAGATGCACAACTGGAGAATTGACAATTAACGGATTCAGAGTCATAAAAATATATCCGTGTAATCGCCATACTTTTAGCGATGCTGATTTTTTGGCTGAAGAGCAATCACTGGGAGCAAACAGAGTGCAAACGCTGCCAAATATTCAAGTGGTTAGTGGTCAGCCATTATCTTCATTAGCCCATAATCAGCCGCCGTCCTCATCAGCTGCTGATCAGCCAGGTCTATCATTATCCGTCATTCAACCACTGCCAACGATTGATCCAGCGCCAGTCTCTCCAACAATTGAAAAAGCACCAGACTCTTCCAGTATTCTGACCAATGATGCACCTGTGCCGTCAAGTCAGCCAAGTCTATCACCATCCATCGTTCCACCGCTGCCAACAACTGTTCCCCCACCAACAATTGATCTAGCGTCAGACCACCAGCCGGAGCCATATGTTTTACCAGAAGACATATGTCCAGCTCCTTCTGCTAAAAAGAGGATATCTAATCGGGGAAGAAAGGCTGAAACTGCAGTTGTCATCACGTCGTCGCCTTATAAAAGACGACTTGAGGAATCAATTGAAAGATCTTCAGACGCGAAACGTAGACGTGGTCAAAGTAGGGGCCAAGGGCGTGGTCGCGGACGTGGCAGATGACGCGGAAGAGGACGCGGTAATAGTGTAACAGCTGCATCTGCAACACAACGTCGCACTCTACCCAATGATGTCACTGACAGTATTGACGATGAGTTATCAGCCGTGAATAATAATACAACATGCCTTTTTTGTTGTGGTAAATACTCTGATGATACCAGAGGTGAAGTTTGGGTGATATGCCAAAGCTATCAACTGTGGGCTCATAATTATTGTGCTGGAGCAGAAGGCGATTATTATATTTGTGACTTTTGCCGCTAAATTTTTGTAAGAGTTTATTCATACATTTAATATGGATCCCTGGGGGCCATAATTACCGCACATTTTGTATTTCTCAAATTTTCATACTTTTCAGGAAAAATAAAAAATTGTAAATACTGTTAGCTTAATTTCATTTTGTAACATAAATCCTATTAACCCATTAGATGACTTATCTTTTTACATAAACAGATTGTAACAATATCAGTTCACATTTTTTTGTACTTGAAAAACAAATTAGGGTAAAATAAAAACAAATTAGCTTCCTGTACAATGTTTATTTCCGCCTAAGTTAAATAACTGTTACATATTTTAATAGGAAATGTTCATACACAGACCGTTTTAAAACATAAAGCTCTTTTTGTTCTCATTACTATGTTTGCTTAACAACTTTTATTTTACGTTCAACAGAGTTTTCGTTTAGCAGATTAAAAACAATAATCGTTTTAATATATGTATGTTAGTTATCAAGTTATTCAAATTAAGCAGTCAAGTGACTGTAAAAAATACGACTATCTTACGCTTCATAGCCCACATCATGTATTTTTACTAGTATTTGTAGTATATATTAAATATTCGCAAATTATTAGAACAGGAATATAAATTTTTTTAATACCTTTTTAAATTTAATCATTCACTTAAAATATCGTTTCGGTTTAATTCTTTTTCAAGTATTTTAAAGTTATATATATTCTATAAACATCAAAATTTGCATTAAAACTCACAAACGAAAAATGAGAAATTTACATTTATATCGTGCATCCACCTAATATATGCCCAACAAATCCATAGGAAATTGTGAAAAAAAAAAATTAACCAAATTATGTCTGTCTAAGGGCACGACATTACCCTGGTCAATTACTTGCAAAACGAGTCGCGCGCACGTTAATAATTTCAAGTAAATATTAGTCCAGCTAAGCAAAATTGAAATCCAGAACTGATATTAATTGTCTAACAAGAGAGTGAACGTCAAATTTGCTGCATATAGCTTTATTGCATTTTGATACATGGACTTCCAGTAATCGTTGATTTTGGTACACACTGACCCACAAATAACGTCTCATCAAAACCTATCGACAACTTCCAATTCACTTAAAACCTCTGAATTTGGAATGTAAATTATAATATATATATATATATATATATATATATATATATATATATATATATGTATGCATATAATTGAAAAAATAAGAAACTAGTGACAAGTTTATCTGAAGACTTAAAAATTAGGAACAAACTTTTATTTTTGGATACTGCACAAGGGACTATATATTCAATGATAATTTGGTTTTAATTTGTTCTCAACAAACCGAAACTAAAACCACACAGTGTCATATTTTTTATACTCCTAATGATACAATTTATTAAAACTATCTTTTGAAAAATCCATCATTTCAATTTTTATTTTCTTTTTCCTTCACCAAATCAGAAACTCGGAAGTTTCATTCACAGTATGTTGCAATCTGAATTAAAGTTACTAGAGTATGTTGCAGTTCCAGTAATCTGAAGAATATTTTAATACTGAATTTTACATTAAAAATTTTGGATTGCCAAAAATAAGTTTGCCCCTTGAATGTATACATAGAAAATATAAAAAGTTACCAAGATTAAACTTCACTAGAAATCGCACGGTGCAATGTCACGTTGTATGTTGGCTGATCCATAATTTCTACACCCGACGTAGTCAAATGTTCGGTCGTTCATATGATTGAGTGTGAAGAGGCCTTGTCATAGTAAAGGAGGCTTATGCTGCAAAAGCAAGCTTTTGACCATTTTTCAAAAGAATAGCCAAACAATTCCTTATGTACCTGTCAGCCATAACTGTTTTATGATTTTCCAGAATAATTCTTGTATAATAACCCGTCCGTCAGAAAGTCGACCTTTTTTCATTACTTCGTTCCTTCTTCAAAATTATAGCAAACTCTTTAGAAGAAAACGCGTTCTGCGCAGACTACTTTTAATTTCGGAGTCATAGCCATATATCTCGTTTTCGTCATCCGCGATAAGGCCGAATAAAGCCTTTGAGTGACCTCCGTCGATATTTTTTCTTTAACATTTAGCTGCTTCAATCGACCTGATATTTTTAAGCTTTGGTCAAATCATGAAGTATCCACCTAGCACATAAATTCCTGATGCTTTTTCATGTAGAATTGTATGTAGGTAATTGATAATAATACTAAAATATTCCCGCATCTCCTGATTGATAATTCTGTACTTAGTTTTTATCATGAGTCAACAGCATTAATGTTATCATCAATTGCCACTGATGGTATTAGTTTGACCACGTTTGAACTCGTTAAACTCTTTGTAAACAATAATTTGATATGGGGCTCTATCGTATAATGAAAATCAATCTTATATTATATTAAATATATATTAATTTTTTACAGATTTAAATAGCAACGATAATCTTAGTAAATCATGGAAAGCAAATATTCTCGTACCAAATTCATCGTGACATGCCACGAAATTTCTAAATTTCCCCCAATTAATAAAAACAAATAACAAATTCGAGTAAAATTCCTCAGCGCATTACTGCACAGAACATAATACAAAATAGAAGCGATATGTTCGGAGAATACTACGAAAATATATGTTGCAAATTTAAAACAAATGCATTTTAAACGTGTCAATTAAATAATTGCATACTTTCCAACTTCTGTTTGAAATCATAACGGAGGTGTTACATACGCATGAGTACATATAGGTACTTACCCTTCTCGCAATATTTTAAAATGCTAGCTTTGGATGCACAGTTATCTACCGCCCATGATGATATCGAAGTAAAGAAGTGCATTAATATCCGTTAATTGATATTTTTAATTTTAATTAAGAAAAATAAATTTTCGTTGCAATTATGTCAAAGTGAAAATGTAACAAAAAAACTGAGGAGCAAAATATTTATCACTTACTTTTGCTCAATTTTTTTGTATAGTTTTGGTCATTTGTCTTAAAAAGAAATAAAAAATCATTATAAAACCATGTTTATCCGCGAGTTACTTCATTCAAGTTATTTGTATTTGTAAATATTTTACGTAGAATCGTGAAATTTAACTTAGTAATAAAGCATACACACAGAGAAATTTTTGAAAGGCAAACAAAGTACTCAGTTTTGCCTTTCTTTTATATCCCTTGGGATATCAAGACTTAATCACAACTACAGAAAATTTCATAATTTTTTGTATGGTACTTTTGGAGATATTTTCTAAACTAGGTGTCGAAAATTATATTCACTCCTCTATCTCCGAAACTGCTAAGTCGAGAACTGAAAAAAAAACAGTTTTATTAAACTTCATTTAATATTTATCAGAAAAATATAACGAATATATTAAATATCACATTTTTTGGGATATTTGCAAAAAAATAATATTATCATTCATAAATAGTTTGCTGGGAATACTACGAACCATAAAGTTTTAAACCTGTTAAAAATGTTCGGAATTCAAATAATGAGAATTCCTCTTATACCTGGAAGGCTTTATGCTTGTTTCAAACAAAAATTATTTAATTTAGTATTCGGCTTATACAAATAACTAAAGCTGTCTGGTTAAATTAACTAGAGTCCTTGTAAAGTTTTGTAATTAAAATGAATACCTATGTCGTTATTTGCGATTTTTTGTATTTAGGGAATATAACTAAGAATAGGTTTAAGTGATTTAAACCATAGCATTAATATACCAGATAGACGAACAAAGAAAACCAGCGCGTTAATATATAATAGCAATGTTATTTGTTAGAAAGAGATAGCCAAATAAAAACCATCAGAATACATTTTTGCGATACAGTCAGCACTTATCGTTACGCGATAAATAACACTCGCTGTTATTTGCTAATTTATCCTTTGTTACCTTGTCAAAATAAGTGTGTTTAGAACTAAGTTACGTATTGTGTTCTTATTTGTGCTGTGCTCATCGAAAGAATTATGATAATTCAACGTCAGGTATGTGTGTAGGTTTCCAAAGGTATTGTCTTTTTACAAGTTAACAATTAAAAATAATTGTAATAAAATTACCTAAAATCTCAATTGTTAAATATAGGTGCTAAAGCTGTGATCCGTGTTCTATATGATCAAATTAATACTTACTTCTGACAGGCTCAACCAATAATATTTTGGGTATTTTTTCAACGCTATTTATTTATTTATTTATTTCACAAAAGACCTCATGTTCAATATACAAAAAAACAATGGATCCAATTACACGAACAATATAAATATTTTTTTATGAAACAGAAAAATGTAATTAAATAAAATTAAACAAAGAATTAATTAATTAGTAAACATAAACTCAGAAGCAAGTCCAAAATCGCTGAAGCAGTCAATGGAACATAAAAACTTCAAGATAGAATGCACCTTTGGAATATTATGTTGATTAACGCAAGTGCATAAAAAAATATTGATCGCTCTAAGATGTTCTTGTGTACTCTAGATAGGTGAAATAAACTGTGACTCCGTCCTTTCAAATAATAGTTAGGACCCTAAAACGTTACCAAATCTAAGACTGAGATTTTGATTTCATCAAAATAATTATTTAATAATTTTAAAAAAATCATGATCAAAGCAATTATTGTCAGAGTTGAAGTGAATCACATGTAACATTATAAAATCTGAGGGAAACGAACGACATTGTCCGTACATTTTTTATCTAAAAACTTATTAAAATTTCTTTAATATTTCTTCGTACATGAGTTTTTGTTTCATTTTTGCTTTTTTTAATTAAATTAAACTTAAATTAAATTTGAATTTGGCAACGAAAATATTATTATATAACAAAGTATATTTTCTCATTTTGTGATTGCTTAAGAATATTGTGTAGGTCATTAAATTTCAAATTTTCTTGTCTATTAAGACACTTCCTGCAAATAAAATCCTGTTAAATACCGTTTCATCGTGTTCCGTCTTCAGCTTTTTCTTTTCAGTCTTTTCTGCCAATTTTTTTTATTTCCTTTGTCCATCTGTCGAATGATCTATCTACTTTCATTTTGCTACTTGAGCCATTCAGTATTGTTACTCTTTTGTTCCATTTCTTATTACTAATCGTTGCCACGTGTTTAGCTTATTTCCCTTTCAGTCATTGATAATAATTCAGAACATCCATAACTATTATCTTTGTTTCTTTTTCAACTAATCGTTTCAAAACTAACATATTGCACTCTATTTCCTTTTGCCAAATTTTAATTTTTTTTAGTGTAATTACTGTACATAACGGGGTTTTATTGACTATTATCTTGTTTTAAATACATTTGGCGTTAATTTTGTTGAAATGTATTATTCATAATTAAATGAAATTACGTGATGTAGTATTATTTATTATATATATATATATATATATATATATATATATATATATATATGTATATATATATTTATATATATATTGTAATTTTATATTATTTAAAGATCTATGCTAATAACCCACCTGTAGATGTTGTAATACAACGAAACCTAGGTCGTGGTAAAGAATTTAAATAAAGTAGAAATAATACTACATCACGTAGTTTCATTTAATTGTGACTAGTATCCGTTTATTATAACTATTTTTCCATACTTTGCTTTTCATAATATCCAGTGCTCCGCCTATTTTTGCTGCCATAAATTTTAAACCATATTTTTTATTAATTTTAAACCATATCGTTTATCATTAATCTTAATTGTGTTACCATTCCAAAAAAAAGTAAAATATTTTCAAAGTATCCAAACTTAATTAAATATCATCCATTTATATTGATCCTTTCCCAAGACCAATTTGAAGTTTTTCGTTATATTTTTTAATAATAGAAATGTACTAGGATCTGGTGGAATAGAAATAGCTATGGTATAATGGATCATTCTACTTAAGGTCTATTTATTTGATGGCTTATTCTGTCTAATTTAACTTGTTCAAAAATATTTTTTAAAATTTGTATTACATATAAAAACCCGAGGAAAGGTTTCATTCTTATAAATTTGTAGACGTGATATCATGAAACATGATATCGAACGCTTTATAGAGTTCAATTAAAAGAGGTGCAAAAGTGGTCTAAATGCTTCATATTTTTCTTGCCCTAGAGCTTGTTTTTCACAGGCTGATGAATTTTTTTAACTTTTTTATTATTTATTTTTTTGCAAATTGTGCGAATTATTTCCAAAATGTACTCTATATTTCGTTTCAAATTCTTCCCCCATTCCTCTACTTACTTGAAAAAATTAATATAAAAAAGGACTATTAGTCAGAAGACATTAGTCAGAAGATTTGTAAAATTAGAAATTTCTGTAACTTCTTTGATACTCCCTGGCAACAACTTATCTACTATTAGTCAAAAGACAATTAGTCGGAAGCCTTTTTTTTCGAATTAGTCAGAAGCTGACTATTAGTCAGAAGACTTTTGTAAAATTAGAAATTTATATAATGTTCTGAAAACTTCTTTGATACACTCTGGCAACGACTTTCCTTCCGTACAGAGAAATTGTTATGGCAAGTGGCATATAAAATTAGAGTAATTCGAATAATCTATTCCTTCCTGAAAGTGAATTTTATATAAAATCCCTATTCTAACACGTGATTAATATTAAATTGAACCGACTGTAGAAGTCTATGCAACAATAATACTATTGTATGAAATGCTGCTCATTCCGTGTTTCCGTATCCTCTGTCCGCTTCAAATTGTTCACACCTGTATAAAAATTTAAAACTCGACATTTACCGCCTAAAACCCGACACTTTAAACTCTAATTAAATCGATAACCTCGATTTACAAACCTTACTTCATTCACTTAAATTTTTAGCAAAATTATATTTTTGCTTGATTTCTTTCACCTCATAAGACATCGCATAAAACCAATAAAAACATAACAGTAATAGATTTTGTTTATCGGTTTAATACGTTATTATATTTGCATCACATATATAAATGTAACTTTTCCGCCTTTACCTTAATAATCCATTAAACGAACCGTTCTCATGCAAATTACTCTTCATAATTACCACCCCAGAAAGGAAGCGTCAGCTATATTGTGAACCGCGTCATGATTTATTAATCAATTAGGCATTATCTGCATTAATTATTCTGGACATTTGAATATTTGGTACAAACAGGACTTTATATTTGGTGGCAAAGTATATTAAGCAAAATTTTGAATAAATTAAATATAATGGAAGTAAAATGATTTTTACTTTAAAATATAACAATTTGTTATGTATTTTTATTGGGCAGACCTTGTTTATTGAACAAGGTCTGAGCAATAAAAAAACATAACAAATAAATAAAAAACTTCAACAAACAAATAAAAAATTACAAATTATAACATAACATTTATTTCGAGTAAGACTCCAGTGAAGCAACTTTTCAGATGTATTTACTTGACATAAGTTTCTAAACAGAGTATACGTTTAAGGGATTGGTGTTTTTTTCTAATAAAATATTTTTGTAACTTATTGTTTCTTTATAAATTAAGTTCCTTAAAATAAAATTTACATTAATATAATAATAAAAAAAATATGATTTACTTAATTAAATCGTACGTCTTGTTTTCCGTAACTCGTGTGAAATGAAATTACTAATATAATTAAATAGTGTTATAATTTAATAGTTTCTTACGTATTATCATAAATATCCAGTACTTATTTTATCCATTTCTTCCAAAAGACTATGTGCGTTTCTGTGTGTATACGTACGTGTGTACATATGTTTGTATTTGTACCATAATTGACTGTCTATTAGTAAATAAAATTTCTGAAACAATAAATGACGAATAACAATTTCACAGTTTGTGAAAAATTACTGTAGTTTCAAAATTTAGTATTTCACTTACTGCAATAATATGAACAAACAAAATATTAATTTTCTTTTATGATTTTCCCAGGATAAAATGTAATTTCTTGACATCGGGTGCTCTTAAGCAAAGTTGAAAAATAATTTAGAGAAGATAATTTAGCAAAATGGACATTTTACTATTCATAATTCACATTAAAACTGTTATATTTAGAACTAAATTAGTCAAAGTACGCTGGAGTCATAAATAAAGTACTTTTAATGACCCTACAATATTTAAAATAAAATTATAGAGAAGAATATATAAAGTATAAATGTCAAGCAAAAATTTAATATATCTTTAATTCTGCACTGATTTGTTATACGTTTAAGATGATACTGATCTTACTTACTTACTTAAAGTAACGTTACGTTTAATAACCGCATAGGAAAAAGTAATAGTAACATCGCTAAAGTACTCCATATTTTTAAATCTTTAGCTGGAGGAAATCAGCATGTTTTGCTGTGGCGATTTGTAAATGACATTAAATACCATAATCCGAAACGATCAGAGTGGTAAATAAATTCCTTGTTTCTTGGGTGATTATATTCGTTAATTAAAATACAGATTTGTGAAATTATTATGCAACTTACATCTATTCCTCGTACTTCTTTAACGCTACTCACAGTCGTTATTATTCAATGGATAAAAAAAATTCGTACCAATTGAAATTATTATTAATTATGTATATATTTTGTATAATTTTGTAATATGCACAAAAATATTTTAATTGGATTATTATGATGCTTTTATCACGCCCTACACCTTCACTTACAAATTTTCATTTCAAACTTTCCGACAATTTTATTTCAATACTAAAATATTTTTTTTAGTTCATCTACTTATAACATGAAAGTAATTTTATTCAATCCAGGGTGTTAGTTATTAAAAGTATAGCTAAACTCCACACCCGTAAAATGAATAGTATGAAGCAAGGTATCATTATTTTATACATTTCGCAATACTGTTTTTTTTAATAATGTTGCTTTTCACACAGGTTTCCAGCATATTAGGAAAATGATAATAGGGTTCAAATAGAGGACTATAAAATCAAAATTATTCCATTAGTGTACCTTTGATCTTATTGGTAACTTTATTTTAAAAATTTGTGGAATAAGTTACAAAAAAACATTAAAATTTGACAACAATTTTAAAATACGTTTAGCAACTTCTCTACGCAAAAATCTTTAAAAAAAAGAGAAGCCTATTTAATTAAATCATTGGAAAGTGTTGTCAAAATGGGCTTAGAAATAAAATATTTTTTTCTCCTCTCTATTTGATCTTTTCCTTAGTTAAACAAGGATTTTAATTGTTCATTGTGTCGATATTTAGTGAAAATCAATCAATAATAATTTTCCTTCTTCCTCTCTCTCCATAAGACCTACCCTCCTCGCTAATTCAAGATGAAATACGTATTCGATTGTACGAGTATTTTCGCTGCGCTTATTATGTCAAAAAAGGCCAGATAAAGTGAGCACGTATTTAAAATATGTCATACTTAGATTGAACAATTTCTTGATTCCTATATATAAAACATAATGTTCATGAGCAATTTTCGTTAACATATTTAAGAGTACAACTCGAGATGAAATCACGAAACAACTATGAAATCACGCCACGATTATTTTCGCTGTTTGAGGACTGAATCATTATTTAAGATTCTAAATCCAAGAAATATTTCAGTAAGGAAGAATATTCAGGACATTACTAAAACTAATATTATAATTTTCCTTTCAAAATATTTAAAGAAAATTTCAATTGTTCATCTATTATCTATCATACTACTTCCTGGCTTCTTCTTAACAAAATTTCGTTTTGCTTTCACAGATTCGATTATACACATCACATAAAATTAACAAAGGTATCGATTCAAAGCCCTTTATGAGTCGTCCTTAGAATGCTATTATCTTTACGTCAGATTACCGAATATTACTGCTACGCGGTTGCTTCAAAATTAGTCGTTTTCATGCAACTTACTTTTCATAATTTTCATTTACGGCCCGCAATGTAGCTGGCGCTTATTTTCCACTGTATTACAACATCTTCGGTTGGGTTTTTAGCAAAGATTATCTTCTTATTTTGACTAATAACTCACTTAAAGATGTAACACAAAGAAGATAAGGTCGTGGTAAAGAACTTAAATAAAATAGAAATAATACTACACTACGCACTTTCATTAAATAGTAAATAAAACTGTAATACAAATTCTAAGAATATTTTATTATGTAATTTTTGGTTAATTGAAAAACAAGGTTAATTGAAAACCCTTAAATTGTATAGAAATCTATCTTTTATTTTTTTTATAATATTAGCGTTTATATGCAATTTCTATCGCTTGGGGTAGGGAAACTTGAAACTAATAACATTGTAAACACATTTAGTAAAAAATCGATATTAGCATCGAAAATCACTAAGAAACTTTAAATGTACATAAAAAAGGAAACCTGTATTCAATAGATGGCAGTAGCCTGAAAAGTAGCAGTTATATATTTTTAAACACCTGAACTAACCTAAAGGTGTAATAAATTTTTGATTAAAATTTTTAAAATTTCTGATTGCTAATTGAAGCGTAAAACAAAAAGAAACAAACAAAAAAATTCATATTTGCAGATTGGGAGTGTTATCATACGTCTGTGTTCTTGATTTTAAATAATTTGTTAAACAAACTAAACATAAATTTTTTACGATTCAGTTAGATCACTCCAATATCGTGTTATCTAGTATTATAAATTAGAACTATAAGTTTGTTAAAATATCGGAAAGAAGTTTATGCAAAAGAACAATTCAGTCCAACGGGTGCATGCAGGTATTCTAGTTTAAATGGTATACTTCAATAATGCTGAAACATATCACGGAATTCATAAAAATGTCGCGATACTTCTCGCTATTTATTTACGATAAAAGCGCACGCTAAGATTACTACAAATACAATCCAAATGATCAACGTCTAAACTATTTACCATAATTTCGATCCACTTCGCCATTCCTTTCATTAATAACAATTATTAATCAATCCCAATCATTTTCACAATTTCCTTTCTCAGTCATCCGGCCTGCATTCAATTTCCATAACAGGGAGGCTCACCACCTCATCATCGATCGATTCTGAGCCGCATTATTTGTCATGAGCCAGTATATATCTTGCTGCTTCTGAATTAATCGCTCGTTTGATGAATCATTTTAGATGATAAATTATTTGAATGAAGATTGCCTAAGAGGAAAAGGTGTACTTGGTATTGTAGCAGTTGTTCTCTACAAATATATATTATCGTTATTTAATTTTAGAAGTTGAGACATGCACTTGCTTCGAAAATTTGTTCTGCAACATTGTTTTAATTTCAGGTCTTTTTCAAAGTAAAAATGTAGCGAGAAGTCAAAAAAACTAACGAGTGTAATAATCATTTGTAATAATCATTTGTATTAAATGCTTGCAGAGCCCTCATAGCAAAAATATTATTGAGCATGTTTTGAAATTCCTACTCAAGTAAAGAATACTTATTCAATAGCGTAAATTTATCACTTGCAGGTAAATTGATCTGTCTTGTAAAGTTAACTAGATCTATGTTTTGAAGTTTTGCAATGAAAATGAATGGCTTTTTCGTAAGTTGTAACTGTTCAATTGTTAATTGTATAACAAAATTAGAGATGGATTTAAGTGAGTCTAAACTTCAAAGCTTACAAACAGATACGTCATATTTAAGGTTTAACAATTACAAATTTGCGGTGATTTTTTACAATGGTTAATTGTCATTTAATATCTCCAATTTGTTTATGTGGATAATTACTTAATATGAATTCAGAGCAATTAAACGATCTTGTCCGTAACAAGATAAATTGAAATTTAAAGTGTATTCTTTAGTAATATTCTATTATAAACTGATTTCTAGTATACATTTTTTTTAAACGAATACTTTTGATCTAATATACTTCATCTCCAGATCTTCTTGGGAGTATAAGTATCTGATACATTTCTCTTAGATGTCATGATACAGAACTCTTAATTCACTGATCCAAAAAAATCCATTTACGTTCAACTTCCAGTAATGTGCTTCCTTGGAATTTTGTTTAGTATTATGCTTCAGTTTTAATGAACTTTCAAAGCGTCTTTAGCATAATTAAAATATATGAAATAACGACGGAAAATTTTCTACGGCTTTCATTTGAAACTACGAAAATTTTATTATATTTCTTTGTATAAATATATTGAAATGCTTTCAAAATTCAATAATGGTGAATTGACCAAGCCTAAAAAACGTTAACTTAAACTTAATTAATTAGTATACACTTAAAGCCGAAAAAATATATCCAAATTTAGGAATTTTCTTTTACGTAGAAAAAATAATAATTTTACAAAAAGTGCATTTAATATGACCTTAATATTATGTATTTTAAAATGTTAAAGGTATAAAAAATTAGACCTTTTTACAGAAAACGCCTTATTCCCAAAATATATTTGTCATTTGAAGCATTTATCAACATACAACATTTTAGTTATACGGCATGATTTAGACCGAAATACAAAACAATTTCATTATCCACATCGTAGGAGCTAGAAAAGTTAACAGAATTTTTCAAAATATTTATATTTTTTAAGGAGCAGCGATTTTACAAAAAGTAATTATCAATTGAAATTCTTAATCATTTAACAGAAGCTAAATTTCCATTTCGTGGTTAGTCTGTAGTGTAATTCAAATGTACCTTTAAAAAAAAATTTCAAATTATAAGTAAATTTTTTCTTCACCAACGACCAAAAGGTTTTTAATTTTTACGAGTACTTTGATAAGGCGTTATAGCTGCAAAAGTATAATAAAAACTGGCAGCAAGTCAACAGGAAATTTGCAAAAACATCTGTTAAGTTTATTGAAAATTATTTTTCGGCAAGCCTGTTCCCAAAAAATTATTCACTGGTGATGCTTCTTTTTACTTCAGTCTAAGTTGCATTAATTCTATAAGATACAGACTATTAGGATTTTATAATTCATAGTTAAAGTGTTGTTACTTCTGTATCAGATAAACTGAAATTGCAGCTCAATTGCTGTTAAATTATTATCAAGCAATTTGCGGTTCACTTTTATCACCTTGAGGAATTTTATGAGTATAATCGTTATTTAAAGATCAATTAAACTTTGTATATATGATGCATTTTCGCTGTTTAACAATACAAAATTTGATTTTATTTTTTTATTTCATGAATGCCTAATTGCGATACGATTTTTACTAGGAAGTGAATATATTTAATTTAGCTAAATTTTAGATTAACCATCATCACCAGATTTTTAATTACTGATTATAAACATAAATGTATTTAAAATGCATGTAAACTCATCCTTTAAGTAAAACGGTTTAATAGAATTTCCTAAAATAAGGAATATAATGCAAAATTAATGTTTTGAAATTTCTAAGTACTGATGTAATCTTGCATCGTGTAAGTATCAGTAAGAATTTTTTTTTAAATTTTCTACTTGCTAAAGTTTTACAATTGCGTCTTTCATAGTACGAAATCATTACGATATACTCAATTACTATAAATAAAATAATTATTCGTATTTCTTTCATAAATGTACACAAAATATAGAAACAATATGACATAAAAAACAGTGTGAGACCAAATTTAGACTATCTGTAAACTGAGGCACGTCTGACCCAGTTAGAAAACGATAATACGTGAGCATTGAGTCTCAAGGGAAGTGTCAACTGCAAAGAAAGGTAGGTCCGAGCGAGCACTTTCAATAAATAGCGATCGAATTCAATCGCAGCGCCACAATTTCCAATGTTGTTTATAAAATGGCCCACTCAGGTAAATTTTCTAGTTTAGTAAAAATTAGAAAAAAACCTTTAATTTAACGTCCTGCAATTCAATGACGTCGATATTGCAGTCAATAAAGCCTAACAAGAACTTTTAAATGTTGCGTAATATAGATATTTGCATAGCAATTTTTAGTGATTAAGAAACTGATTTATTCCTAAAAAACAAAAGCAACGAGAAAATATAATTTTCAAATTAAAACTTTCCATCCAATATGATACACTAGTGTTATTTAAAGTAAAAAAATATTTCAATCAATTTTTTTTTATAATTTTTCACCTACGTAGAAATAAAATACTGGCACTTAAAATATAATGATGTAAATGAGCTCAGTAAATGAAAACAGACGTATATTTTTTTCATAAGCTGAATTTTTATCTACTGTGTTTTCACGAAGAACGTATCTGTTATCAAGACAGGTGTATTAAAAGTATAAAAAGAGTGTTTTGAAAGGAAAAGTACATAGATATATATTAACCATATTGGTGTTTATGTGTATGTACCTACGTGCATATATACGCTTTCAAAGGCTTGTTCACATTAAATTCAAGACGAGGACGGTGCATTACAGGAGGCATCAGTTTCATTACGGACTGTTTTATTTTATAGTTTTTAAGGGAAAGGACAAAGAGAAAAGTTACAAGCTAAAAAATCTATTCCACCTTCAGTGCCATCTCACGTCCTATATTACCCAAAAGTTACCAGAAAGAAATAAAATTTCGTCCCAATTGAAAAGTCCCTGTTTTAAAGAATTGAACTGATACAAGAAAACTTAATTTTTTAGATAAGTTATAAACTTTATTTTTCAAAATATATTCACGAAAAATACTATAAATTTTTCTTAGCGAATATGCTTATCGTACTCTACATCGTTCGTCACCGTAGATTGACTTTTCGTCTGATTTCTTTCAACTCGCAAAACATCTTACAATAAAGATATTAATACTAATGGCTTTGTTACTCATTTTTAGCGCTTTGCTGAATTTGTTATCTGTTAAATAAAACGTTTTTATGCAAAATATCCTCGTCATATCCACGTCGGAAAGGAAGTGTCAGCATATTGTGAATTGGGTCCTAATTTATTCATCAGTTAGATGTTATCTCCGTTAGTTGTTTTCGCCATTTATATATTCGCTATAAATGGAGTTATTATATTTGGTGAGATGAAAAATTTTGGGCAGACTATCTCAATAAATAAAAAATACTAGAAGTAACGTTCAATATTTAGAGCCTATAAATTAATTTGACTTTAAAAATGTATCTAATTGTTCTAAATAATAAACAAGCTGATCTTATTCGTAAAACAAAGAAATAAAAACAAATAAAATTTATTTAACATTTATACCAAATTTAATACTCTTTCTCAAATGAATGCTTCAAGAAATCTTATCTATGAATCCTCCGATAAAGGTAATAATACCCAACTTTTGCATCATGACTTCAGTGAAATGACTTGTCAGAAGTTTTCACCTAAAATAATTTTCTACAAGAAGGATGCCTTTAAGGCAATTGTGGAAAATGTATATTTGCTTACAGCTTATTTGCTTGAAGCTACTTTATTTATTATAATTAACATTAACTTTGTTGCGTAATATATTTTCATAAAACGTAATAAAATCAACCGGAGAGGGTGCATATTACTATGAATGTCTGATAAACTCTAACATCTAGAGCCAAGGTTACAGTGCTTTTGCAACCTTTGTCAAGACTTCTAGAAACCCTTCCTTTTCATAAGTTTTTTTTAAATATTTTAAAATTAAATAAAACTACGTGATGTAGTATTATTTCTACTTTCTTGAAGTTCTTTACCGCGACCTAGGTTTCGTTTTATTACAACATCTTCAGGTGGGTTATTAGCAAAGATCTTTGCTAATAGACCACCTGACGATTTTGTAATACAACAAAACCTAGGTTGCGGTAAAGAACTTATAGAAAATAGAAATAATACTACATCACGTAGTTTCATTTAATTCTGAACAATGAATTTCTGAAAAATTAACGCCAAATATATTCAATAGTAGTTTGGAAATAAGACGTTCGGCTCATATTTTTTCTTACTTTTTCGTATTGAAACAAAATATCATGATGTATTTAGCAAATGATCTACGCAGTTAACTGATTTGGAATAAAATCGAAACGAAAAATATCAGTCACTATGTTTTAGGAAAATATCGTTAATATTTTATGCAATTTGATCATTGTTTTATTTTACCAAATAATTTAACGATTTTTTGTCGGAAGCATTTTAGAAATTAATAGAAATCTCTCTTTCTCTCTCTCTCTCTCGTTCTACCTTTCTTCAGGTTTAGAAGAAAAGTAATATGAGTATCTAATTATACCCTTTGTTTGAGGCGAATTATGTTAAAAAATCATAAATACCTTGGAACTAATTGAATATTTATACATATTGAATTAACGGTTTTCAAGCGAAGTTCGCAAATTGACATACGATCACTGGTCTGAATAAATCAATCGAACGCTACCAGTGCGTGTAATTTTAAATGAAACGCACTAATTTTATTCCTATTTGTACCATGAAATTATAAGTCACTTCGTGTCGCAAAAGTTTTCTATAAGAAACTAAAATTGATTCCGTAATTTCAAGCAGTTAATTTGTAGGGCGAAGACGTGCTAGCCGTTCTCAGCTTACGGCTATACCCAGGATGAAACAATGCCATGTGTTGTTAATTATTTACACGATACAGGTTATTGATTCGTGGCACCCACACATAAAGAATAACTGTGTATTTATAACAAACTTCTTTCATGTAATTTACTGATTATAAATCTGACATAAAAAGTGAACAAACTTAACACGGATTAAAAATGGCTTGTTTTCCATTTCATTAATACACGTATTATATTCCTTCAAAGAATTTAATTCACTAGTTATTATTCATTTTGGTTTGTTTTATTAATTTTTCACTGTAAATGTGGATTTTCATCCTAAAAGTTATATTTGTTGCTCTGTAGACTTTTCAACTTGATATCTTTCCACTTATGTTTTATTAAAAAAATAAGTAATTGCGAACAGTAGGCCGAAGCCAATTCTTAAACCACAAGTTCCTAATAAATATATTGTACTGCATTTTCTGTGCGACATTATTTACAGTTGGCCAAGAGTTGTTCTTTTATATAAAATATTGTGCCGGTCTTGATAATTTTACTTTTTTCTTTCTGTAAATAAAGAATAATCGTAAAAAATGTACATACTAAAAACAGCTCCGCTTGTGATTATCTTAATAAAAAATCTACTCCAATTGTGCTTTACTCTGAAAATAGTACCCATAAATGTCAAATTTACGTAATCGTTCATATTTATTTAAATGTTTGGATTTGTTACTTTAGTTCATGTTTATATTGGAAACATTTTTAAAATAATGAATAATGTCGTTTAATATATCCTTTTGAGTATTAATGTATATTCTTCCATTTAAAAACCAATAGAAAGTGAAATGTCTAATGATGTTAAACCTTTTTTTTTCAAGTTACTTAAATTATCAAAATCCTATAAGTGCTTCATAGCGGTATATTTAGAGAAGTAGTTGGTATATTAATGCGAATCCTAAATGTAATGACACTCATTGCTTTCTTTTGTTACATATTTTAATTTACTTTATGCAAGTTTCATTTCAAACTTTGGTAATCACAAACGATGAATTAGTAAGAAAGAGAAGCTTGAAGCATAAATTGACAAGAATTAGGTCGGTAAGAACTCATAAACAATAAAATAAAAGTATTTTTCACGTAAAATTCATTATTAAATATATTTATTTATTTCATTTATAATTACCTACAAGAAACTTGCTCTATCCAAAAAGTGCTGCATGCTATTGGTACACCGATAACCAATAAATGATCAGGAAAACGTGAATAATTAATTGTTTTATGGCTAAACAGGTGTTTTAACAAAAGTACTATAGCTATTTTGTATACAAGCTTGATATTGAGTAATTTTTTTGTTTTAATGCTAATGCAGTTTCTTTACATTGTTTCTACATGTTGTAAAATAAAATACAACAAAAGTAAATTTAGTTTAAAAATTTACAAGTCATATTTACGAATACCTCAAATTAGAGAGGAGTAAAAATTTTGAGTCGTTTTAAAATTTCTTTGGTTTTCAAAAGTACAATAAGCGTATTTTATTGAATAGTTATATTAATTTAAACAGCATATACTAATTATGTGTATTATCATCTATAAAACAGTGTAAAACTATGTCGTTACAAGATATTTCAAAAACTATTATTTAATCCTATGATAAGCATTTGGGACCTTATACTTAACTACATATGACTGAAGATAATTTTCATTAACAAATTTTGGGAAAAATTTGTAATCCAGAATAATGTCAATATATCAGTACATTGAAAGGGTCAAAAATAATATTACGATATATACAAAGTTAACAGTGAAATCAAACCAGAATTATTTTCTCTATTTGGGGGTTGAGTCACTATTTATGATTCTAAATTACGACTATATTTCAATACAATTGTTAAAATTATTACTATAATTTTACGTTTGTGTCCATTAAAAGATATTTATATTGTTCATCCTACTTCCTTCCTTTCCTCCTCATCTCAAATTTGATTATACACATAAAATTCTTAAAAAGCTGCCAAAGACATCGATTCAAAGGTCTTTTTACTCGTCGCTAACATTTTATTTTTGCAACAGTTAACAGAATATGATTGCTCTATTCTTGGTGAATTACTTACCCACTAAATGAATCATTTCATACAAATTGATCTTCATAACTTTCTCCCGGGAAAGAAACGTCAGCTTTATTGTAAGTAGCGTAGTATTACTACTTAAATATTTAAAGTAAATAGTATATGTTAAATATAAAAGTGGTAGATATATCAGGAGAATCTTTCAATTAATCAACATGTGAAACCGCATTTGATTTTCAAGGGATGCTCTTATGGACGTCTTACAGACAGATAGTTATCAACGAATGCATAGTCCTATGAAACGACGTGGGGCGGTATCAATAATAAGACACACTAAACCCTTTTTAATTATGATTATATAGCTAGTAAATATATTCTCGAGGACACGATAATTTTCTTGCATTCTCTCTTCTTTATAAAGAATTTAGTTTTAATTTTTCTCCCTATATATACAAAAGACTCTTGCAATATCATACTATCTAATGTCTGCCTATTTATAAAGGTTGTTCTGCCAACAAATTTTATCTCTCATAACAAAATAATTTAAATTTTTAAAAAGACGAAATTTTTATACTAATATAAAAAAAATAGGAAATGTTTTTTAAATTTCCACTTATATTAAAAAGAAATACCAAATATGCAAACTTAAAATTTCGTTCCAAAGTTATTAAATAATGCTTGCTATCCTATCGTAACCACTGTATAGTTTGGGAACCACTATTTAATCTGTTATTAAGTTTTTTTTCATTCTTCGTCTCATTACTTTGTCCAAAAATATTCACTTCACATAATAATAAAAAATTAAAAAAATTAAATTAAAATTAAATTTAATTTGTCTTAGGAGTACAAGAACATTTTCGTTGAGTATAAACGCAAAACATTTAACCGCAAATATTTATCAGATTTATTGAAAAAAAAAGAACGAGAGGTGTACTGGGACACCCGATTGGAACGAAGTGGCTTTCGCTATATATTATGATAAAAATAAAAGGCACAATGAAATAAGTTAACAACGTTTGATAGTAATTAAATGAAAAGAAATAAATAAAGCAATCACGATATTCTTTACATTTTTGAGCATTGCTTTTTTGATCTTATAAATTGTGACTCAGTCGTCGACGCCTTAGTTGATTCGCTATTGAAGTGAAACATTTATTTATATGTAAATATATATGTGTGTATATGTATATATATATATATATATATATATATATATATATATATATGTATATATATATATATATATATATATATATATATTATCTACAGAAATAAAAACCTTTCAGCACAATAAAACATTGTTAATTGTAAGTTTGTCTTAGGAGATAGCTGCAAATCAAATGGGTCTGGTAATAAACGATTCCAATACTAAGTATATGGCTATACAAAAATCTCCACCAAATAATGCACATTATCGCTTGGAGACTGGCTCACATACATTTGAAACGGTTGACTGCTTTACTTACCTTGGATCTTGTGTTAACAACAAGAATGACACTATCTCTGAAATTCAGAATCGCATATCATCGGCCAATAAAGCATTTTTTGGATTAAGCTCCATCCTTAAATCTTCTTTATGGTTCAGAAACCTGGCCCTTGACTAGAACTGGAGAGAATAAAATAGCAGCCTTTGAAAGAAGGGTTCTGAGGAGAATTTTTGGGGGTGTCAAGGAAAATGGTATTTGGCAAAGACGTCTTAACTCAGAAATCTATAGGTTGTTTGGTGAGCCTGATGTCATGAAAACCATCAAAATCAAAAGAATTAACTGGGCTGCCCACGTATCTAGGATGAAAGATGAAAACCCAGTAAAGGAAGTTTTCATCGCAAAACCTCTAACAACTCGTAAAAGAGGTAGACCAAAATTAAGATGGATCGATTCAGTGGAAGAAGATTTTAACATTCTCAGGATAAAGAACTGGAAAACCCGGGCGAATAGTAGAACCTCCTGGAAGAATCTCCAACAGAAGGCATTGGCCCACCCTGGGCTGTCGTGCCAAATATGATGATGAATTGTAAGTTGTAAAAAATAATAATGGCAAAGAAGCAATTCAAGCACAATCTTTTACACAATTATTCACAATTAAACGAAACTACGTGATGTAGTATTATTTCTACTTTCTTTTAATTCTTTACCACGACCTAGGTTTTGTTGTATTACAACATCTTCATCTTTGCTAATAGCCCACCTGAAGATGTAATAAATCGCTGTCTAGTTTCATTTAATTGTGAATAATGAATTTCTACAAAATTGACGCCAAATATATACAATAACAAAACCTTTTAATTAAACAAACCTTGCGTAATACGTAAACATTATTGTATGCTTTAATTTTACTATCAGTTAATATGTAAACTTTTGTCAATGCAAATAACGGATCATACCAAAATTTATGTTTTAAAGAAATCATTCACTTATTGTCACTTTAACACTGGTACTTACCTGATTTCATTACCATCCTCACCTTTTACTGAATCACTTCACAATTTACAATTTTTTACTGATAACAATAACACAATTCTGAAAAAAGTGAATAGAAATTACAAGTATTATGACTCATAGTTAATACATTTACAGTAGCAAAGGTGTCCGTCGAAATCTTATACTTTTTGAGCTAGCTCTCACTCACCAAGCGTGTAACGTAATATAAGGAAGTTTGTTCTAATTACTTATTTATTTATGTAAAGTTTACGTGTTGAAAAACTGGTGGAAAGGAGAAATCACAAACAACTTTGGACATTTATATTTGACGAATAATGAAATTGATTAAAATAATTTGTGGCATAAATTATTGTATATTCAAACAAACGAACAAATTAACACTTAGTGTTAAAAAACTCGGGCTTCCAAATATTGCAAAGTTATTCCTCTAATCTCACTTCCCGTCTGGCGTCAAGTTCTGTTATTAATTTCGCTTCACCTCTGTCTTTCAGTTCCGTTCGTTAATTTCACTTCTATCTTCAAGCACTAAACATCTGTTTTCCAAGTTTTGTTTGTTAATTTTATTTAACATCTGTCTTTAAATTATGTTTGCTTATTTCACGTTATATCTGCTTTTAAGTTCTGTTTATTAATTTCATTTAATATATGTCGTCAAGTTCTGTTTGCAAATTTCACTTCACATCCGGCACCAAATTCTGTTTATTAATTTCAATTTACATATATTTCCAAGACCAGTTTACTAATTCATCTTTACATCTGACTTCAAGTACTGTATATTTACTTTATTTTATATATCTATTCAACGTGAAGTAGAGTTAATAAAGATATTTTGTTTATTAAGTTCACTTTCCTACTGTTACCATATTTGTTTGCTAATATCACTTAACCTCTGTCTCCAAGTTTTGGTTTTTCTGATCTTGGTTTACGTCTGTCTTTAGGTTTTGTTTACTAATTTAAGTATATCTCGGTTCAAGTTTTTTTTATCAATTTCATTTCACATCTATCTGGAAATTCTGTTTGTTACTTTCAATTCAAATACTTGGATACTCGATAAATGAAACCTTGTTCCACAATATCAATCACTACTCCAATAAATGACATAATTGTTTACATAAAAAAGGCTTATATTATTAATTCAAATATAAGTAAAGCAATAGAATATTTCTATTATATTTTATTAGCATATATTATACTTCATAATGGAATATCTTACAGGATTAAGAGAATATTATTCTGTTTTTTAAAGAACCGATACGTAAATTATGCAATTTATTAAAGCCTTTACGAAAAAAAATTATCATAAAATATTCGCTTAATTTTATAACGTTTTCCAAAAAAAAATTTTTGAGTATTTACAAGAGTTAAGAATTCTTAATTGCTTACATTAAATTCTGTAATAGGGTTAAGATTTCTTTTGTGTTTAACGTTTATATGTATATTTATGTAATTATATGTCTTAGTATTCAGCTTTTTTATTTCATGGACTTATATGCTGCTTTGTATATACTATGCATGAAAGTCTTAATGCCGACCATATTCTAACAATACACACATAAGATCTTGAATAATCATCGATACACATATGACATCTTGAATAATTATGCATATATATCATTTTTGCATTATAAAAAAATATTTTTATGAAATTATATTGGATAATAAAACCTTAAAATTATACTGTGAGCTTTCGTGTAGCATGATTTAAGTCAATAT
The DNA here is from genome assembly GCA_039881145.1 of Druceiella hillmani. Lineage (NCBI taxonomy): Eukaryota > Metazoa > Arthropoda > Insecta > Lepidoptera > Hepialidae > Druceiella > Druceiella hillmani. The sequence continues at coordinate 7,652,971 of JAYKKI010000102.1, forward strand.
TTCAACCATGAAAATTTGATTAGAGGTAACAATAATTTGTTACCGCTAATAACATTTTCATGATGCACACAATGTTATAATAGGCCATAAGAACGTGTCTATTTTTCATGCAAGTTATTCTGTGCATCAAACTGAAAAGAAAATATTGAGGAAATAAATGATAATTTGATTTATTATGTGCGATATTTTCCGAAAAAATCACTGTTTAAGTTGCAATGCTAACGAAGAAAGTTTACATTTTTTCCCACCAATGCGCTTCAAATACACTTTGTACCCAGAATCACTTGTGCTAATAACTTTGTTTATTGCACTCAGTTTACAAATATACAAATGTGACACCAATGAGTATCATTTAACACGTTATTCTGAGCAATATGAAAATTCATTATTTGAAAATACTGAACTGTATCTTAAAATCGCTGTCTAATTTGAAATTCCAACGAAAAAAAATTTAAAAATTTTATACACGTTTCTAATATAGGTAGGTAGATATATAAGAGACACCTTTTTTTAAAGTTTGTGAATATGGCAACACGTATGTTACTCGCGTTATTAAATGGGTACATTTTTGGAGTTTGCCGGATCCTTTATACTGTAATTGTGTTACAGTGATTTTTGTGTTTTGATACTGTACAAGTATTTAGCCAATATAATATTCTTCATGCAACAGGTTATTGAAATAAATATTAATGAAGTTCAAATTACTGTATGATTAAGGACAAATAATAAATTGATTAAGTTTCATACTTTACTTCATAAGACATAAAAAGGAAATTGGATCTACAACATTGTATTTTATTATAATTATGTAAAAAAATTTTGGTTAAAATTAAAAGTTATTGTTTTGAATGGCTGAACATATGCGATGCTGGAAAAATATTCAAAACTCAAGTAAATTTAAAAAAACAAAACCTCAAACTTCCGAAGAAAGTATTTGTTATACATTTTTCTTAACAATTTGCTCATCCTGGCAAAACGACTTTTTGCCTGGTTTCTTTCACATCATAAAACATCGCATAAAACCAATAGAGCTATCAATACTGAAGTCTTTATTACTCGTCTTTAGGGCGTTATTATTTTACATTATATGAACAAAAATTATTGTTCCACCCTAGCTTAATTAATGACCTGTTAAATTAATCGTTTTTGTGCAAACTATTCTTCATAATTTCTGCCGCGAAAAAGGATGCGTCAGCCATATCGTGAACCACGTCATGATTTATTTATCAAATAGATATTATCTGTATTAAATATTCCCACCATTTAAAAACTTCCTTTAATGGGCTGTTTTATTTGACGAAATAATATTTGAACTTTCTGAATTAATAAAAATCGTATGATACAATATAAAATATGCAAGAAATATAAACAGTTTAGACTTTAAAATTTACCCAAATTTTCTATACTCTAAAGTCTATATTTAGAAGTACAAAATGTTCACTAAGCAAAGGGATAACAAAACATGTTTCTAACAATATTTACATCGAATTAGGTACTTTAAGTAAAATTATTGCTTCTGTAAATCTATCAACGAATTCTCCAATAAATGCAAGGGTATGAGTATTGCACTCACGCCTTTTTCAATACGACATTATAAATTTCGTCAGAAGTTTTCATTTGAAATAATTTTATTAAAGAAGTACGCCCTGAAAATAATTACGCAAAACAGGTATTTTCTTCCTAATAAAACATCATTTATAACTTGTTCATGTCGTTAAATTTCTTCCTCATGTCGTTAAATTTCTTAACGTAAACGCGAATAGCGTGACTGCCGATCAATGAAAAAATTAAAGTTTCTTGAAGTTTTAGATAATGAGAAAAAGGAGTAGTAGTAAATGATCACTGATATCGATTTTCTAATGCGATAAACGTTTTATAATTAAATAGAGGGGGTGTGTATAGTAACGTGAATATCTCAAAACTATGACATCAAGACTCATCGTTAGATACAGTTTTCCCCCTACTTTGTGTAGAGTTCATTTATTTCTGTTTTTATTTTAAGATTTCGTATTCGGGAGTTCTAGAAATAGGGACAACATTTGTCTATTGTGTAGTTTTCAGTTTATCTGTGATGACGTATAAAATCAAAATAATGAAAAATATTTTTTGAGCCATTTTGAGTGCTTTCAATTCTCACACTATACGTAGAAAATTAATTCTCTTTCCAGAACCACTTCCCCCTTAAGAACTTAAAAATTTCTTACAAATACTTTTGAGCTAACAGAGCTTAAGGTATAGCTAATTAATATGCTTTAATACTAAGCCAAATTTTAAGTTTCTCCATTAAGCGGCATATTACAGAGGCGGCAGTGGCAAACGGATAGTGGAACACCTGAGTGATGTAAGGATATTTTCCCTTTTTGTTATTGCGGTACGGTAAAAATACTGATTTTTTTCGGCAAGAAATAATTGTAATTTTTGAATAACGTTTCATTCCTTCCTAGTTTCTTATAAATTAGTTTACTAGGTAATATTAAATATTTCTGTTATCAGTGCTACTTGAAACTTTTTTCTATCGTAGGGACAAAATGTTTAGTTTAATCTGTATATACCTTTTTTTATTATTGCCAGCTTCGATTCCTCAGTCGCTTCCCTTATGTTAGTACAGCAATCGGTTGTGTTTTAATTTTTAGTATTTTGAAACATTAATGAGCCATTCTCTTTATATGTTCTATTAAAGGACTACATACGCATGATTTGATTACGTGCATGAGCGTACGTGTATACGCGTGTATGTATGTTTATGTTAGTTCTATAATAGTTGATTATTATTAAATTAAATTTCTAAGACAACAAGGAATGAATATCAGAACCATGGATAAAGAGAGATTATTGTACTGTTAAAACCTAATTTTTAGCATATTGTGACAACACAAATAAATGAAATATTAAATTTCTTATGAATTTTTCCGGCATGCTAAGTAGTTTTGTGACATTACGTTCTAATAAAAAAAATGATTTTGTAAACTCTTTATTGTACGATATGTTATATAAAAATCCACAAAATATATTCTTTGTCACATCAACTTTAAGCAAGTGTCCTTACACTACGTTTTTACTGAACTAAATTAAAAAAATTATGCTGGAATCGCGTACAAAACACTTAACATATGATACTTCCAAATAAATGATACTTCCAAATAAATTGATTGTGTGGGCAAATCAGAATTTTACATATTTTTAAGTTGATTTTTGTTTTAAATCGGAGGTAATCATAATTAATTCTTATTAAGTGATAATTAAAATAATGCCACGTTAAAAATAGGGAAAAGTTTCAATAAAAGCGCTAAATTACCCTACTTTTTAATGGCTTATATCTTTAGCTGAAATAAATTCGTAAATTTTGTACTAGCGGTTTAGAAATTACATCGAAAAAATGGGACGTGAAACCTCTAGATATTTTATCCGCTTTCTGATATTAGTGAAAACGCTTTTTGATTCCGGTAAAAGAATAGAAGAAAGAAACATATAATATGGAAGTATAAAAAATATTATTTCTAAAACGGCTCTCAAGAGTATTTATTGATACAAATTTTGATACTTAAAACATATCAGCACAATATACTATAATAGAATATTTTTAGACAGAAACATTATATCTTATAAGGAAGAGGGCATTTAAATTTTTGGAAACATTATGCTACGTACAATTATTACTTCCATGTTGCTATTTGAAACCGTTATAACTCACGACTAAACTTGTTCAATGTTAATAAATGAAAGAAAAAAAAATCTCGCGGCAACCAAAATTATAAGAAATCTAGTCTACTTACTTTCTTCCCTTACGAATAAAAAATTCTTAAATGCGCTCAAATACAAATATTTTTTTCATACTTTCCATAATATTTTTAAAATTCTCATCTACTTGTAACATCAAAATAATTTGAAATAAATGTAAGTGTAGTGAATAGTTTGGCTAAAATTCATAATTTTGAAAGTCCCATTCATTAATCATCGATGTATTAAAACTGTAATAATACTTTTTATGTTTCTTTCTGGTATTTGGTACTAAAATCTCGTTTCATACACGAAATTACTATTTTAAAATAGGATAATAGGACGCAAATTACGATTTATAAATATAAATTATTCTGATAATCCTTTTTTTTCAGTTCCTTCAATCTCCATGGCAAAGTAATTTTATAAATAAAGAGATTCGTCACAAATAATAATACCAAATCGAATCAAAATTCCCAACTATATATAGCAAAATGTTTACATAGAAATCTAATCTTGAATAAAAAATAAAAGAAAAACATAATTCATGTTTTTAGACAAAATTAGTTCGAAAATTTACCGATTTCTTCACTGACCAGCTATTTCAATCATTGCTTTAATTACCCACTCATTTTAGAAGTTCATTAATATTTTGCAGAAATAAAAAAAATGTGTATACAAATATCCAAGTATCTCCGCTTCAATCCAATACACCTCCATATCCGCTTCTTAAATTCAAGCCAATTCACTCCAAAATTAATAAGACATCTTTCATTTTTGTGCCCAAAGAGGTTATTTATCGAAATAACAATAAAATTTTCCTACTGAATTTTTAGCATTGTTACCAATATGATGTGTTAAATTATTTGAACCTGCTGTATAATGAAAAACTACAATATTAATTTCGGTCCCTCTAGATCTCAGTTTGTAGGTACTGTCATAAAATAGAGCAGAAATAAGTTTTTGAATTATTTTTAAAGTTACCTAGTATTAAAATTATATTTAGCGTGTTTTATTGATTAGTTAGGTTAATAAGTACTGAAGTTACTGATCATGTATATTTCTATATGTAGAACTGCATAAAAACATCCTAAGATACGCACAACACATTAAATCAAGCCAAGGTCATATTCACTATTGTTATATTTTGGAACTAAGTCCTATGTAAATTGCAAACCGTGGAAATATTTCAGTGAAATTAAATTATTAACCTTTATCTACTGACGTGATATTTTTTACATAAGTTCTGACGTGGAGGCCTGAGCAGCTCGTGCCCTTAATCGTTGATGTAAACGATAAATGAAGATTTTAAGGTACAAATAATTACTGACTACCTAAAATAAGTATATTTAAATAAAACAAGTGTATTTTTAAAATTAATTTTTATTTTTAAGTGACATATTTATATTAAATTAAAAATTAATTAACATTTTTTGGCAAAATTTACTTGAGATCAGAAAACAGTCTGTATTTCCTAAAAGAACTTAACAAAGTTAATAACATTATTTGTTTTATCGGCCAACGTCGTGTCCTGCGGCTACATGTATATATAGCACACTTTTTATCTATTTCGTCCACTCATCCTTTGGTTGTATTATAGAAGTGGATTATTTCAGGCTTTCCAGTAGATTCATCAGTACCTTCAGCATGGTGCATAAAAGAATGACTGCCTTTTTTTTGGGGCATGCGAAACAAGTATATTTTGACCGGCAAAACAATAAAGTGTAGAATTGACTTCTCTTTTTTTTGACGGTAGGATTTCTTTCGGTATCTCACGTTTGTTTTTTTTTCAACGTGCCAACACATGTTAAACCCTTTTTCTTCAAATCATCAACAAGTTCAAGTGAATTGAACCAGTTATCACAAGTAATATTTATGTTACTCCCGTATAATGGCTTTGCGAGACGAATAACTGATTGCGTTGGTACCAGGAACTTTTTTTTATCATCTGACAAACCTGCACCATCTGATCCACGTCCTGTATATATATATAACAGTTATACAAATAACCATTTTTTGCGTCACATAAGCACATTAGCTTCAATCCGTATTTTGCTGGTTTCATTGGCATGTAAATCATTAGGTGTGAACGTCCGCGAAAAGGGACTAACATTTCGTCAACTGTGGCATACTCGCTGACGTTATAAACCTTTTGACAATTTTCCACAAATTGAGTATAAATTGTTGAAATTGCTGCTATTTTGTCAGTCTTCCGTCGTTCTTCGCGATCAACAGGGTTTTCAAATCGAATGCATTGCAAGATATTGAAGAATCTAATTTTTGACATAACACACCTGAATATCTCTCGACCCGTACCGTCTGTGGTGAATATGTAATCCACGTTTTCGTGATTTGATTTGAATACGGCCGTGTAAAAGAGTAGACCAATAAATGCATGAAGTTCAATGATATCTAAATTTTCTAATTCCGGGCGATCGCCTTTTGAAAATTTGGCTCTGTATTGATATATCTTTTCATTACTCCACTTGAGTATCTCCCGTAACATGTCATTGTCCATAAACTTATTCCATATTGAATAGGGTTCTTTTGAAACATTTGCTGTTAGGTTTGAAGAGTTGGTCCGTCTTATAATGTTGTGTTGAGGCGTCCTGTCTGCTCTTGATGGAGGTTGCCGTGACCATTTGTATCGGTTTTTGCCGTAGTAACACCGTAATGACCATAGTGGAAGTTCGTCTTCGGAAAAATCTTGTTCCGATTCCTCTTCAGGCTCTGAGTCACTCTGAGAATCTTCATTATGCCCTTGTTGCTCTGGAATAAATGTATCACCGAGTTCTTCTGTCTCTGAACCACTAGACTCTTCATAATTCATCCAAGATAAGAGAACTGATTCAAAATCCGGGTGTCTGGTCGCAACCGACTTCCTAATTCTAGAATAACGGGTATTATCTTCGTCATTAATGGTCCATTTTCGCCCCGATGATGTACTTGGTGCCATTTTATATTACTTGTCCAACTATTGAAAGAAAAAGTTAATATTAGTAACATAAGTGATTTTAAAAAAGTTACATATATACTGACGATGGGTCACAGAGGCCCGAAAAAAACTTCGAAATGAATTTACTTACCAAAATTGCGAGCGCTGACACGTAAACTACCACTCACAGCCGCGGCGTTACTAAACTCGAAGCTACAGGAAGCCGCGTGTGCGCCGGGTGCGGGGGAGGGGAATTATTCGATATTATTACTGTTTCTAGGACGGAGCGCCCCCACGTCAGTAGTTAAAGGTTAAAACTCTTGTTACAGTTTTACTTTCAAATACATTTAGATCAAATTAAAACCGCCCACCTATTTTCTCATTTCCTCTTTCGAAAGCACTTTCACCTTCGCTGATTTGATTACGTACATCACACAAAACTGATAAAGACTTCTATTCAACAAGGTCTTTATTATTCGTCGTTACCATGTTATTATCAGTGGCGTCGTGATATGAAGTTAAATTAGATGTTGTCTGTATTAATTACATCATTTAAATATCTGAAATAATTTGCATGTGTTGAGTTGTATTATGACGGGATACTTCAGGAAACCTTTTCAGTCAATCGATAAGAAAAGTCGTGCTTACATTTAATTGGACCGAAATGTGAGTAGGATTACTTTTTAAATATAGACGTACAGAAATAATTTTTGAATGTAGATCAAATTGTCTTTCAGAGTATACTCTGCATTCGACTAATATTTAAAAAAAAATTCTTGCGTACTACATTAAAAGCAATGGAACACATTGACTACTTGTAGTATATGAAATTAAATCTTAGGTAAAATTACCGATGTAAAAAACAATGTCATGTGCAAGGTAATAGGAAATGACATATTGGAGTATGAATAAAAGGATTCAACGTCCTTTTTGTTTACTGACGATGATATAAAGGGAAATTTAGAATATCGCGCTATTTTTTTGCCCATCGTTGATTAGCGCCGTGGTAGGCGATAATCACCTGAATTAATACAATCCAATGTAATTTAATACAAATTTTTTTCCTAATTAACATCAAAATCCTACTTAAAAACACAAGAAAATTAGATGTTTTTTTTTAGTTTTGGATTCATACCACGGTGAAATAAGAAAAAAAAGCCCAAGTTTAAAAACTTAGGGATTTGCCACAATTAAAACTGTGAGACGATATTAATTAAATAATGTTTATTGTTCTTTAGCGCCTAGGGTTTAGAGAATTGCATTTCATTGCAAATCGAAACTTTAAATAATTTGTTTTTTTTTCTTCTTAATTTTTTGTTTCATCGTGTTTTCAAAAATATTCACTGAAAAGTATAATGAAAAAATCAAAAAAGGACTTAATTTTTTGGTTTGTTTCCTAAATTAGCTAAAAGGAATTTGAAAATAAAACTATATTTTCGCCAAAAGTAATGCTAAAAGATATCATGTCAAGTATCTCTTTATTGAAATATGTGTTGAACGGTTTAATTAATTTAAGATGAGGTGACAAACAATTTTGGAAATTTGTATTTAATAAACAATGCAATTAGTTAAAAAAATTGTAACGTAAATCATTTTATTTTAAAGACGTATATGATGGTATCAATTAAAAAAACAAGCAAAAAAATTGTCAAATTAGTTTTAAAAATATATGAAAGTAAGCTGCGCGTGGTACGTAAAATACAAAAACATTTGGGGTGATATTTTAGAACGTTATGGGACTATTTGTCGCACGATACATTAGTTGGTCATTGAAAATATCTATCCCTGTTACCATATTATTCTGGTTAATTTGTATGTGTCGATAAAGGTTACTTTTCAAAATTAATAAGTTTTTTTATCAGTATTCTCATACAATTGAAATTTGTCATTTTGTTATGTGGAGAAAACAAACGATTGAGGCTGCGGTGAGTGACCATTTATATAAGGAAATTATGTTTTAGATTTTGATAAAAATATTATTGCATGCCATATATATATATATATATAGATAAATAGATTTCTTAAAAGTATTAAAAATATAACTCTATATTTTTTGTCATTTAACTCTCCTGGCTAATTGGAAAGTAATTAACCTTAAATTGTACAGCAATCTGGATTCAATTTTTTTTCCTGAATATTAGTTTGATCTGCGATTTCTATCGCGTGAAAAAGAGAAAAAATAGTGGTGTAACTTGAAAGCGACGAAAACTACTTCCAAAGATATTGCAACTTAGCAGTGGAAATGGCTACATAATTTTCGATACTCAGAATCAAAGAAAAGGCATGAAAAAATAAATTCGTACCTTGCAGTAAGTGGTCGTCAGTTAATATGTTAGCGTCATGTGATATTACATAATTTTGTTACCGTTGTTGTCGTCCCTAACAGTGTGATTTGTTTTCTATTGCAAAAAAATTCCATTGCAGAATAAAGTATATTTAAGGTTCACTTTTATTATATAAATGTATGTTACATGTATTTATGTATATATATATATATATATATATATATATATATATATATATATGTGTGTGTGTGTGTGTGTGTATAGACGTATGTGTATAAATAACAGGTTATAAGATCGGTTAAGCAGTTGACGTGTAAAAGCAAACTACTATTATAAAAATAAATTACTATTATTACAATCTGAACCCAAACTCTAATAAAACCGTCGTTAGAAGTATACGCAAAACAACAATTCAAGCCAACAGATACGATGCAGCTATTCCAGTATGATTGACGTACTTACACAACAATGTTGAAATATTTGGGGAAATTCATCAATATGTCGCGACAAAATATTAATATATTTTATATCCTTCTAAGCAAATGTGTGAAAATTGTTAATAAAACATTTCCATCCACTGTGCGATCCCTTTCTTTAATAACAATCATTAATCCATCGGAATATTTTCCCAACATCCTTTTTACGATCATCCAAACTGGATTTAATCTCCATCAACGAGAGACTAGCCGCCTGTTTCCACCTTGTCCTTGATCGATTCTGAGCGGCATTGTTCGTCATTATATCGATGTTTACATTCGTCATTATATCGCTGGCGTTTATATCTCTGTGTTACATTAAAATTACTCGATTCTATACTGCTTCTGAATTAATACTTCGTTTAATGGATAATTTTGTTAAGGTTGGCCGATGGAAAAACATTTTCGGTGGTGTTTTGGTGTTGGTCTCGTACAAATATGAACTAACACTACCTAACTTTAGCAGTCACCATATCTATTCGTTCTTAAAAATATATTTTCTACGAATATTTTAACTTTAGGTTTTGTCAAAGTGAAAGTGTCTTGTTTTTGTAATTTTTGTTTATTCTACCAGAATTTTTCATCATAAAAACATATAAACTTTAAAATATCTCGATAGTTATTATTCAAAAATATTTATATTTCATTAAAAAATATTTATATAAAATTTGTTGAGGGGGAAATAAGAAAATAATTTTTTCTAATCTAATCTAATCAAAACTTTGTAACAAACAAACTAATTAGAGGTTTATCTACAGATTACTGGAAAGTTATTATAATGATTCTAAACGTAATATATTTTTTAAACATTCATACTGTTCTTATGACTGGGTAAATTAATATTGATATTAGTTAAATAGAAATGTAATGTAAACTCATGTGTTTGCGTATGTCACTGTACACATCGGTGTACGGAATCCTTGGAGTGAGAACTCCATTCGTACTTAATCGATTTTGAAACTTCTATTCAATGAAAGGAAAATTGAATAGGGCAAACTTATCATTTTAATATCTTACTTGCAAAGTCGACTAAAGCGACCTAGTCAAGTAAACTAGAACTGTCTTGTGAAGTTTTGTAATCTAAATGAACGGCTATCTTATTTTGTGACTTTTTGTATTAGTAGATCATAATTAAAATTTAACATAGGCGAGTGAACGTTTCTTATATAAGTGAATAGAGTGGGAATACATAATATATTAGGCATATGTGTATGTATATATATATATGTATACATATATATATATATGTATATATATATATATATATATATATATATATACGTATATGTATATACACACACACAAGTGTCCAATAAGTCATGGACCAACTAAAAAGAGGATGAAGGCCAAGCCATGACTGCGTTACTGACAAAATTTAATAAAATATATTATTTTTAGAGAAATAGAAATTTTTTTAAATGTGTGAAAGAAATAGTGATACTGGGTTGATTTTTGAGTGCCATGGCTACAAATTAAGTGTGCCTTTAAATTTTTTTTTAGTTAAGTAATAAAAATAAATTTAAATTACTTGAAACATTTTAAGACCACAAATACGGTCCTACCAAAAAAAAGTTTCAAAATGTCCTCTTTAGGATTTCGTCATTTTTGTCGCCCAATTTTGACTACTTATGCTTAAAACAGTACCGCCAGTAAATTATATTTCAGTATTACCGTATCTATATAAAATTTGAGTATAATATAAATATACTTTTAACTGATGTGCTGTGGTTTCCCGTTGTAAAAGTACCTCTTGTATATATTCCAAATTTTCTAGTGAATATATGCTACGCATTATATGATGACATTTTAATTTTATACAGACATCTCTTGAAATATTTTGCAATTATATTTATTGAGTTTATTCTAAATAATGTTTGCTCGCCTGTATTTCGACAAATTATTCGCTGCTTGTGTTTCCTTTCACATCATTATTAGTGAATAGAATTGATAAAGATACAAAGTCCTATCTTTATTACTTTTTATTGGCGCGTTTGTATAAAGTACCCACACGTATAGATAAATTAAAGTTCCGTTCTGCGGCTGCGTAATAATTTTTAAGCAAACTCTTCACAGTTCACTATTTCTCCAATGAAAAAGGCAGTGTCCACTGTATTGTAAGCGATCTCTTCAATTAAAGATCGATTAAACTTTATTAATATTATAATTACCTGTACCCGCAACTTTGTTGGTGTATGGACCTTTAGAATTTTTATCACCACTATAGTGATAAAAAAATTCTGTCAAGCATGAATAAAACCCACCCACAAAGTTCCGTACACATATAATAGGCACTTATAAATATTTAAAGGTACATAATATTCCTATTACACTATTGTGTTGAATGTTTATAACATTAATTTTACACAACGTAGTTTATTACCATATCTTTCACAGGCGTAAAAACCTAGGGCATACTCAAAAATATAACTATAAATTAACGATTTTGAGGTTTTTCATTTATTTCTCCTATAAGACTGTACTTTTTGTCTAATTTCATGATTCTAGGTCAATGGGAAGTATCCAATAAGTTTTGATTTATTTGTGAGTGTCAAAATATCCAGCATACATGGCAGAATTTTAGGATCTTTTCAATTGCTTTGACTCAGAAACTTAATTTTTTGCAACCCCAAGGGACCATGAACCTAAGTATTTGATACTAATTTGAACTTGATACTTCCTAAGGCATAGGATCTTGACTAACAGACAGACGAACAACGAGTAATCCTATCAGCGTTCCATTTTTTCCTTTTGAAGTACGGAACCTTAAAATAAACTTTTTTAAATAAATACACTTTGTATCGCAATGTCCAATTGCCATATTTTTGACAAACAACTTTATCACTTCATCTTTATCAATATCCTATTAACTGCTATTGCATGATACCCGAACAAATAAGCATACTCACAGACCGACGGACAAAATTTTGAAAAACGGTAATTTTGTGTCCTTTTACTTTTGTTAAGTTCTCCTAAATAATTTTTTTCTAAGTACCTTACAGTACACATAAGTACGAACACGCTAATTCCTCAAGTTTATTATTTAATGTATTATTCCCGCTGTATATATATAGACCTTCATATTATAAATAGAATCGTTTATTATTTATTATTTGTATAATTGCGATACCATTCTGACCATAGAGTGTGGAAAATGTTTAGTTAGGTCTCAAATATTATTCTGGTTGTTGAACCAGGTGTCAGGGTATTAAATACGAATTAATGTGTGGATACGTAAGAAAATTTAATGACACTATTTTATTCAAATAAAATATATGTGTTAAAATTGTAACTTACTCAGACTAGTCTGACCCAGATAGAGAACGGCAATAACAAGGCGTGAACAGTCCGACTTCCCACAGGGGAAGTCCAACTAGAAAAACGGACAATTTAGAGTGAGCTCCTTCAATAAATAGTAATCGAATTTAGTAGAGTGTGAAAATCACCAATATCGTTTATAAAGAGGCCCGGTCCAGTAAATCGCATGGTTGTGTGAAAATTTAAATATAAACTTTTATTCAACGTCTTCCAATTAAACGTAAGTGGATATTACAGCCAATCAAATATAAATATAATATTAGGAAGCTTTTATCATCTGATTGCAAATAAATGTCCTATGTCAGATAAGCGATTTATTTGTATTATAAATCTTATTTATTCTATAGAAAGAAATAAAATATAAAAATGTAATTATTACTCAAATCCTCTTTTGTAATTACACACGACCGTTTTATTTAAATGAAAAACATGTTTCTATCTATTCATTTATAATATAACTACATATTTACCTAAATAAAAATGGAAAAATTTACACTTTAAAAATATAATCAACTAATCAGTAGAATTAAAAAAATGACATGTAATAAAGAACATGTCTATTATTAACACAGGTGATTCGATGCATCAAATTAATTCAAGTGAAAATGTTATTTAATTTTATGATCTGAGCAATTAAAATTATAGGAAATTTGAAGTTTTTATGTTATAAAATTAAAATAAAATGTTATAACGGCAAACACTGTAATTTCATCTTGACAATGCTTATATAGTTTTCAAAAGTATTTTTTTTTAAATTTTATATCACATTTTGTACAAATATCACATTTCACGAATGTTTTTATTATATTAAGAAAAAGATTATGGGACTCAAAAAATATTTACAAAATCTAAATTAGTAGGCTAGGTTTTATTCTAATTTATTTGTAACGTGATTAAAAAAAATGCTTACTACATACGTCCTAAACTTTTAATTAAATTTAAAATATATTTAGGAAATTTTCGACGTGGAAATCAACTCTCGACTAAAAAGGCAAGAAAAACGTAATTCATTATGTTTTTGGAAATATAGTATCAAAAAGGTTACAACAAAAATACATTTTTCTTTCTGTCACAATCTAGTAAATTTGATAAATGCTTTAGTCGATCTCTCTCTTTCTCTCCGTATCTTCATCCCTGTCTCCTTCTCATACTCTCCCTACCACTCATTTCTATCTCCCTCCCGCCCTCTCTCCTGTCCCTCTTTACAGAGGGGATATGTGGAAAAGTACATACTGGTATCAGAATACTTTCGCTACACGTATGATAATTAAAAGCCATCGACATCAAAATCGTTAAACAATTCATTACAGTATGAAGTTGCAACAGTTGCAGTCTCGAAACAAAAGCTATTGGCACCATCGTCGCCTCTGTTCACTGTTTTCATATTCATAGTATTTATCCACATGTTTCTAGTGTCTACATTCACACACGTGTTTTAATTTCATATAAGTGCGATTTATATATGTGCTGATAAATTATATTCAGTAGTGATTTAAATTCAATATTTTGATTGATATATTTACTATTCGTAAATATTAGTGAAAAAATTGTGTTTATAGACTTTTTCAAGTGCTAAAATATAATTGAGGTTATCTATCCGTATGTATTATTTAATGATGCCAAAGAAGTATAACTTCTCACGCGCGTACATAAGTACACGCACCCTTTTTTTTGTCTCAAAAAACTAAGCAGTTTCTTTGGAGACTAGGGAAAACATTTTACATGACTATTTGCTTTATTTTACCTACCTATTACTTTAGAAAATGATACCATTTTAATTTTCCATTAATTATTTATTATGTTTTAAATTTGTGGTTCTTAAATTTAGTATTTATTACGCCCTAAATTTAAATCTATCTAAAATATATTTGTTTCCATCCGTTGGAGTAAATTTATGTATAAACATATAAGGATGTGCTACAGGTCATAAACATTGACTAATTTTCGTGATTCTTCTTCTATCGATTGGTTAATTATCAAAATAGAAGCGCGTTGATTTTCTCAAGCATTTATTGAAAAATTTATTTTTCAAACAATTTACAACAATAATTTTCTTGCCTCTGCTGGGCGAGTGTCCTCGATCTTCGTTTTTTGAGAGTTTTCATGCTTCTTTCTTCTGCTCATTAATGTTTTAAACTTTTTTTAACTTTTCCTTGTTGTGTTTTATTGAATGAACAATATAGGGAAATGTATACTTTTTACCAATGATTTTTCTTTTCAATAAATGTTACTGCTCCGCGTCTGTCTATTTTCAAACATATTATTTATGATTAGATACACATATTTCTATTGGAAAATTGGGTGAGATTAAGCTTAACCAAATAGGTTGGATTATAAGTTCAACATTCACTATATAAACAACTTCATATAGAATTAAGATACTAGTCTTTAGATGTGAAGTGTACTTCGTTAATAAATTTTCAAACACATTTTCATAATACGTAAATATCTGTTTTACCTTAATTCAGAGTGCAAAAAAATTTTCTTAAATTATTTAAACACTGCTTATTTTTAAACTCCTTCAAATGAGATTAATTAGAACAGCAAGATTTGTTTTCGGATTCTGCTAGAAAATATAACACAAAAGCGATAATGACAAATTGTTATTTATGACTTTGTTACTGAGAAGTAACTTAATTTAAAAAAACTATATTTTTATACTTTACATATTTATTCAATCTTAATTATATTTAAACTTTTCATAATAATATCCATATAGAAAGAAACTCGAGGAAAGTACCAACTTACCAGTATAATCGATTTTCTGTCTGCGTATCACTCATTATTGAAGACTCAATGAAATGTTTGATGCGTGGCGTCGCATTTCGCTTTGACCATGCCGTACTCAGTGAATATATACTTTAAATATATACATATATATATATATATATATATATATATGCATGTATGTATGTACGCATAATAAAAGTAATAAAACACAAAAATACAGTTTTTGAAAAGTTTGTCTCTGTCGATTTGTTTATGCATACATCACATAAAAAATACTAAACCAATTTCAATAAAATTTTTATAAAAAATTTTATGAAAAAGGAATAAAAAGAAAATTAAAAAATCACGCCTTCCTTTCACAATGGCCGAATGTGCACCTTTAAATAGGTTTACGTAGGAGAGGAAAAGTTAGTGGCTTTATACCGGAAAGAGTATTTAAATCCAGCAAAACATCTCTATCTACAGTGGCCGTTTACCTTATTTCGCCCAAAATGGTATAATTTGATCAGAAAAAAGAGTAAAACACAAATCTCTCATTTTAATTATCTTATTGTTTATTCTATACAAACCCGATTCTTGCAGATGATTTATTCGCTTTTCAATTAAAGACTACCGCCACATAAATCTTCCATTGTTACCACTAATTGACTTTACCTTAATATCTTCTTTAATTTGATAAACCCTTTTTCATGCCCTTTTAATCTCAATTATAGTAAAATGTACAGCTCTTCACCTCAGATGGCGATATCTCATTTGATTAATAAATGGGTACCATAAATCCGTGAATGAGACCAATTACAAAGTACCCATTGTTTATAATTACGGTTTATTCTGAGATTAACGTCAAATTTTGCTGCATTGTTACTTCAATTAATAACTTCCTTAACGGATTGTTGCTAATTTTTGACCTAGGTCTTAAGAGACTGCTTATTATATGAGCATTGAGTTCAGTTTTCTCACATTGAAATAAATATTTACTTATAAGTTGTAATAGGTACATTTTTATTTTCAGGAAACTTTCTTCTTCTTTTATTCTGAATAACGTTTGCAACTTGAAGGGATTTGAGTTCAGCAAGCAAGATATCACAATTACCGCATCAAAAGCGCTATTGAATTCACGAAGTACGCAAGACGTGTAATGGTTATGTTGGTAGATAGAATACGTAATTCTCTTAAAGAAAAATACTCTCTTTTCCATTAAAAGTAAGTTTATCAACTTTAATTGCAGCTGCAATGTCCATAATTGGTTTATATTAATAATTATGAGTTTGATTATTAATATCATTACTTAGAGCTTTATTTGATCTTATAATTATAAATTAAAATAGCCAATGTTTTTTTTTCATTAGAGTGTAAAATTTTTGAAAATTTCTAAACTTACATAAAGACATTTGAAAGATTCATAAAAACATATTGAAACGAGCTGACGTCAAAAATATTGATGTTTTAAAAAAATATCCATAATAAGAGCTATTAATTGAACTGATAATTTATATTTTTGGAAAAATTATCTTGGCTATATTATATTGGTCTAAATTTATATTGCAGTCTTTAAAATTTAATACTGCAAAGAGTTTTGAACTTCTTAACATGGAATAACCCCTGTACCGCGTGTTAGCTGTTTTCATCATAAATTTACGAATAAAAAAAGGCAGAAAACCGATCTCTCTTCAGTTTTAACCCATTTATTGGATGTAGGTACATTATTTGGTTTTGAATAGGACTTGCTGGTACCTAATATATGCAGATGTAATATTACTTATAAACCCCCCACTTTTCTCGATCTGTTCCTGGAACGTTTATAAAAGCTTCTAGAGAAATTTTTCTTGTGCGATATATAAAGAGTGCGGCATTTGAACTTCTGTTCTGTTTTCAATTAACTAATCGTCAAGTAAATAATAAATTAAAAATAGAAGTATTTTGAAATAAACTTAGAGAACTCTTCCTCGTAAATGTCGTTTAGGAAGAAAGACCAGCGAAGCATCACGCAATATATACACAACGATAGGTGAAGTTATGCCCTCTTACGACGCACTAGTTCCAAAGATTCAAAGAAGGGAATTTTGACGTGTCCGGTAAACCTCATCCAAAGCGACCTCCTACAATTGATTTAGAAAAATTTAAAACCTCTTTTGAAACAGATTCCAGATGAAATTCGCATTTTTAGTAGAACTATTTTCATGTTCGTATACTGTAATGGAAAAACAACTTCATGCTACGAGAAAGAAGTGGAAGCGATTCGTTTGTGCTTGAAAGCTAATGTATGCTTGGAACTACTGCGTTTCAATAATATCAACAAAATACTAATGTATCTGATTACAGGAGATGAAAATTGAGTGGCTTTTGTTAATTTTATTTGTAAACGCCAGTGGCTAGAAGCAAAATATACTACTGAGTACATGGTTGGGTTATTCATTGATTTATTCATTGGGAACTTTTTCAAACTAACAGTAAAATTAGAGCTAAGATTTATTATGGACCATTGAGCCGCCGCTAAACTTCACTCAAATCAAAACGAAGTTTACTTTTTACATGACAATGCGCGATCTTACGTGGCAAAATTAACACGTGAAAAACTACTTTCGTTTGGATGGAGCGCACCGTACTCTCCAGATTTTTCGCCATCTAATTACCATCTGTATTGCTCTCTAGCTAATAATTTATCTGATAAAAATATAAAGACGAAAATCGTACCAAAATGGAACTTAACTGGTTTTTCAGCCAAAAGCCCAAAGATTTCTACAAGAACGGATTTTCGCCTACACGTTGGCGACAAGTGTTAGATACCGACGATGCTTATATAATCAAAAATTGATTTTATTTACTGCATATTAAAAATAATATGTAGTCAATAAAATCAATCGTTACGACCAATACAATTATTGCGACTTTACAGAAAGACATCCTGAAATAAAAATGCCAGATCATAGAAGTCGAAAGCAAGAGGAATAGGAAATACTTCTATAAAATCAAGGAGGATTAAAAAAGAAACGATCATTAATTTAGTGAAAAGAAAATTGCAGTCAATATGGAAAGTAACTAAAAGTTTAAATAAAATTATTTTTAATAACATATAACATTGAATTATTTCACCGAAGTGCATGTTAATATCTATGCTATTATCTAGTGATATAAATACAACGATAAGAAGTTATCTATTATTTTACACCGTTAACTATAATAAATATTTATCAAATAAGCATTGTTTTTTTTAATATTTCTAAAAGTATACATTTTGTGTTGACAAGAGGTCGGTGGAAAATTGTAATACAACTTTGAAGGAAATATTGCGGTGAAACAAACTGCTACTTCACTACCACACCTTAAACATTGATGCCTAATAAAAGAAAACCTGACTAGAGATAAATAAATTTAAGCAGATATTACAAGCAAGTATAACAGAAATTATTACAAATCTGGATGTAATAAATGATAAATTTTAGTGATGGAATGCAATTTGCTCCTCTTGATGAACACGTCAATATCTCATCTTTTAACTAGGTGACTCGAAAGGTGTGTTTGATATCAGTTCATTGAAATCAGCAATTGAGCTATGATAAAAGTGGAATGAATTCAAGGACCATGATATATCAATACGAGTATAAAACATATTATTAATTAATATAAAAAAATCATCCATTCGAATAGTTCATGTCCGAAAGGAAAAAAGAAAAATAAAAATCATAAAAATTTATTTATCGTGTACCGTTGAAAAAAGTAATAAAGCCCATTTTTATAAATATACCAGGTGAAAAATGTTATAGCGCAATCTAAAACACACGTGGCGCCATCTATTGATATAGAGGGGTAGACTTTAACGTTTGTGTAATTATTACACCTTGATAAGCTTGGTACTTCTTTGTTGTTATTGCACAAAAGCCATATAAATATATGTTTGAATCACTTAAGTACTTAAAATTATAACTTCTGATTGAAAAAAATTAATTGCAATAAGATAAAAAGCTAAATGTTCCTTTAGTTTAGTTGACCCCCATTTTTTCCAAAAAGTCTGTTCGAATAAACAATAGTTTTTACATGATGTGTGAACAAAATAATATAAAACAGATAAAAATTTCAAAAATTGTACCAATGGATTATGTCATTGTTCTTCATCCCCCGATTTTTGGAATGAAGTTGCTTATTGCAAGTTTCATCTTGGCGAATGACACTTTTGCTACATTATAAGCGTTTGAGTGTTTACAAGCATATGTCAAAGTATAGGTATATTACTACAGCATAGATGCGCGGCATGCCTATCAGCTCTATTCGTTTAAGGTGTACGTTTAGCAATCCGTGCACGCCATAATACTCATAACCTCTCTTCACTATTTTCCAACTCGTATTATGGTTATCAGTAAAGAATGAATTATAAAAGCGATTTAGTAGAAGTTGTGGATGGTGGTGACGAATTCAGGTAGCTACTAGTGTTAAAGTAAAAATTAGTGAATAAGTTATTTTAAAATTAAATTTTTGTATGATCTTTTATTCACATCGGCAAAAGTTTACACACATATTAACTAATACTAAAATTAAATCATACAATATTTTTTACGTACTATACAAGTTTTGTTTAATTAATAGATGTTGATCGGATCGCTTTGTTGCCATTATTTTTTCATGAGGATACAGTTTTTTCGAAACACTTAGAATTGTTTCCCAAACGTATGTGTCTCACTTATGAAATTAATATTTTTCCTGGAATGTTAATATTACAATTTTTGAAAGAAATTTGTATCAAAAATAAATAGTGCATAGTTTTTAAATTTAAAATTTGGTTAGATATTATATTTTGAATAATATAACATAAATTCAGAAATTCCATTCACAATGCGGTTTACACGAAAACTTCCTCAACCATTTCATGATACTAAACGTAGTAAATATTATTATTCCTGGTCATCATTCGAAAAGTTGAATATTATCGAAATATAACACAATAAATACTCATACGGGGCCATAAAAAAAAACGTGAAGATATTATGATAGAAAAGTGTAGCTACTATATGTGAAATTAGTTATTTATTATAAGTCATCACTACTATGGATTTTCTATCGAAAAATATTTAATAATACGTAATGTAAATACGTATGATTAACATATACATATATTATCGTGAATATCTGAAGAACTATGATATATAGGATTCTGAAAATCCTGTGGGTTCATAATTTACAGTTTAATAATTTCGGAAATAAAAAGCATATATTTTTTTAGGTATTGTTCAGTCTATCTCTAATGATGTATTGCCTAAAATTATGAAACTTCTTATGACATTGCTGTAACAGGCCCTTTCAAACCCTTTCGAAATTTCAAAAAAGATTTTCAAGTATCCAATTTGCAGGATTCTGAAAATCCTGTGGGTTCATAATTACAGTTTAATAATTTCGGAAATAAAAAGAAAATATTTTTTTAGGTATTGTTCAGTCTATCTCGAATGATGTGTCGCCTAAAATTATGTAACTTCTTATGACATTGCTGCAACAGGCCCTTTCAAACCTTTTTGAAATTTTAAAAAAGATTTTCAAGTATCCAATTTGCCGGCCTACCTTCATAAAAATTGTGTATCAACATTTTTGAGAATTAGCTTTTAAGAAACGTGTAGATTATATGCAATGTTACTACGCATAATTGCAATTTTGTACGTCAAGCCATATCCGAGGAATGATGAAAAAATAAGTGATCTTAAGAGACGAAACGGTTCTACTATAATTTTTAAAATATAAACACTTTATAGATAGTAAATAGCAAAAACGACATTAAAAAATGAAATTTTTTCAAAGAGCGATATTAAATAGTTGATTGATGCGTTGAACAGATGCATATCTTCAACATACTCAAGACACTCGATCCTTGATCCGCAAGTATCGAAAGTAAGAAGTAAGAATTCATACCTTCGACATCATTTTCGGTGCATTGCTTTAAATCTGACGATAGATCATTACCATTCCTTTAGTTTTGATATTTAAAATATGTATATAAGAAACACGATGCTTTTGGTAATAATGGATTGGTCTTTCATCAAACCATTTACAGTTTTCTTACATCTGCCTATATCATCAAGCAGAGTTCCTGGAAGATTATTGTTTGAATTCTTAATAAGTTTTCTGTAACCTGCTAGTCAAATATAAATATATTCTCGTAATATTTCCGATGGTAATTAGTCTCGTAGGGTTATCTCTTTCAGTACGTGCCAGATTATTTTATTTACTCTTAATAAGACAATCAACATATTAAGGCTTTTATTGAATATGATATCGTCCAGCACCTCATATTGAACTTGAGGTGTAAAAGTAAACAAAAATGTAAATTAAAGTTAGAAAATTATCCCTAGATATAAACACATTGTTCCATAATAATAATTTTTACTCAGACGTTATACTGTTACTGTCAAACCTTTTAGTCCAAATTTTTATTAATATTCTGAGGGCTTGTTTTAATATTCGTATGGTATTTTTAATATTACATTTTTGGCTAGCTACTGCTATAGAAGCTGACAAATTAAAGGCGGAATATTAAAAATTACATCCAATAGGAGTCGTTTATTTTTCGTCATTAACCAATTACTATCTTTTCTTAAAACAAAGGCAAGTTATTACACAACTTAGTTTGAAAAATTTGCTTATTAAATAAGTTGTTCCTGCACAGATTATTGTTCAAAGTTTCTTTAATTTAAAGTTAACATTCTTAGCTTTATTGTATTTAATTTAAGGTAAAAATTCTTAGTTTTATTGCAGTAAATTTTCTTTCAAAGGTTAAAGTAAATATCTTCCAAAGCTGCATTGAAATAGTTAATTATCCGTTAAATGTTTCAGTTTATATTTCATTAGTTTTTCAGTCATTGTAAAGAGTGGATTTTAAAAATTATTTCCAACGAGCAGATTTTAGTAGGAAATAAATTCCACATCCACTTTACCCATTAAAAAATAAAAGGATAAGAAAGATTGTTATACCTCTTTACCAACTAAATATAGGTACAATGTATTTGCTCCCGTGTACAAAAGCGGTTTGAAATATTTTTCAAATAGATAAAGAACATAACTGTGGTCAATTATATTTCCACAGAGAGAATAATATTTATAAATCTTCGTAAAATCGCGATGATTAAAGGCCGCAAAAGCACGACTAAGAAAACGCGCTGCCTTTATTTGTTGTTGAGTAGTCAGGTGGAAATCATTGATTTTTGTCCCAGAGCTTGCCTTTACCGATTATTCCGTAAACTTATATCGTTCATTCCCTTGTATTCTTCGTGTTCATAGCTGAAATACTCATCATGTGGCCATGTACAAATTAACTCACAAAAGATTTATTTTCTGAAAGTTTTCGTGAATCTAAATATTGTCTTATGGCTGAAAGAGAAAACGTTGAGATCCTTCTACAAAAGACAAAGTTGTAATTTCAATTCATTCTTATTCCCTTCAGTTTTGAAATAAATTAAGGTCAAAAAGTTTTCGACCTAAGCTATGCATAACATGTAAAATAGAGATTATTAATAGTAATTAATATTTATATTTTTTAACTTATTTTCCACATATTTCATTACCCTTTTCATAACTTTTCATCAACATTTATTTTTATTTTCAAATTTTGCTAAAGTTTTCCTATTTCCATTGATAATCCATATCTTATTAGTTTTTATTTTTAAAATGCTACGTAGGAAAATTCCTTTTCACTGACTGTTATTACAAACATTCTTCTTGGCTCTAATATAAGAGCCGATATAAGAGTCCGTTAATATAAACTGTTCACCATTGCTATGGTATGAGTCGTCTATATCATTTTCACTAATACTAACTAAACATGAAATATTTGTAGTGTTACTTATCCATTAAATTGTTTAATAAATTATTTTTAAATAAAATTTTATAATTTTTAAAAAACCTCATATCTGTAATTTGAATCTCAATCTCAATAAAAGAATTTGCAAGTAAACAGGGCCTTTGTTGAATATATTTGGCGTTAATTTTGTAGAAATGCATTATTCACAAATAAATAATACTACGTGATGTAGTATTATTTCTACTTTCTTTAAGTTCTTTACCACGACCTAAGTTTCGTTATATTACGACATCTTCAGGTGGGCTATTAGTAAAGAATTCTTTCTACTACATCACGTAGTTTCCTTTGATTGTGGAGGATATTTTTTTTTTAACACTTTTTTTTCTTGTCGTAATTACTTACCCCATTTAAACGTTTAATCTTAATACAATTACTGAACATTTAAAAAAAATAGTTTTTCAATTAGCTTTTAACCATGATCACTCACCAAGGACATTAGATACGTAAAGTTTAAACGCAGAATTCTTATAAGGAAACTTAGACATTTCATCGTTCTGACAGATAACTATCATGATAATTATTAGTTTTAAATTAAAAATTAATTAACTCTTTGTGAACTGTTCTACCCGTATAGTTGCAGAGAACCGATACTAAAAATATTCTATGTGTGAGCAACCAAACCCTAATCCAAAGAAACATGCTCATGAATTACCAATTTTATTGACTTAGAAACATTCAAAAAAAATTTCGCTACTTAGACTGTAAACCCAATTATGTCGTATTTGAGTTTACACTTAGGTTTATAACTCGAATAATCTGTCCAATAAAATTAAACAAACACAATTTAAGGAAGCCCGTATAGTTTCAGATATCCGATAATAAAATATTCTATGTATGAGCAACCAAACTCTAGCCCAAAGAGACACGCTCATGAATTACCAATTTTATTGACTTAGAAACATTCATAGAAAATTTCGCTACTTCGACTGTAAACCTAACTATGTCATACTTGAGTTTACACATAGGTTTATAACTTGAATAATCTGTCCAATAATATTAAATAAACACAATTTAAATTAGCTAACCGTGCATTTCATTGCAAAACTTTCTTAAAATATTTCATTCCTTAATCTATCTTGCAGCAATATATTCATGACAATATGCCATCAAATATCTTGACGTAATGACACTGTTTAGGAAGTACTCTAGTCCGATCGATACTCTCATTGAAAGAAAAGTTGTTACTCATAATACATCCACATTACGTCACTTAGTAGAAAGCTAATGGCTATGACATTACGAAGGTGTAATTGACGGGGTAACTCATAAATTATTACTCGAGCAATCCAAGGAAATGATCTGTAAATAGAAAGAAATACTATGCAAATTATACATGTTGGGTATTGCATTGAGTATAAAAAATATTTGGTTATATATGCAAACTAATTAATACATGTTCAGTAATCTTAGTAAATAAGATTAAATAAATAAAATAATGAATTAGTTTACACACTATACACCATATGTGATAGAGATGGTCTTAGCAGAATAAAGTTTAGTATTGTCTATTTACCAATGCCTTATAAATAAATATATATAAAAAAATATATTTCTATATACTTCTTTCTAACCCCAACCAAACCATCCAAACGATGCTGATTTGCAATTTTATTCCTCGCACACACAAATAAAATGAAAACTTATTGACCGAGTTCTGACTGCGAAGTAGTGATAGGGTAATCGACCGAATATAGCGCTTGCTGTAGCAAAAATGGAAAAATTTGAAGGCTTCTGTCAAAAATTGTCCTAGGGAATATGCATTATGGATTTGTTTTTGAAATGAAACACGATAATCTTTGCGTAGTAAATTTTATAAATACTACAAGAGAGAGCAAATATAAATTCACATATTTCCAATATCGAATTGGAAATAAGATTAATGAAATAAATGCTGCTATCTATATAAAAGAAAGTAACGACCAGCGTATTCAGTCATGTACGTACTTCTATTCAGTCATGTGCGTACATATAGAATTCATTTAAACAATATTTACATAATTTAGTATTAATAACTGCACTTATTTTGATGAGTTAAAATGAAAAGACATCACGTATTCTATGTTCCGACAACTGATATCTGATTATTATTCATTAATAAAAACATTTAATTAATAAATATATCTCTGTTTTCCAAGAAAATAACAAAATAAATAACTTAATAAAAATTAATACGATTTTATAGAAAATGGGAATAATATTTACTTTTTTTCGACAAAATGACAAAAAAAATTCATGTGTAGTTCGAAATGTAAAATAACGAACAAATTCTAAGTGATATGACTCACAGTCGAGACTTTTCCTTACTTTTGTATTATTCACGTAAACGGGAAAATCAGAGTTTGAATTTGACAAGAATCGATAAAATTTACACGACTTTAAAGTAGCCGGCGTTAGGCGTCGCTGCTGTTTTGCACATAGCAAACATTCCTTAACTATTACACAGATATTGTTATACATTGAATAGATTGCAAAAAATTTAAAACAAATGTAATGAATAAAAATCATATCTCATATCAAATAAAAGAACGAAATGCAGTAAACTTTTTGAAATGTATGTGAAAATGTCAAAAAATAATCTTGACATCGGTATGTAGTGAATATTTTAGCGATTAATTATTTTCAGTAAAGTTACATTACCATATTAAAAGGATATAAGCAACTTACTTTTATTATCTTACACTTGAGAAATTTACACTAGGCAATAAAATTACATTATTAGTGATAACATAAACCTTTATAAATTGTTCAATAGAAACACTTGTTACCTTATATACTTAAATATTTTTGTATCTGCACATGCACCTAGTGTAATTTCTATTCATGACTGGGAAGTTTATTTTATTTACTTGTGACATCGTCCGGATGTACGCGAGGAGAAACATGATTTAAACTTTTCGATAAAAGTTCTTTATAACTTCATAAAACACTGAACCAAAGTGCTATGTGCAACTAATAGTGGTCCTTCTTTCGTTAGTCACCAGCGTTTTTCTCAGAAAACATTTATCATGGAAACTTCAAGTTTTTTTTGCACAGTGATAAAATCTACTAAACTTACATGTAGTTAACACTTAAAAATATTATATTTAAATTAAAAATATACCAATTAAATTGTTTTTAATAATTTGTCAAATTTAAGAACAGTTTATTTAAGAACTTCATGTTAGATAATTCTAGAGATGCTGCAAAATATCCTCAAAACTTTCCGCAGAAAAGTTTTAAGGATATTTAAAACTTTTTGCAGAAACTTGGAATCTAATAAAACTATAGAACAAACTATAACATATGTTTCAATTGATGAAACACAAAAACATTTATATGGACATTTTTCAGAGGCTAATCAAATTACTTTTTAAATGAATAGTAATCAAAAGAGCTAGTTATACTAATAAAAACAAAGTTTTTTAGATTTTATTTAAAATATTTCCCGAAATATTTTTAAATGTGTTAACAAAAATATGTTCGCTCAATGCTCTATCTTCAAAACTGCAGAGTTGATTCGAAATACAAAAATGTTGGAGGCATACACACAGCTGAATAGTCTTGTATATCTCTCACTGATAGTCTGTGAAAGATATACGAAACATTATTTTAAATGGTGAAAATTAAATTGAAGTATTCATAATATTAGAGGAGGAAGGTGGTCATTGAAACTTCTCACTGGTTAACAATAAATCCACCGGTTGATTTCTCTCAATAGTTTCTTTGGTTGCAAAATCATGGTTTTTATTATAGAAATTTTACGTTTTATCTAATTTCTATCTATTGGTTTATAGTTATATGACTTAGAAATGTTTAAATAGATTTTAAATGAAATCCTTATAAGCTTACGTAGGTATATATAAATAAAACAAACTTCAGAATTCACGAGCATAGAATGTTCTATTTTTTAGATTAAGAAATTAAATATTATATTTGTTTCAATCGTATCTAGTTTAGAAGTTAAAACTTCTGGTATACAGAAAGGCAGACGGCCAAAAAGGTGATGTTGCTATAACCATAGGGCCCATTCAGTCTTTACGGAGTTTTAAAATTATAAACATTATGTGGTAAACAGCATTCTAAGGTATGCTTCACTTTAATATAATATCACGAAGATGAAAAAAATACAAAAAGATATATATACACACACACACATATATATATGTATATATATATATATATATGTATGTATATATATATATATATGTATATATATATGTATATATATGTGTATATATATATATATATATATATATCTATATATATGTATATATATATGTATATATATGTGTATATATATATATATATATATATATATATCTATATATATATATATATATATATATATATATACACACACACATATATATATATATATATATACAGAACGCTATAAACTAAACAATAAACAAAATTATGTTATTAAAAATAATTGTGAATATTCCTGCCCGTCAATATTTTTATTGTTTTATACGTACTTCGTGAGTCAAAAGGAAGAAAGCGGGAAAATACGACCAAACACGGGTACGTCTATCTCTCTATCTGCCGGTCTTCTTAATATTTAGAAACTTCAATGAATTTTGCAAATATCTGCTGCAATTGGTAATCGTACTTTATGTAAAGCAAAATATATTGATAAAAAGACATAAGAAAAGGATGGCCATACATTCAAAATAAAATTTTATATAATACTCACCGCCCTCAACTTCTCGTTCGATTTTGGAATGAAATAATTTTTAAAAATTTTAAGTTAGTATTTGATTGGAACTTTCGGTTAAAACACTAAACTTTTATTTTGCTTGAACTAATAATTTCCATAACGATGTGCGCATACATGGAACCCTGAAAGATACAATTTTTGTATTGTAAAACTTCTCTGCACCGGTTATTAAAACTTTACGTAAATTTTTTTTACATAATTTCAACTTTACATTACAATATATCTCTCCAATCTTGGCATCGACACTTCCGTGCCACAATGTCTAAAGTACAATAAGTAAAGTAGTTGTAAATATAATATTGAAAAAGCAAAAAAATAAAAATTTTCTTCGTTAACATCAAAAAAGTTATTCGAAACTGTTATTACGTTGCCAAAGAAGAGGATGCAGTTTCAGGCGTTTACTTTAAGGCAAGCTTTTCATTGAAGCTTTCACAAAGATTACTTATATCGCTACATATTAGTGACGTGTAGCTATCTTTCTTTATCCTGAATTTTTGATAAAGTACCAAAATTTTTTCGAATATTGCAATACGTATTAATTAAGAGAAATAAATCTATTGACATGTAACCGTTGGACTGATGTAGTTTCAGCTTCATCGTAATATTTCAAACGGTTCCGGTGTTATAATGATATTGGCAATGAATTGGTAAAGAATTAAAATATCCAGTAAATATATATTCGATAATATGAACATTTACCAAAAATTTCAACGACGAATATTGTTAATTACAACAAATGTTGTATAACGATCAGTTTTCTTTTTCAAAATGGGAGCGTAAAAGCCTCTTTAAGTTAAACAAACTAAACCTCTAACTTTTAGTTAAAGTCACTGATCAAAATTATGCCTGCCAAAATTCTATAAAATATAGAAATTTATAAAACAAGTTATGTTTATAAAGTATATATGACATATGTATGTGGCATACTTGGAGTTAATATGTCATATTAATATTTGATAAATTATTTCTTATAAGCGTTTTTTCTTACTACATTAAGTCGTCTAATTTTACACTCGAATAAAGTACAAATGTCGTTAATAAATTAACCTCAGATAATCCAAATTCATGTCAAAATTTCAAGTTTCTATGTCGAGCGGTTTCTTTGGGAAAGGCTTGTGACAGACGGATAGACCAAAAGGCAAGTGATTTTATAAGGATTCTGTTTTTATTTTTAAAGTACAAAAGAAATAGAAATATTTTCAGTTTTTTCTTTCCACATTACTAATAACTTTTATAAAATTTCGATGCAACATTAGTTTGAAACTATTTGTCACGTAAGACGTAATTGAAATTTATAATTCTTTGTATCAAAATTAGACATATGATAAAGAGCTTGCAAAATTTCAAAAAATATATTTATTCCATTATTTTATTAACTTCTTTTGCCTGTGTCTTTTATATAATTTAATAACAGAAAATCTATCAAATTCTTAACATATAAGTTCCTTAACTTGTCACTTATTTTTAAGGCATTTAAAAGTTCCCCAATTTTAAAATGGAACTATCCGATTTAGTTTTTTTCCATGTCACATAATGATTGTATGTTCTTTTATTAATATTAATTTAACGTAATACAACTTCTGTGCATTGATTTCTGCGTAACTACGTGCTACTTTTATCGTAATTTTGAATCAGTAGAAACGATATATTTTGATTGGCGGTCGATGGTGAAATTTCATCCCCTGCTCTTTTTACAACTATTTATTTATTAAAGTATGAATATGAAGCCGACCATACTCTCGTCACTAATATTATTCAAGAAATATATCCTACAATAGTAGAGACAAAAACTAAAACCTTTACTGTATGACTAATTTTCAAGACAAAACTGCTTAAAAGAAAATATGTTTTATTTTAAGAGCTGATATAAGTTAACATAGAAATTTTAAATGAAGCCTGAAATAATAGTCGTCCAGACTGGCATCGCCTAATTATACAAAACTTTCAACGACAGACAATCTAACGCCATATTTTATTTAATAGAAAACGACAGGAGCTGTACATACTATTATAATTCGAAATAATAGTAAATATACGATGACGTAGCCGAAAATGTTGGTGAATTTTTTTCAGGGTCTAGTAATTACGTCACTGCTTACTAATTGTAAATTTGTATCTTATAATGACTAATAAGAATAATTACTGTAAATTAGTATCTTATCACATTCCAAAAATTGGCATATTTCCTCTTTAAAAACTTAGACGTAAACAGTGATAAAAGAGCAGCCAAGTTCTTGCAAAGTTTTGCTAGACAAATGTAGGTAACTGAGTTCGAGCTTTGCATCTATATTTTCTTAATATTTTATCTATCACAACGTTGAACTTTGTCGCGGTGAATAATTTTCAAAAGTTATCGCTTTAGCAACGAAAGTTATGGAAGGAGGAAATCCTAAAGTTTCCATTCTGTTTTCTTAAAAACAATCTGAGGAGATATACAGGACTTCAAGCTACCAAGGCTTAGGAAGTATTTTATCTGTTGTAATATAACTGACAAAAAGTACATCTTTTGTAATATAATTTGTCAACTGATAAGAACTTCATCAATGAACTTTGTTTCCTTTTTCACGGTAATATTTTCTTTGGGATTTTAATTATTTTCGTAAAAAAATGTGTTCTCTTTTAATATTAATTCGCTTTTATAAATTATTTCCTTTAAAAGATTACTCAATAAGCTGCACAATTTTCATTTATCTTAATGTCAGAAATATCTAAACTCTCAGTTCACTCAGCATCTTCAATGAATTTATTCGTTTATTAATGGTTATTGAAATCAATAGGAAGCGGATAAATATATTGATCATACTCTAATGATTGAGTGATATAAATCAGTACTATGCAAACTTTTAAGTGGATCGTAACTAATATTAAAAGTTTTCAAGCTTCAGTTTGTCTATTGTATTGTACACCAAAACCATATATGCAGACCATGAGTTAAGTAGGCATTCAGGCTATTTACGCACTACCAGAAGCTTACACAACATCGGTCGCGCTACATACTGATGATAAACCATAATAAACAAGACCGGTGGAAAAGCGGAGCCGATTAACATAGTTACTTATACTAATCTACTTTTTAAATATTATATTGTAATTAACATTTTAATGAATAAAATGTATTAATAAATATGTATTTTTTAGTGTTCTCATTATAGGCTACATAACTCAGCCATTATAGTAAAATTGCTATTTTTTTTACTTTTTTCTTTACTTGAGACAATAATGTCAGGTCAAATTAGAAGATCTCGCACTAACCGGAAATAATTTATAGATTTTAACGATTCTATTAGTCAGTCAGCCAATCTTGAAATAAGCTCTTATATAGGATTGTAATTTTTAACTCTTAGTTTTTTAACCGGACTCTCAAGATATGAAACATGACGATAGTTATAATTTTAACGTTTTTCGTTTAAAGGGAAAAAATAATTATGCGATTTGGAATTAGTGATCCAAATTGTTCGTGTATATATACACCCGATATGTATCTACATCTACATGCCGGACTATGGTTGACATATATTCATGTATATGTATTTACTATATTCTATACAGAATGCGGACGGCAGTTGTTATAGGAAGTAATTATCTACCATAATAATTACTTCTATATGCAGAGCAATATTAGTGTCATTGTGCACTTCAAGCTTAAACTTAAATATGTTTATTTAGTTTGAAATTTCCGGGCACGTCTACGAATAGATTTTTCTTCAGTAAATATTAATTACGGTCTTCTATGCCGGGAGGCTTTATAAAAGAGTTTATAATGAATTTTATGAAAGGTTTATGAAAGGATTTTCCTTTTAACAAATCCATTCAACTAATTTTTTTCCCGTTTACTTATTTCTGTTCTCGAATAATATAATATAGGGGGACACGAAAAAAAAAAATTTAAATAAATATCTGAGACGTAAAGAGTGGATTCAGCATTCAAGAAGCTTAAGATATTTTTATTCAGATAAAATGTACAAAATCTTCTATGTCATATAATTATTTTATCGAAGCAAATATTTATTTTATTTGAAATAGGTACAGATAAGAAAATATTATTGCAATAGGACATTACTGTTGATGCAATTAGTTATAAATTGTCCAAAGGGTAATTGAATAGGTGAATAAAAATGCTACGGTGGAATGAATACGATTCCCAAAGGAAAATAAGATTACATTGATATTGAGTGAAGAATAGAGCGAGTGAATTTCGTTGTCGCTGAAAATATCGAACTAAATTAGATTGGGAATTTTACGTTTCATATATCTTTTGTTAGAAAATCTTTTATAACTTTTAAATCTTTAGCCGATAATTAAATTTTCTCAACATTTTACAAGTATACTCATAATGCATATTAAGATTTTTAAGGCGTATAATATTAATGCCATTTAATAATTATTAAATTTATCTAACCATATATTCTAATATTCAAGTGGAAAATGTGCACAATAGAAGGTAAATAATTTTATTTGCTAGTAATTCCGAGTTAATTTATATCACACATGTCAGCAAAATTTCTCCTGCCACAAAATTTACAAACAACCCTTTGAAAAATTTAATTGGTCTACGTGGAGATCCACTTCACAATCAATTCTCAAGATCAGGCGAATAATAATAATTCAATATATCTTCATATTTATTTTGATTGGAAAATATGGGTTACCAGATCCTCAACGTAGGAGTTCTAGAATGCATTTCAAGTGAATTATTACAGGTATTGAAAGTTGCTTCTTGTCGACTAAAAAAGCTATTCTAATTTCAAGATTACCTGCCAATATTACGCAATATTTCTTCCTGAAACACATGTTAATGTTTTTCTTTTCAATAATTTTTTTTTAATATTTGCTAAATTATTAACATTAATATCGCTCATTTAATTACCATGTTCATCAATAGTCTTCCATCTTCAATTTTTTGCAATACACAAATGGTCATTTACACCCAGCGCTTAATTATAGTAAATTGTGGTTAATTATAACACTCTTGAGCTATTTATAATTTGTATTTAATTTAATAGGATACATTTGTATGTGTAACAGACCACTTTTAAACCTTAAGGTCTAATACCACTTTTAAACTTCTTTTTGTTCTGAGTAAATAATTTGTTTGACATTTTTTCTTCTACTTTCAACGAAGTTTTCCTTTTAACCACATAAAAATTATCTCCATTCTTAAAATATGTCTGTTATTTAAGTTAAGGAAATAAAAGCGAAAGGCTGTGATCTCACTTTTCATATGTTACATTTTATTATTTACGGGAACGAAATTAAAACAGAAACATTAAATAGTTTATTATATATTTTCTCTGGTTTTTATAGTGGACGAAAATACATATTTTTTGATAATTACATACTTTGATCATTCATTTTAAGTATGGAATCGGTTTAAATTTTTTTTCCAATATTTAAAAGCTATGAAAAAGATAATATTGCAAATACAATCTATACCGCAAAATTTGCATTAAAATTTTCCAATGAAAGATGAGCCCTTTTTGTGAAAACACTTTACGTATGCCCGACAAATCTATAGGAATATGTCAAAAAATAATCGAATTTTGTTTGCCTAAGCGCACGACATTACTTAGGACAAGTTCTCGAAATACCGATCGTGCATATATTGTATATGAACTATTTCAAGCCGAGATTGGTATCTGTGTAAAAATGTAATTTCAAAGCTGATATCAGTGGTCTAATAAGGCAGTGAATGTAAAATTTGCAGTAATCCTTATCATAATCGTACTCCAATAATCGTTACTTTTGGTACTTATTAACTTCCTGACGACAGATCATCAGGCCTCATCGACCGCTTCCATTACACCTTAAACTTTGAAATTTGGAATATAAGTAGTAATATATATATGTGCACATAATAGAAAAATTACTTGGAAGAAAATAACGATAAGTTTTTTTAAGACCTAAACATTGGGAGCAAACTAATATTTTAGGTTACTGCATAACGGGTTGAATATACAACATAATATACAACACATACAACATTCTCAACAAACCAAAACTAAAATCACGCAATGTCATATTTTATCTACTCTTAGTGATAAGATTTATCTGAACTATCAACAGTCTATTATTTCAATTATTTTTCCGCTTCCTGCCTAAAAACATGAATAGTTCAATAGTTATATACGGTCTATTGCAATCTTAACTATTATTTCAATTTCAATGTTTTGCATTGTCAAAAAACTATGCAGTTTTGAATTCAACATTAAAAATAAGTTTAAGCCTCGAATGAATACCAAGAAAATATAAAAAAGTTACAAAGATCAAACTTTAATATAAAATGTAATTTTGTTATATTTAGTCCTCACGTATCGTTTGTTTATGGAAATATGTAAACTCGCGATGGAAAATGAACTTATAAAAGATTTAGGTATAAAAAATGTTTTAATTGTCATCGCTTTTACGATTTTTTAAAATCGCATGACGTGAGGTCAGATTGCACGTTGAATTATCCATGACTTCTACATTCGACGTAATCAAATTAAGTCAATTTTCTGCTTGAAGGTGAAGAGGCGTTTTCGAGATAAGAGGGTGGCTTATGTTAAAAGAACAAGGGCTGTTGACCATTTTTCATAACAATAACTAAACAATTTCTGCCGTACCAGTAACTGATAAGTGTTCTTTAATACCAGAACAATCCGTCAGAAGACTGACAATTTTTTTTCCAGCATTTCGTC
Source organism: Druceiella hillmani (assembly GCA_039881145.1). Classification (NCBI taxonomy): domain Eukaryota; kingdom Metazoa; phylum Arthropoda; class Insecta; order Lepidoptera; family Hepialidae; genus Druceiella; species Druceiella hillmani. Next base: position 7,687,642 of record JAYKKI010000102.1, read on the forward strand.
CTTTCTTCCAAGTTATAGGCAACTCTTCAGAAGGAAACATCCACTCCGCAAACTACTTTTAGTTTAGAATTCGTAAGAGTATGTCGAGTTTTTGTTATCCGTTATAAAGACGAATATATTATTTGAGTGATCTCAGTAAATTTTTTTTTATCATTTTGCTACTCCAATCATCACACGAGTTTTTCAACTTTGATTAAATCATGGAGTGCCCACCTAGCACAGAAATTCTTGACGTTAAAATGTTCGTATGAATTTTCCTGTAGTCAACTGATATCAATACTGAAACTTTCCACATCTTCTAATTGGTAATTCTGTAGTTAGTCTTTATCATCAGTCGTAGAACATTAATGCTATCTTAAGTTGCCACTGATTTTATTGATTTGATCACACTTGCACTCGTTAAACTACAATATCAAATGGAGCTCCATCAAAAAATCGTAGTCAATCGTATGTTTTTATTGACTAAAACGGAAACCACAGTCTTAAAAAGTTATCGATAGAACATTTTCACGTGTTAAATTCATTTTGAAGTGTTGTTTACACATTTATCGACCACCCACGATGATGCAAAACTAAAGCGTTGCAATAATATCAATAAGATTAAGAAAAATTTATTTGAAATTTCAATATTCACGGGTATAAAATTATTTGTAATGTGCATTTTAAACAACAAAACGATAAAAAGTACATATTGTTAGAAATTCTAAAATAAAAATAGATGACAGAAGAAGATGGAATATAATTTACATAAATAACACCATTTCATTTAGTACATTACCCGAAGAATTTCAGTTTCCAACGTAAAGGAAAAGATTTTTAAACAAGTTAAAGTTTGTATTGACGAAAATAATTTTAGTCTCAGTTGCCCACAATTAGATATATCGACAGAATATTGCAAAAAATTTTTGACTTTTTTCCGGAAAATCCTACATATTTATTAATTTTTTGACTTTTTGTCAATTTAACTCTCCTATGTTTTGACAAATCAAATAAAAAACATAACGTACCCTCCACTTTTATCAAATCGGTTACAAAATTTTTGAAGAAAAATATATAGATAGAAGGCAATGCAAATAAATATCTACGTGTTTTTTTATCGAAATTAAAGCTCGAGTTTCAAATGAAACTCCATTGACCGTAATTAGAAATACAAAAATCTTTTGCCAGATAGGCACCATTTTAACCAAGTCCTAGATCTACGTAGCCACGAAAATGTAAAAACATATTTAATTCCATTAGTAACTGTTTTCAGTACAATTGGATTAGATGAAAAACCTAAAAGAAATGAAGAAAAAACATAAACACTAATAATACTGCCGACAGAAGTGAACATTTAAAGCTATGAAATATCAGCCGTTTTTCTTACATTCAAATTCATTTTAGCATAAAAAATTAAAATGTCAAAGTTTGTAGATTAAAATTACTAACATTAGTCTGATTTTTATATTTATCGGTATTCCAAGCGGCAATTATATACATTTTTATATAGTTCATTCATTAGTCAAAACGTATCATGGACTGCGCAAGTCTAATACAAAATATAAATTGAAATAATAATTAAAATACACCTATATAAGACAGAGTATTTGTATTTACATCAATTTCAATGGATATTAATTTTCTCTAGTAATATAACTCCTAAACCACTATGAAATATTAATTGCATTATTTGCTGCAGATGTCAAATACTAGAAAAATAAAAAAAAATTAATAATACCTAATTTTTAGACGCAAATATTGAGAGGAATATCGGAAATATTTGAAAATAAGCGATTCGTTTTCGTTATTTATTTTTCCATATAAAACACTAACATATTAATTACTCACACATTGAAGTCTTACTCGAATTTAGTACACACATTGAACTTTCCACGTAGTCAGTTTAACATTAATTGTAGAGATATACACAGGTGTAAAACAGGTCACCCTTGTAGCTACAGATATACTGCTATTACAGCATGTCGGTGTTCACAAGATGTTCATGTAAAATCACCCATTCAAAAAGCGTCCAACGCGCACATCATACAGTCTAGTTTATATAATTTGTTGGTCTATATATCTGTTTACATGTAAACAGGGTAAACGGCGTGTGCATCAGTCTGGTGCCAAGGCAGGAGATTATATATATATATATATATATATATATATATATGTACACATATACTTATATGCATATATATATATACTGAAGTCTAAAAGTTTGAAAATTAGATAAAATTGAAACAAATGAGAGTGTATGAAGAAAGAGGTTTAATTATCTGAATTATTATTCATTGATCTATGAAATGATCAATGAATGATGAAAAATCTTAAAAATATTCATAAAATATCAATCAATGATAAAAAAAGGGACGTAATAATCTAAACAGCATTTTCATTCTCCCTCCAGGCCATAACAGAATCACCACCATGCTTAACGGAAGGAACTACACAATTTGACATTATGTTTTCTACGGCGCTGCGTCGAATATAAATTCATTTTTTTAACTAAATATTTCAAAGGTCGATTCATCGATCCAAAGGACTCTTTAACATCTTCTTTTGTCCAATATCGATTGATAAAGACCCACTGCATTGGTTATTCTTTGTTTTTAGACTATTGAGGTTTTGGGACAGCAAAACTACTAAGCAAACTAGCGTTTTACAATAGTCTTTACCGTAGTCAATAATGCAGGTTCCAATCGAGATTTGTTAACTTTGTCGCAAATTTCTGGCGCCGTTAGGTATATATTACGCTGGCTGATAACGACAATGAAGTCCTCACTAGAAGTGGACACTGTCGGTCGTTCTGAACGTGGATGATCTTGATCACTGCCAATTTTCTTGTGTCGAATAATTGTGCGATGTACACAAATCTTTGACATTTTAAATTGTGCAGCAATTGCATGTTCTGGTTCGCCTTCATTATATAAAACGCGAGTTGCATTTTATTGCGAATTTTGCATTTTTTCCCCATTTGAAGACATATTGAATATCGGAACCACAAGTGCAGACTAAGTAGAATCGTATGTGCATAACTTCTTAAAAATTCAAGTAACCTAACAGAAGAATTTCTTTCAGGAAGCTAAAGCAGTCAAATAGTTTGGTTAATGCAAAATAGTAGCAAAATGATTAGTAATAAGGATGTCATAAATAATTAAATATGATCATAGTCAAGGTCATAATAAAAAAGATAAAATAATTAAAGATCACTGCCCACTATTTTTCCTTATGTATATCTGTATTCAATGCAGCGATAAAGCATGTCAACCTACATACTCGTATATGTCAGTTGTAAACACCCAAAAATCTTTATGGAAAAAATTTAGAGAGGACCGACCAGAAAAGTATTTAAGTAAATATTAACTTCGAATATTTTTTTTTCGAAGCATATTTATATCAAGAGTGAGCACGTCAAAACCTTTATATAAAAACTTTAGAGATTATTAATTAAGTAATTAAACATTTTCAAAGTAAAATTTTAATATACATACGTCAAAATTGTTTTTGTTCCTATTTTTATATGAAATAGTCCGAGAACTAATACTGAAAATATACCCAACAGCATGTGTTTATAAACTCTCCCATCTGAATCTGCTACAGTAAGAATTATGGAAAAACACCGTTACTAGCAGCTTACCTGAACTTTACAAGGAACTGTTGTACCAACGATCCACTAAAGGCTTCTTCAGAAGTTCACAATATTTTCATGGCTTGAAGTACATACTAGGTAATTATTTGTATAGTGAAAAATTATATAACTGTTTGTTAAAAGTTTTTAATAAAAATAATACATCAGATATGTAAAGGAATCTAAATGTGAACGGAAGCCTCGTAATAACAGTTTCGTTTGTACTTAAGGGTTTTAATTAGAAAAAAAATCGATTACGTCTGTCTAGAATATTATTTCTGGTTGTTTAACGAATCAAAAGTTAAGTCTTACACCTATTATGAATAAGCCTATATATTAATCACCTACAAATATTTTGCTGATTTTATAACAGACGGGCATTCAGTAGCTGGAAGCGCACTCGCTGAATCGGATATATCCTTTCATATATTCGTGTAAGATAAATATAATCTTATTATCGGTTTTAATTTATATTCAGTTTCAAAAGAGATATCAAACCATACTATAGGTTATTAAATACTCTAATCGAAGGTCAAACTAATATCGTCCCGTTTATGTTTTGCCCTCTCCAATAGTCTGAATAAAAACAATCTCGATCGTTTAGATTTGTTATCACGTGTATATACCTGATAGTGGTTTACTATGTACCGACCAATAAATACATGAACTCTATTGAATAAATAAAATGAATTGTAATGTGTTTATTCGTGTGTATATTAGGTATTAATACCTTTTGTTCGTTGATTTTAATTCAAATGTTATTTTTCCTACTTTATAAATATAACTATGTTTTAGTAAATTTGACTGGCCGTTTCTTCATTCAATATTTCTATTTGCAATTTCTGTCATCTTTTGAAAAACTTAAAACATAAATTTATTTAAAATAGAGCGTCCGACATATTGATAACAAATGTTTAATAATTGATTTGTTACTCTTATAAAATTATAATAAACATTAATGAAACCATTATACAATACCTCGGTTGTCTGTCTGTCTGTACTTCAGAATACTCTTTCTCAGGAATATCTAAATGTATGGAGGTAACTTTAAAATTATTAACATGCGCTAAGATCTATGACCCCACACTCCGGAGAATACTTTCAGCTTCTAACTAAAAATTATTCAAATATCTCGAATTTACATATTGTACAATCAAAACATATCAGGTATTTTCCATTGAACTGGAATCTTAGAATGCGGGAGAAAGAAATCATTGAATTCTAATGCTATGTTACTGGAATTATAATGGAACCAAGTTATTTTTATTGGTTTCTCTTCTTTTTCTTTACATATTTTTAAAGTAGACATTTTTTGGCCTCGCATTTGGCTTTTTGTTACTGATAGTTTAGTATTTATTTTTTTTAATAAATCTAGTATATACACACACACGTATATATATATATATATATATATATATATGTACATATATATATATATATATATATATATGTAAATATATGTGTATATATATATACTTTTTATAGTAAATTTGTGAAAGTAAGTGAATTTAAACATGTGGTTATATAATTCTACAGAGTTTCGCTTTCATTAACAATTTGACAATGGCATTTCAAGTAATAACGGCGTATTATTATTACCATATACGTACTTCTACTAACTATCTTAACTTTATATTTACTTCAGTAATATGGTATTTCTTTATAAAAAAAGTAAAAAATACAGCAATCTTGATTTTGCACCTCATTAGACAAGAATTAATTAATGAGTGAGGGCATTAAGATAACAAGAATTTGGTTACTTTCTACAAAATATCCTTTACAAATATATCATTGATATAAAGATGGAGTAGTATATCAATACTTAATTGTCATGCTAAACTGCAACGTCACTACGTAAAGAGGGCATCTTGACAACCCCAATCTTTAGTTTTCAGATTAACTGTCAAATTTAAACTATACATATACAAAAAAAACTTAGGTTCCACAGGTTGGAAAATATATACATAAATTAAATTTATATTTTGCCATATTTTGCGAACGGTTACTTAATTCGAAATAATATACGTATTCTTTTCCACGTATATTCAGTTGATAAGTGACGAAGCGGTCGCGTTACACATATAAGGTATCCATATTATACAGACTGAACTAAGTTTGTTGAAATAATATTATCTAATCTGTAACTATTTGTAAATATACAAATGCCAATTTCTCCCTCTCACGTCATCTTCACGCTCCTCTAACAGCCAATTAATAGGAATGAGCGTACCGTTTTCTTAATTAAGCGAATCTGTACTGTATCGATATAAAACTAACTACAAATTGTAATTATTGAGCTACTTATTATGATATTCTTCTTTAACATATAAAATTTTCAGGACTCTTTTCCTCCATGAGGCTGAAAAATTATCATTTACTTAATAGAATATTTTCGATAATAGTTCAAATTTATATCATATCAAATTGTCATCAAATTTGAATAAATTTTCACAAATTCATACCAAATTTCATTTCAATCAATAATATATAATTTTGATATATAACATCGGAAAATAGCAGAAAAGACTTAACTAAAACTTGAACTAAACTTAAACTAAACTTGACTAAAAATTATTCGGTTATGAAAATATCTCTAAATATGTTGATTATGGTTAAGAGATCATTAAACAATTAATAATTAGAAATTTATAGACATGAGTAAATAAATGATACCTTTGATAGAATACGAGTTACCTACATAAGTGAACTGAATCGTACATTACTGAATTAATATGTGAGATAAGAACACATACTATTTTATTTTATTTTTCTGCACTGACGTTAGTTTAGTTTTAATCAGAATTAGTAACTAATATTATCAATCATTTTATTACGAATATTATTCAATGGCGAATTTTATAATAGATCATCGGAGCATCATTCATAATGAAATACAATTCTCAATCCGCACTTTTTTTGTAACGTTTATTTTTAATTACTTATAATATTGGAAAACTTGTAATAAGAAAGAAAAATTATTTGTTTTGAAGTATATTTTATTTCTGTTCTCCGATAGTAAAAAGCGAACAATTTTATAGTTTTTTTCCAGTTCTTACATCACCTCAAAACTTTCAAATCATAGCGTTCTTCGGTATGGGCAGTAAAAGACTTATTTTTTTTGTTCAGATTTGGATAAAAAAAATAATACCGAATTGGATTTTATTTATTAATATGATACTCTCAGATGACAAGACACTATCAGTATAACGAACAAAAAACCTAACTACATTAAAAGTTTAATTTGATATGAAAAAAATAATCAGGTGTTATCTGCAAAATAATATAAGTGATGCGTGGATAACATTATGCCAATTAAAAATAGTAAGCTATCAAATTTGATGAGTTTTTAAATTTGGTTATTGGTCGAGATTTCAAGTTTAGGTATTTCTTATTTCATAACTTTTATGCATTAATGGTAGAGACACGTAAATATTTAACAATTTTCATGTCAAAGCAATTTATATGTTAAATATAAATAGGTTAAATTTTTTAAATAATCAATGAAAAGGAAAAATTTGTGTGAATTTTGCTTCAATTTATTTCGATCTATTTGCCTCTGGACAATACTATTTCATTTTAACAATCCTTTAACGATTACGCATTCAGTTAAGAATTATAAAAGCGATTAGGTAAAAATCAAGAACGTACTTACTTAATACTAAAAAAAATAATGAAGCGCTGATAATTTTATATTAATATTGTTATAGATTTTACTTAGAAATATTTTGATTAATTTGGACAGTTTATCATCTCCCTCGTTTCTCTTAACTAAGATAAATTAATATCGTTCAATATGCGTTAAGCAAAACTTAAATTATATAACCCCAATAAAGATATAAATTTTTATACTTCAATAACTTTTCGTTAACTTGTGGTTATCTTAGCATCTTATGAACGACAACCCCTAAGCTGTTAAATTCATTCCTTCAAATTCTTCTAAACAGTTTCTGGATCAAGAAAAGGGTCGTCAGCTGTAATGTGAAAGTGTAACCATTTAAATATGAATTAGACATAACTATATTATATATACCCACTACTTAAAGTTGTTTCTCTATATTTCTGATAAAAAACGTGTGCTATTTTTTCTTTTACTAATTTGTATAAAGTTTTCTACATAATTTTTTTTTCACATTTATTAGTAAACACAGTTCACATTTATTAGTGAACTTCGAAAATATGTTACTCGTACAAAATTTAAATTTCCACTAGTTTTATATTGATAAAATTTTAAATATGTGCTATTACAATGATATCTATTAAGTTTATTGGAAATTATTCACAAGTTCCTGTTACATAAAACGATTCACTAATGATTATTACCTCTCACTGTTTTCACCTTGAGAAAGGGAACACCGCTCTCCCGTGAGCGGCATCGTCATGGACCTATAGATCAGTAACACATCATCACCACTGAGTGAATTACTTCCTCAGCTTGAACACGGCCTTAAGCACAAGTTATAAACATAAACATGAATAAAGTGGAAATAAACTGATTTCTTTATTGCACAAACTTAATATACTTTTCTGAAATAAATAATGTTGATCAAATTGGAAATTTCGAGATTTTTAAATTAATGCTTTACATAAGCCGTAATAGGAATTACGATTAAGCGAACTTGTCTGTAACAAGGTAAATTTTTATTTTAACAAGTGTACCTTCGTAACATTATATTATAAACTTTTGACCTAATCAACATCTCAAAATCTTCTTGGGGATGTAAATACCTGATACATATCTCCGAGCTCTCGTGAAATTCACTTGTTCAAAAAAATTCCACGCACATTAAATCTCCAGTAATGTGTTTCCTTAGAATTTTGTTCTGTATTAAACTTAATTTTTAATCGCGATTCAAAGAGTCTTAAGCACGATTAGAATATTTAAAATAAACGAAAATTTTTCTACGACTTCCAATTCTAAATACAAAAATTTTGTCATATTTCTTTGTGTGTGTTAAAAAACTTCCAAAATTTTGTCATATTTCTTTGGGTGTGTTAAAAAAACTTCCAAAATTCAATAAGTATCCAATGAAGTCACTAAGCATAAAAAATGTTAACTTAAATCTGATTAAAGTTTAGTTTGCCCTTGAAGCCGAAAAATTATATCCAAGTTTAGGAATTTTCTTTTAAGTAGAAAAAAAATTACTTTTCAAATGATTCATTTAATATTACTTTAATATTATATATTTCAAAATGTTAAAGATGTAAAAAATTAATGCTTTGTATAAAAAATGTCTCATTCACAATATATATTTTTCATTTGAAGTACTTATCGACATACAACATTTTAAAACTAAGATATTGCGGCCATATCTTGAGAGTGTGAGAGATGACAATGAGAGTTTTTTTTATTTTTACTTGCCGAAAGATCACAGTTTTTCCTTAAATACGTTTAAGGATAGTCAATCAAAGCAAATAAAATATTTATCGGGATTGCTTTTCTAAAATTTAACGTTATGTAGAAACAGGAAGGCAAAGAAAGCGTCAGACCCAGATATGAGATAACAATAACAAGGCGTAGATAGTGAGTTCCGGGGGAAGTGTCAACTACAACAAAGACATGTGCGAGGGAGCGCCTTCAATAAACGCGATCGAATTCAACCACAGTGCCAACATTCTCCTAAAAGAGGCTTATTGTGGTAAATTGTCTCGTTATGTGTAAATTAAAATAAAAGCTTTTTTTCCAACGCCTTCCACCATAGCCAAATATTACATCTAATTCAACACGAACACACTTTTTGAAATTCTAATAATATAGATTAATACGTAGTTTTTATCATCATACTACAAAGAAATGTTTCACATTATGTACGTCTAAATAAAAAAATTAAGGACAAAACATATTTAATATTCGTTTTAAATCTGCCTTTTAAAATCAATACGCTAGTTCTAAATACTATTTCAGAGTTAAATGAAACTACATGATGTAGTATTATTTCTACTTTCTTTCAGGTGGGAAAGATAGAAGATCTTTTCTAATAGCCCACCTGAAGATGTTGTAATACAACGAAACCTAGGTCGTGTTAAAGAACTTAAAGTAAGTAGAAATAATACTACATCACGTAGTTTCATTTAATTGTGAATAATGAATTCCTACAAAATTAAAGCGAAAGATATTCAATATTCACTATTTCAGAGTTTACATGTTACCTTTCCAACAAACTGACACCGAGTTCTGTGTTATCGATATTTACTTTTTAATTAAAATTTCTATTATTAATTCTCTTAATTATATTCTTCTCTTGTTTACTGTTATTATTAGAGTATTTGTTTTCCTTAATATGATGCAAATTATCCACTGAGAGATATAAATTAAATTAGAATTTCACAATAATAATGTTCCTAATATTATTATAATACTTAAGAATATTGTACGGGTTATTAAATTTAAATTTTTATTTATCTATTAAGAAACCGTTTACGAATAAAGTACTATTAAATCCCATTTCATTATGTTCCATTTTCAGCCTTTTCTTTCAGTCCTATTCGTCAATTTTTATAATTTCTTCTACTCATATTTCAAACGATCTATTCACTTTCATTTTGCTGCTTGAACCATTCGGTATTGTTATTATTTTGGTCCATTTCTTATTAATCATTCTTGCCTTATGTGTAGCTTTTCTTTTTCAGTCTTTGATAATGATTAATAAAGTGTTCATAATTATCATTTTTTTGCTATTTCATTTCTTTTTCATCTAATCGTTTCAAAGCTAACATATTCCGCTTTATTTGTTTTTGGCAAATTCACGTTTTTGCATTAATATAATTACTGTACATAACGGTGTTTTATTGACTAGCACCTGTTTATTATCATTATTTTTCCATACATGAGTTTTCTTAATATCCAAAATTCGACCTATTTTTTACGTATAAAATTTAAACCGTTTATCATTAATGATCGTCGTGTTGCCCCTTCAAAAAAATACAATATATTCAATGAATTCAAACTTAATTAAATGTTATCCATTAATATTGATCCTTTCCCGAGACCAATTCAAGTTTTCCTTTATATTCTCAAGAATAATAATGAATACTAGGATATGGTGGAACAAGTATAGCTAAGGTATAGTGGATTGTACTACCTAACGCCTCCATAACTATTTAGTTTGTGCTGTCTAATTTAACGACCTAAAATTTTTCTCAAATACTTTTTGATGCATGTAGGAATCTTGAAGAAATATTGCATTTTTATAATTCTGTAGATGTGATATCATGATACCAATATCGAACGCTCTAGAGTAATCAAGTAATATCAGAAGTATAAAGGTCGTCTAAATGCTTCATATATTTCTTGCTCTAAAGCTGGTGGTTTACAGCCTGACGATTTTTTTAAATTTTTTTACTATTATGTATTTTTACAAATTCATAAAAAGTTTTTTTACAAACTGTACTCAATATTTTACCAAAAATTACATTTGAAAATTGGCACTCACCTATTTGATCGTCTCCTTAGTTAAACAAAGGATTTAGTAGTACATTGAATTCATATTTAGCGAAAATCAATTTCCACCTTTATATCTCTCTCCCTCTCTTTCTCTTTCTTTGCTTCTCTCTTTTTCCTTCTTTCTATATCTCTCTTCATAACACCTACCCTCCTCGCTAGTTAAAGATGAAATACATATTCGATGAATGATAAAAAATAATAAACATTTTTAGCTAATCATTGACAGAAAATTAAAACATCGATGTGATTTCATTTTTATATGAAAATAGGCTTCTTATCCGTAGAAAAATACCTACCTCACATAAAATAATTATTTTGATACACATGTTAATATGCATGAAAAACTGTGCACGTCTTCAAATTATGTCGCACTCAGACTGAACGATTTCTTAAATCCTGTGTATAAAACGTAATGTTCATCGATAATTTTTGATTAAAAAATTTGATATTCCAAATAACATTGAACGTCGCGAATAAATTAACAACACACGTGAAGTGAACAATGAAATCAATCCACGATTATCTTCGCTATTTGAGGTCTGAAACAATATTTAAGTTCATAAATTCAAGAAATAATTCAGTATGTTTATAAACTATATACTAAAACTATTATTATAATTGTATTTTAAACACATATATAATTGTCTTTCATCCTACTTCCTAGCTTCTTCTCAACAAAATTTCGTTTTGCTTTCACAGATTCGAATATATACATCACGTAATATTGACAAAGGTATGAATTCAAAGGCGTTTATGAGTTGTCCTTAGAATGCTATTATCTTTACATCAGATAACCGAATATTACTGCTACGCGATTGCTTCTAAATGAATCGTTTTCATGCAAGTCGCTCTTCATAAATATCATTTGGGAAAGGGAGCGCCAGCTACATTGCAGGCGGCCCCATCATTTGAACACTAAATATTATATGCATGAATAATATCGTTATTTAAATGTTTATATAAATAGCTTATATATGTTTAAGGTACATTTTTTTAAGTATATTATATTTAAGTTACATTTTTCAATTAATTAATAAGAAAGGTCAAACTTATATTTCAATGGACTGAAATTTAAAGTGCAGTAATATTGTTATTTCTAGAGATAAGGGTGAACTTTATTCTTTGAAAGTGTAAAGCATTGGAAATTTTTTCGAAAAGATATTCTTACGTAGTACGGTAACATATATGGTAAACATTAATTAAAAAACCATATGAGCCATCACCTCAGCTGAAATGACTGTTTTTACCCACGACTTCAAGGTCCTAGAAAATGACGTGATGCAGCACCAATAAAAAGATTCATTGACCCTACCGATTGCTAAAAATGATAATAAAATTTAAACAACTAATAGATTCCTACAAATACGAAGCTTTATTTTTTATTTAAGTAGGTAATTTAATTAAGTTTTATTTCCTTCCAAAATGTTTAGGGGAAACTTACAATATCCATGCTATTTACGTGGCTGCTTACTTATTAATACCGTTTTTCGATAAAAATTATAATAAAGAGTAACTAGATTAACGAATTTAACGTAACAGTACAACCATATTTTCATCAAAATTAATTGCTAAACGCTTTCATGTTTAGTTTGAAACAGACTTATTGAAAATGAGAGAAGGAATTATTTTTAATAAGTTGAGAGGCTTATATTTAAAAAATAATGCAATTAAATAAGAAGTCATGAATTTCAATGACTTATCTAAGACATCCATACGAAAAGATAAGCAAAAAAAATTAGTTGTTGGATGCGATATGCAAAAGTAAGCAATTCGAATTACGCAAGGTGTAATTACAAGAGGAATAAATTTCAAAGTTAGAGCAGCTCTTTAACAGACAATTCACGACGCTCTTTTTCACGCAATGACAGAGTTTGGTCATTTTAAATAATAGTTCTCCCATCACACTTGTCTAATCGGCCGTTTACTTAGTAGATGTAGTTTAATAATCAAAATTAATTAGGATGTTTTGATAGCATTATTATAAAATTTAAATATGACATTTCTCTCAAATGGAGATTTTTTTTAAATAAGCTTCTGAAACAGCTATGTATAAACCATTTTTGCAATATAAAAATCAAATTGGAAATGGCACTTTAGATATTGATAAAACTATTTACTACATAGCAATTGATGTAAATAGTTTTATCAATATCACTACATAGCAATTGATAGGTTGCTTAAAATAAGTAAAACTGTAATAAAAATTCTGTGAATAGTTTATTATGTAATTTTTTGTTAATTAAAAAAATTATGGGAATAACTTTAAATAGTACACAAATCTGTCTTTTATTTTGCGTTAAAATACTAGCACTGATATGTTATTTCTCTTGTATGGGTAGGAAAACTTGAAACTAATAGCGTTGTAATCACGTCTAGTAAAAACATAGATATTAGCAGCGAAAATAGCTAAAAAAAATTAAATGCATATAATTCAAGGAATGCCATGGAAAAAATGCCTTAGCCTGAAAAATGGCCGTTATGTATTTTTGTGCAAATGAACTAACGTAAAGGCGTGATTAAATTTTCGATTATAATTTCCAAAATTGCATGCAGATCGGTTAGCTAATTGAAGCATAAAACAAACAGAAACAAACAAATTCGTATTCGTAGGTCCTAACCTATGGATAAGAATTTGTTTGTTTCTTTTTGTTTGAATTTTTTACTGTTAACCCATACATGTTTTCTTGATTTTAAAAATTCTGATAAACAAACTAAACATAAATGTTTCATCATTCAATTAGCTCACTCCAATATCGAGTTATCTAGTATCATAAATTAGAACTACAAATTTGTTAAAATATTGGATAGAAGTGTATGCGAAAGAAGAATTCAGCCCAATGGATGGATGCAGGTATTCTAGTTTAAATGGTATACTTAAATAATGATGCAACATTTCACGAAATTCATCAACAGGTTGCGATACTCCTCGCTATTTATTTACTACAAAAGCGTACGCTAACATTATTCCAAACACAATTAAACACAATTAAATGAAACTACGTGATGTAGTATTATTTTTACTTTCTTTAATTTCTTTACCACTAGTGGTAAAAAAATTAAAGAAAGTAGAAATAATACTACATCACGTAGTTTCATTTAATTGTGAATAATAAATTTCTACAAAATTAACGCCAAATATATTCAATATTATTCTAAACACAATCGAAATAATCAACCACTAAACTGTTTACCATAATTTCAATCCATCGCGCCATTCCTTTCATTAATAATAATTATTAATCCATCCCAATCATTTTCCCAACTTCCTTTCTCAGTTATCCGGTCTGCATTCAATTTCCATAACAAGGAGGCTCGCTCATCATCGATCGATTCTGAGCCGCATTATTTGTCATTAGCTCGTATATATATCTACGTTACATTAAAGTGACTGGTGCCTTGCTGCTTCTGAATTAATCGCTCGTTTGATGAAACATTTTAATGAAGATTGCCAACGGGGAAAGGTGTCTTTGGTATTATAGCAGTTGTTCTGTACAAATATATATTAACGTTATTTAATTTTAGGAGATGCGATATCCATTCGTTTGGAAAATTTGTTCTGTAACATTGTTTTAATTTCAAGTTTTTGCTAAGATAATATGTAACAAGAAGTCAAAAGAACTAACAAGAGTTGCTACAGCTTTCTTTTGATTATTTTGTACACTTTTCATTTATTTTTCCTCAAAATGATTTTACAAATCCCTTATAAAACAATGTTCATACATATGTTTGTCTGACCCTGTCGTTTTCCACAGAAAGTTTTGACGTAGACTCACGATACTTAACACAGTGATAAAGCTTACAAATCTATACATAGAAAAATATTTATATAGAATAATCTAGGGGAGAAATTATTCAAAAATATTTTCTTTCTGTTATACATCGTTTTGAACCTTTAGAAGACCAAGTTTTAAGAAATAGTGTTAGAATATTGGCAGATTCTGAAACTAATTTCGCAGAAATTTATCTGAAGTGATTTCAGAAACAGTGTCGAAATGTTTCCCAACAAATATATCCCTGCTAAAATCAGATTAAAATAAAAATTTTATTAGAAATTTACCTGTTTCACTGGATAATTATAACGGTTGTTACAATCATTATATTTTTTTAAACATCCACCATGTTCTGTTAAAATCCTAGTAAGAGTAATATTAATATTGGTAAACGGTTTAGTAGAGATGCTATGTATTCTTAAATATTGATTTGTGTAGCGATAATTTTATTGAGCATATTTTGAAATTCCCACTCAATTAAAGAATATTTAATTTAATAACGTAAATTTATCACTTGAAGGTAACTTGAAATGTCTTGTGAAGTTAACTAGATTTGTATTGTAAAGTTTTGTAATGAAAATGAATGTTTTTTTTGTAATTTGCAACTGTTTAAATTATTAATTGTATAACAAAATTAGGAATGAATTTAAGTCTGAAAATTTTAAGGTTTACAAACGGAGACGCGATATTTAAGGTTTAACAATTACAAATTTGCGGCAATTTTTGACGATTGTCAATTATTAATTAATAACTCCAATTTGTTTATGTGCATAGTTACATACCCTCTCTAGTTTGTTTATTCTGAATTCAGAGCGATTAAACGAACTTGTCCGTAAAAAGGTAAATTGAATTTTAACAAGTGTACCTTAGTAACATTTCATTATAAACTGGTTTCTACTATATGTTGTTTTAAATGACTACTTTTAACCTAATAATCATCCCAAGATCTTCTTGGGGACGTAAATACCTGATGCATTTCTAAGAATTGTCATGAGATAGAACTCTAAGTTCACTTATACGAAAAAATTCCAGGTACATTCAATTTCCAGTAATGTCTTTCCTTAAAATTTTGTTCTGTATTATATTTAATTTTTAATCGCAATTCAAAGCGTCTTCAGCTCAATTGGAATATATAAATTAAACGAACATTTTTCTACCGCTTCCAATTTTAACTACAAAAATGTTGTCATATTTCTATATACATGTGGGTTAAAAAACTCTCAAAATTCAATAAGTATCCGATGAATTCACTAAGCATACAAAATAATAACTTAAATCTGATTAAAGGGTTAGTTTGCCCTTGAAGTCGAAAAATTATATCCAAGTTTAGGAATTTTCTTTTAGGTAGAAAAAAAAATATTTTTCTTTTACACTTATCAACATACAACATTATAGTTATACGGAATGGCCTAGACCGAAATACAAAAAAAATCATAATCTACATCGTAGGAGCTAGAAAAGTGTACAAAATATTTATAAGATGTTGATATTTTTTAAGGAGCAGCGATTTTACATACCAATAATTATCGATCAAAATTCGTTTAACAGAAGCTAAAATTCCGCTTCGTGGACCACGCGATGTCGATTCAGTATTTTTCCTTTTTGTCACTCCTAGAGTGTAATTCAATTGCACCTTGAACAAATTTTTAAATAATGAGTCACTTTTTTCTTCACCAGCGCCCAAAAGTATTTGTTATTCAATACGAATACTTTGAACAGACGTTATAATTGCAAAAGTAGAATAAAAATTGGCAGCAAATTAGTGGAAAATTTACATATTTGCCACTACAAAACATCTATTACGTTTATAGTAAATAATTTTGCGGTATGCCTGTTTCAATAAAAATTATTCCCTGGTAATATTTCTTCGTATCTCAATCTAAGTTGCATAAATTTCATAACATACAAATTGTTAGGCTTTTATAATTCCTAATTAACGTGTTGTTATCAGATAAATTTAAATTACTGCTCAATGGCTGTTAAAATATCATTAAGCAATTTGTGGTTCACTGTTACCTTGAGAAATGCGAAGAGAATAGTCGTTATTTAAAGATCAATTTAACTTTGTATATATGATGTAGTTTGGCGGTTTGAAAATACAGAATTAAACAACTTTTATTTTATATTTATTCAATACCTAGTGGCTTACGACACTTTGCTTACGATGCTTACGATTGCTTACGACAGTTGCTTACGATGCTTTACAGGGGAGTCTGTGTATTTCTTAGCTAGATTTTGGATTAAATATCATCACGATTCTTCACCAGGTTTTGAGCACTAATTATAGACATACATGAGTTTTAAACTGATCCCTTAAGTAAAACAGTTTAAAAGAATTTCCTAAGATAAAGAATGTAATCCAAAATTAATATTTCGAGATTTCTAAGTACTATGCTAAAGTGAGTACCGTACTGTAAGTACTAATTTGGGATTTCTATGACTATATACCCTTGCATCGTGTAAGTTTCAGTCAGATTTTTTTTAAATTATTGTTTTACTTGCTGAAGTATCACCATTGCGTTTTTCAAAGTACGCAAACTTTACAATATACTCAATCAATATAAATAATCAATGTAAATAACGTGGCCACTCCGGTAAATTTTCTAGTTACGTAAAAATTTTAAAGAAAACTTATTAAACGTCTTGTACTTGAGTGAAATCGATATCTCAGTCAGTCAAACGTAACTAAAAATGTAAATGTTGTGTAATGTAGATTATTTTGAAGTTCTTATCTTAAGTTTATAAAGAGACATCCTGCGTTAGGTAAGCAATTTTTAGTGATTATAAAACTTGCCATCTAATCTGTTACACTAGTGTCACTTAAACTGAAAAAAAACTATTTCAATATGTTTTCTTTTAAATTGTTTGTACCTACAATGAGAAATGCTGGCACTTTAAAATATAATGATGTAAATGAACTCAGTAGATAAAAACATACGTATATTGTTTTCATCTGCTGATTTTTCATTTACTGTGTTTTCACAAAGAACGTGTCTGTTATCAATGACGATAACTCTTAGCATCAAACTAAGCAAATTTGATTTACCTATAATCAATGCGGACTAGATCTGAGTCTATAGAAATAAGGATAAAAAAACTGTTTTGAAAGGAAAAGTTCATAGATATGTATTATTCATATGAGCGTTTATGCGTATGTACGTACGTGCATATATATGCTTTTAAAAGTTAATTTAAATTAAATTCGAGATAAGGATGGAACATTAAAGGGAGCATCCGTTTGATTACGGACTGCTTTATTTTATAGTATTCAGAGGAAAGAACAAAGCGAAAAGTTACAAGCTGATGCAAAAAAACCTTTTTATTTTTTTAGATAACAAATAATAAACTTTATTAATCAAAAAATATTCATAAGTACCCCCACACATTTTTCTTAGCAAATATGCTTTATAACTGTACATCGTTCGTCACAGCAAACTGACTTTTTGTCTGATTTCTTTCACCTCAAAAAACATCGTACAATAAAGATATTAATACTAATGACTTTGTTACTCATCTTTATCGTGTTATTGTCTTTATATCACCTAAACGAAAATCACCATTCCGCCGTTGCTTAATTTATGATCAATTAAATGAGACGTTTTGATATAAAATATCCTCATAATATCCACGTCGGAAAGGAAGTGTCAGCATATTATGAATCGAGTTCTAATTTATTCATCAGTTAAATATTATCTGCATTAATAGTTATTGCCATTTTATATTTGGTATAAACAGGACTGTTATATTTGGCGAGATAGAATTTCGAGTAAATTGTCACAATAAATAAACAATATAAGAAGTGGTGTTCAATATGTATTGACGTAGGTAGAATAAATTATTTGGACTTTGAAAATTTATTTAATTTTTGGATATGATCAATAAGCTTATCTTATTCGTGAAACAAAGAAATAAAAACAAATTTTCCATTTAACATTTATACCAAATTAAATACCATTTCTCAAATTAATGCTTCAAGAAATCTTATCTTTGAATCCTCCGATAAATGTAATGCCCAGCTTGTGCATCACGACTTCAGTGAAGCAGCTTGTCAGAAGTTTTCACTTAATTATAAAAATAGTTTTCTACAAAAACTATGGCTTTCAGGGAATTCTGTATAATGTATATTTTCTTCCTAATAACATATCTCCTGTAACGTTATTTATTTTTTACATGGTTTAAGTTAGTTAAAGTTAGAGCGAATAACGAAACTGTAGATTGAGAAAATCCTAAACAATAGAGAAATAGAAATTTAGTGAAATATCACATAATGGAAAATATCATTTCCCATACAAGTATGACATTGACTTTTTTTGTTACTTATTTTATTTTTTACACTATTTAAACCTAACATACAATAGAATACTACAATTACAATTTTATTCTCGAAATTTACGTAAGCCTCTATTTAGAGTGGAGTAAAAGTTTTTCATCGATTTAAAATTTGTCAGGTTTTCAAAAGTATAATAAGCGTATTTTATTGAATATTTATATTAATAAATGCTGCATGTTCTAACCGTGTCTATAATCATATAAACAACTGCATAAAAAGTATATCGTCGCTAGATTGAAAAACTATTATTTTATCCCACAATAAGCATTTGGGAGCTTATATTTAATTATGTACCAGTAAAAATAACTCTCATTAACAAACGTCGTCAACAATTTTAGATCTGGAATAGGTAACTTCGGTAGGTCGAAAGGGTAAAAAATAATGCTGCAATATAGATAAAGTTTTGAATGAAACTATGTCACAATCATTTTCTCTATTTAGGCTTCGAGTTACTATTCAAGATTAGAAGTTACGAAAACATTTCAATATTATTGTTAAAATTTATATTGCAACTTTACCTTTAATTCCGATAGAGGATATTTAAATTGTTCATCCCACTCCCTTGTTTTCCCTAGCCGAATTAACTTTTTTCTTTCCCCGATTTTATTATACACGTCATATTCGTATAAAGCTAACAAATATATCGATTCAAAGGTATTTATACTCGACGCCAACATATTATTATCTTTGCATCAGATAAACGTATATAATTGCTCCGTTGTTACTGAATTACTTACCCACTAACTGAATCGTTCCATATAAATTGCCCTTCATAATTTTCTTCCAGAAAAGGAAGCGTCAGCTTTATCGCGGGTATCGTAATGTGAACATTAATTAAGTGTTAACTGTATTAATGAAGCTACAACTTAAACATTTTATTTAAATAGTACATGTTAAATATGAAGTAATATGTGGTAGATACTTTAGGAAAATCTTTCAATTAATCGACAAATACAGGCGTATTTTATTTTCAAGGGATCCTTTTACAGACTTTTAACGGACAGATCTTAATTGTAGCTGAAATGACCATTTTACAACATTAAATTTAAACGCACAACATTAAATCTCAAATGTCTTTCAGATGTATTAAAAAAAGAACGGAACTCGTATTATGTATTAAATTTAATTCACTGCGTATTAAATATAATACACCATGTATTATGTATTAAATAAAAGGCATAATGAAATAAGTCAACAACGTTTGATGATAATTAAATGAAAAATGAAAAGAAATAAATGAAGGAATCATGATATTTTAATGTGTTGAATAGTGTTTGAATTGTCGATTCCTTAATTGATTCGCTATTGAAGTAAAAGGTTCATATTTATATATATATATATATATATATATATATATATATACATATATATATATATATATATATATATATATACATATGTGTATATATATATATATATATATATGTGTGTGTATATATATATATATATATATATATATATAACTTGTAAGATTTAAAAAAAGAATAATGGCAATGAATCCAAGCAAAATCTTTTAATCAAACAAAATACGTGAACATTAGTGCATGATTTAATTTTAGTGTCACTTAATATGTAAACTTTTGTCGATGCAAATAAAGGATGATACCAAAATTTAAGTTTAAAATATATCATCCACTTATTGTCATTTTAACACTGATACTTACCTCACTTTATCTTCACCATCCTTGACTTCTACTGAATTACTTTCACAATGCATTCTTTATAAATACAAATAGCATGAATTTGAAAATGATGACGAAAGGTTACAAGTATAATGACACGCACGGATTGCTAAACACACACGCTTAAACGTATACAGCTGATACGCACGTCACACATCTATAATCTAGTAATATACCTGTACATTGACTTACGCTTGTAAACACGCAAACGCTTATACTGCAGCAAAAGTGTCGATCGACATCTCACACTTTTATACTGTAGCAAAAGTATTAGTAAAAAATGTTACACTTTTTTGGGCTAGCTCTAATTCGCCAAGTGTGTAACGTACAATAAGGAGCTTTATTCCAACTATTTATTTTTTTTACATAAAGTTTACTTGTTGAAAGATCGGTGGAAAGGAAAAACTACAAACGACGAATAATGAAATTATTTAAAAAATGTTTGACATAAATTATTGTATTTTCAAAGGGCTATTATAATTAAACAACCCTATTTATTTTATGGCTCACTTGAGAGGTGCGCGAAAAAATGAAGACTCTGTCTTCCAGTTTTGTTTGTTAACTGCTTTACCTCTGTCTTCCAGGTTTGTTTGTTAATTTCACGTCTGTTTTCAAGCACTTAACATCTCTTTGCAAGTATTGTTTTATTTCACACCTGTCTTAAAATTTTGTTTGCTAACTTTGTTTTTAAAAATCAGTTCAAAGTTGAAATTGGAAACCGACTTTTGATGGCAAACAGATATTACTGTGATCTAAAAATAAAACTCACATAAAAACTCATCTCTATTGATACAAAAATAAATCTATTTAAAACTCTCATCAGACCTATTATTTTGTATGGTAGCAAAACCTGGGTAATCAATAAAATAGAAAAGAATGGACTATTCATCTTTGAAAAAAAAAATAATATCTGGAGAAGTTTATATAACAATGAAATTTATACTAAATACGGGCAAGCAAACATTTTGAAAGTAATCAATTTCTACAGAATCAGATTATTTTTTCGACGGAAAGATCTAAGCCCTGTTAAAAAACTGACGTTTGCAAAGATTGAAGATACAAGGAGAAGAGTAAGACTACCTGCAAGGTAGTTGGACAGTAACTTAAAATAAGGACTTAAAAATTTTGGGAGTCATCAGGTGGAGAAACCTTGCATCAAGTGGTACTACCTGGAGGGAGCAGATTGGAAAAGCCTCGACCTGCACCATGCTGTAGTGCTAAGAAGAAGAAGAAATTTTTCTTCACATTTATCTTTAGGTTCTGTTTATTAATTTCACTTTACATATGTTGTTGAGTTTTGTTTGGAAATTTTATTTCACATCCGTTATAAAATTTTACTTATTTTCACTTTATAAAATTTCACTTTACATATGTTTCTAAGTTCAGGTTACTAATTTTACTTTATATCTGGCTTCTAGTTCTGTTTGTTAACTTTATTTCACAAATGTATTCAATGTGAAGTTGTGTTAATAAATGCATTTTTTTTATTAATTTTATTTTATATCTGCTGCCAAGTTCTGTTTGCTAATGTCACTTCACCTCTGTCTCCAAGTTTTATTTTACTGATTTTCTTTCACGTCTGTGCTTAAGTTCTGTTTGCTAATGAAATATATCTGGCTTCAATTTGCTAATTCTTCTTTGATTTGCTAGTTCCACTCCATATTTGCCTTAATTATTTATTTGTCAATTTTACTTTTTACCTTGTAGGTCCATTAGCTAATTTCTCTTCATATTTGAATTGAGGTCCTGTTTGATAATTTCACTACATATTTCATTTTGATTTTTCTTAAATTACGTGATTAGATACAGAAAATAAATGAGAAAAAACAATTGTTTCCACCCCACTATTATATAGATATTGAATTTAAAAACTCATTTACTTAGTAAAAAATCAAACCGCGTTTCACAATATCAATCAATATTTCAGTAAATGACACAACTTTTTACTTAGGAAGAGCTTATGTTATTAATTCAAATATAAGTAGAGCAATATAATATTTTTCCTTTACTTTATTAGCCTACATAATGCTTCATAATGGAATATTTTATATGATTAATCGAATGTTAATCTTTGTTTTTCACGAGCAGATACGTAAATTATGTTATTTATTAAAGCCTTTATGAAAGTAAAAATGATAATATAATACTCTCTTAGTTTTATAACGTTCTTAAAAATTTTGTTCAGTTGTTGCACAAGTGATGAAAGCGTAACTCTTCTCAATTGCTTAAATTAAATTCTGTAATAATTTTAAAATGTCTTTTGGTTTTAATATTTGGTATATTTGTGTAAATTTATGTCTTAGTATCACAGCTGTTTTATTTCATTGTCTTATATGCTGCTTTGAGTATACTATACTTCAAAGTCTTAATGCCGACAACATTCTAATAATACCCACATAAGGTCTTGAATAATCATCGATACACATATGACATCTTGAATGATTATACAAAATTATTTTTATGAAATTATATTGGATAATAAAACCTTAACATTACACCTTCAGTTTTCCTGTAGTAAGTTTTAAGTCAATATTTCAACCATGAAAATTTTAATAGCGGTAAAAATAATTTTAATTTTACCCATGTGTCACAATGTGATAATATGTCATAAGAATGTATCCAATTTTCATACAGGTGATTCTGTGCATAAAACTGAAAGAAAATGTTGAGGAAGTAAATGATAATTTGATCTACGATATATAATATTTTCCGAAAAAATGACTGTTAAAATTGCAATTCAAACGAAAAAAAATTAAATTGTTTTCCAGAAGTGCGCTTTAAATACAATTTGTATACAGAATAACATGTGCTAATAATACACTTTGTTGCATTCAGTTTACAAATATACAAATGTGACAAAGATGAGTCTATCAATTAACGTGTAATTCTGTGCGACATGAAAATTTATTATGAGAAAATGCTCAATTGTGTCTTAAGAGAATTGCTGTCAAATTCTAAATTGCAATGAAAAATATTACACATTTTTAACACTCTTCTAATATAGGTAGGTAGACATATAATAGACACCTTTTTTGTTAAAGTCTGTAAATATAGCAGCACGTATGTTACTCACGTTATCACGTTATAAATGCATATATTTTTTTGGATTTTGCCGGAGCCTTTATACTTTATGCTTCAGTTATTTCTGTATTTTGATACTAAACTAATTAATATTTAGCCTATATAATATTCTTCATGCAACAACTTATTTAAATAAATATTAATGAAGTTCATATTACTGTATGTTAAGTACAAATAATAAATTGATTAGGTTCCATAACATAAGCAATTTCATAAGATATAAAAAGAAATTTGGATCTACAATATTGTATGTAACAAAATGTTGGTTAAAATTAAAAGTTATTGTTTTCAATTGCTGAATAGGTTCGACGCTGGGAAAACATTCAAAACTCAAGTAGAAAAAAACCTCCAACTTCCGATGAAAATATTCGTTATACATTTTTCTTAGCAATTTGCGTCGTTTATCCTAGCAAAACAACTTTTCGTCTGGTTTCTTTCACATCATAATACATCGCATAAAGCCAATAGAGATATCAATACTGAAGTTTTTATTACTCATCTTTAGGGCGTTATTATTTTACATTACATGAATGAAAATTACTGTTCCACCCTGGCTTAATTAATGACCTGTTAAATTAATCACTTTCGTGCGAATTATTCTTCATAATTTCTATCGCGAGAAAGAAGCGTCAGCCATATTGTGAACCATGTGATGATTTATTTATCAAATAGATGTTATCTGTATTAAATATTGCCACCATTTAATAATTTGTTTTATTGGGGCTGTTTTGTTTGACGAAAAAATATTTGGAATTTTTGAATAAATAAAAATCGTTACATATAAAGTAAAATATACAAGAAATATGAACCAAACCGTTCAAACTTTAAAAATTTACCCACGTTTTCTATACTATAAAGTCTGAATATGTGAAGAAAAAATTGTTCACGAGACAAAGGTATAACAAAACATGTTTCTAATAATATTTACATCTAATTAGGTACTTTAAATATAATTAATGTTTCTGTAAATCTATCCACGAATCCTCCGGTAAATGCAAGAGATATTAGTTTTGCACTCACGCCTTTTGCAACACGACATTACATTACATTACAAATCTAATCAGAAGTTTTCACTTCAAATAATTTTCTTAAGAAAGTACGCCCTGAATTATGCAACACAGGTATTTTCTTCCTAATAAAATATCGTTTATAATTGGTTTCTTCTTTACGTGGTTAAATTTCTTAACATAATCGCGAATAATGGGACTGCAGATATATATATATATATATATATATATATATATATACATAAAATAATTTTTTTTATCGTTTCCATGGCAGGAAGTAACGACAAGCGTAAGTTTCTTAAAACTATTTTGAAAGGGCGCCAAAAGTTAATGAAAGCGCTAAAGCTATGTTTCGTGTTCCATCTTCTTCGCCTTCACACAAAAGTACTTTTACGAGTTCTTCGAAAGTACGTTACACGTAATACACAAACACTTCTACTGGCTTCAAGTTAAGAGAAAATTTAAACATAGACTATTGGAATTAAATTTACTGGATTTATTGTATACAATTTTCACACGCCTAAATTTCGACAAATTATTAGCTACTGGCGTTTTCTTTTACATTTTAATGGTACATAAAACTGATATAGATATAAATTCCTATATTTTTATTACTTTTTATCGGCGTGTTGGTATCATATAAATTAAAGTACCGTTCTGCGACTGCGTAATAATTTTTAAGCAAACTCCTCACAGTTCACTATTTCTACCATGAGAAAAGCGGTGACCGCTGTTTTGTGAGCGACCCTCTTATTTACAGATCAATAAAACTTTATTAATATTATAATTACCCGTACCTGCAACTTTGTTGGCATGTGGACGTTTAGAATTTTTATAGCACCATCCACAATTATAAAAGACAAATTCTATCAAGCGCAAATAAAACCGCCACACGGGATTTCATACACATTTAGGCACTTATAAACATTTAAAGGTACGTAATATTCCTATTACACTCTTTAAAACTATGTATCTTACACAGCGTGGTTTATTATCTATCATATCTGTCACAGGTATAGAAATATCGGGGTAACTGAAAAATATAACTATAAATTAACGTTTGTGAAATTTTTTCCTTTATTTGTACTATAAGACTGTACATTTTGCCCAATTTCATGATGCCAGGTCTACGAGAAATACCCAATAGGTTTTGATTTACTTGTGAGTGTCAAAATATGCGGCATACTTATCTTTTTAATTACCTTGATTTAGAAGCTTGATTTTTTACAACCCCAAAGGACCATTGGCCTTATTCTTTGATATTAAATTCAACTTAATAGCCCCACACGTTCCTGAGGCAAAGAATCCTGTCTGACAGACAGACAGTTTCTTTTTTCCTTTCGAAGTATGGAACCCTAAAAATAAAATTTTAAATAAATACCTTTTGTATTGAAATGTCCAATTGCCATATCTTATTTGCAAAAAAATATAGCGTAAATATTTTCCAATACACATCCATATAAATTTTCTCAAAATCCAATTAACTGCTCCTGCATGATACCCGAACAAATAAACATACAGACCGACGGACAAAATATCCGAAAACAGTAATTTTGTGTCTTTTTACTTTTGTTAGTTCTTTCTTTTTCTAAATACCTGTACTGTAAGTACACACAGGTACAGACACGCCAATTCCTCAGTTTTATTATTTAATATATTGATTGTCTTTGTTTACGTTAACTTCATATTAGAAATAGAATCGTTTATTATTTTTTTGTTTATATAATTGCGATATCATTCTGACTATAAAGGGGGGAAAATATTTAGTTAGATTTTGTCTTAATTCTTATTCTGTTTGATCACCCGGGTTTTAGAATATTGAATATTAATTTTATGTGTGAGAAAATTTAATGTCAATATTTTATTCAAATAAAGAATATGAATTAAAATGATAACCTTAAATATCTAAGTAATGACCCATTCTGAGAAATATACAGTTATGTGTAAGTATGGGCATTATGTAAGCCATAATGGGAGGCTCTTTAATTTTCATTTCACTTGCCGGAATATCGCACTTGGTTCTTTGAACTATTTTACAAAACCCCCAATCTATATGAATGGAATATTTATTGGTTTTGCCTTCATAAAATTCAACAAGATATAGAAACAACAATATATAGAACAAAGTGAAGTTAGAATAAATTGTGATGGTAGTAAAGGGAGACATGTCTGACCCAGATAGAAACGGCAATAACAAGGCGTGAACAGTGGGACCCAGGGGAAGTCGCAACTAGAAAAAACGACAAATGAAAATGAACCCCTTCAATAAATAGCGATCGAATTTAGTACAGTATGAAAATAACCAATATCGTTTCTAAAGAGGCCCAGTTCAATAAATCATCTGGTTGTATGAAAATTTAAATGTAAACCTTTATTCAAGGTTGCAATTCAGCAAAAGCGGATATTACAGTCAGTCAAATATAAATATAATTTTTTTAGTTTGGAGTACTTAGACTACTAGGAAGCTTTTATCATCGGATTACAAATAAATGCGCTATGTTAGAAAAGCGATTTATTTCGATTATTAATTTAATTAACATTAATTTTGTAAGAAATAAAACAACAAAATATAAATAATTCTCAAAGCTTTATACCTAATTGCACACCGTAGTTTTATTTAAATGAAAAAAATATTTCTATCAATTCAATTATAATGTACCTATCTATTTACATAAATGAAAACAGAAAAGTTCGCACTTTAAAAATATAGAGATCAGTCTATTTAAACAATATATATATATATATATATATATATAACAAAGAACTTGTCCGCAATTAATATAGATGACTCGATGCATGAAATTAATTAATGGAAAATGTTACTTATCTGTAACAAATGCAAACTAGGTTTGATACTTTAATTAAAATGATAAATTGTTCGCTTTACCCTCCAGGGACGAAAAGAGTTTTCAAAAGAATCTTATCGGATAAACATGGATCAAATAGAAGTCTGCTCATATAAAATAAACATATTAAATACGAGCACACGTAGCTCTAATGATAGTAAACGTTTAAAGTTTAATAATTATTAAACGCATACCTATTCGGAAAAGTTTCTTAACATACTCCCTTTAAAGACCTTTTAAATGATACCCTACACAACGGAATTAACATTAAAAAATTTTATGAAAATTTTTTTTAATTTTTTCAAATTGTAAATCAAAAATTTATGTAATTAAAAATAAACAAATACCATTAACAATTTTTCGCTGTAAATAATTTTACTGAGAAAATTCAAATCGTTCATCGTAGCAAAATATTTTTCGCTTGATTACTATCAACTTACAAGACGTCGTCTAAAACCAATAAAAGTTTAATACTAATGTTTTTATTACTTATTTTGAGTGCATTATTATCTTGATATGATGTAAATAAAATTACTGTTTCGGCATTATTTATTTAATGACCCATTGAAGAAATCGTTTTCATTCAAATTGTCCTTCATTATTTCCATGTCGGAAAAGGAAGCGTTAGCTCTATAGCGAACCGCGTCGTCATTTAGTAATCAATTAGTTTTTATCTGTATTAATTATTCTTTTAGATATTTCTATATTCTCATTAATCGGGCTGCTATAATTTGCGAGGTATAATTTTGAGCAGACCTTATGTGTAAATAAAAGATACATGAAATTAAATCAAATAGGGAAAAATTAAATATGATTTGAACTTTATAAATCAATCTATATATTATATACTGTATAAAAACTATAATTGCTAAGCAGACTTTTTTTCATGAAATATCTGAATAAAAAACAATAAACTTTCCACATAACTTCTACAACAAATGCTTCAATATATCTTATCTCTGAATGTTTCGTTAAACCTATTATTGAACTTTGACATCAAAGCTTCAGTAAAAAGGTTTTCAAAAGTATTCGCTTGAAATAATTTTCTTAAAGAAAGATGTCCTTAATAGAATTCCTCAAGATAAATATTCCTCAAGATATATCTTGTTTCTTTATCCTGAGGCTAAGTATTTTAAAGTCATCGCGAATAATATAACCATGAATAGACACAAAATCAATATCAAAATGGAAGGGTGATGAAATTTTACGCAACAAAAGACAGTTTTGTCATAGATTAAATTATATCTTTTTATTTGTACCGATAAATTTATTAATAACAAAATTTAAATTTAGTTAGAATGTTGCATTAAACAAATTTTAAAATTAGTTAGAATGTTGCGATATTTACTTACATAAAGTACTTTTGCGAACTGGCTTCTTGTGATTTGAGAAAATTTGAAATCTGGATTTCCTTTTAGGGATTTCAATTTTCTCTACAACTTCAAATTTATTTCCATCGTTCCAGTTACCTTTGCAACTTAAACATCTTTATAGTTTTAGGTTATGAATAAAAAATGAATAACTTGCATACTGTAATTTCGTCTGGACGATGTTTATATGCTTTCCAAAGTATTTTAATTGAAGCCCCAAGATGTTTTGAGAATTTTTATCTATTCATAACATGACAATTATTTGAACTAAAAAGTACTCACTAACCGTATAGCTGAAATTCAAAATTGTTAAAAGACATTTTAGTGAATCATGTGAAGCAATGTATTAGTAAAGTAATATTTTTTTATGTTTTATATTACATTTTGTACTAATATCACATTTCACAAACGTTTTTAATATATTAAGAAAAGGATTATGGGACTCGAAAATCTAAATTAATCTTTCCAAAATCTAAATTAGACTAGGTTTTATTTTATTTTATTTGTAACGTTATAAAAGGAATACTTACTACATACATCCTAAAATTTTAATTAAATTTGGAATATATTTAAGGAATTGTCTAAGTAGAAATCTACTCTCGAATAAAAAGAAAATAAAAACATGATTCATTATGTTTTTGGAAAAGTAGTATCAAACAGCTTACAAATAAAATATTTTCTTTCTGTCACAATCCAGTAAATTTGATAATTGCTTTAGTTAGTCTCTCTTTCTTTCTCTTCCTATCTTCCTCCTAGTCTCCTTCTCGTACTCTCCCCACCACTCATTTCTATCTCCCTCCCTCCCTCCCTCTCTCCTTTCTCTCTTTACAGAGGGGATATGTTGAAAAGATATACTGGTATCCGAGTATACTGGTATACTGGTATCGATATACTGGTATCCGAGTACTTTCGCTCCACGTATAATAATTAAAAACCATAGATATCAACATGCTTTTCACCACATAGATAAACAAAACATTATTAATTTAATTTTTATACAGAAACAGCCTTTTCATTCATTGAAAAACAATTACTTTCTATGTAAGCGTGACATTGACCGCATCTTTCTTGGGTTACTAATTCTTGTTTTATTTTTAAAAAGACTGTGCAATGAAATAATACGATTGTAATTTCGGTCCGAGAAATTTTGCGTTTATAGTTATGTATGCCTTAAATTAGAGGAGAGAATACTTTTCAGCCAATTGTAATACTTGTCAGGTTTTCAAATTATTATTAGACTATTTTATTGAAAAGGTATTCTAACGACTTATTAAATGGTAATTCCGCCAAATGTATTTACCGTCTACGTAATTAACTATGTTATATAGTTGCATATAACTATGTTAACTATGTTATATAGATACATGAAAAATAAATTCTTATTTGACCTAAACAATTATTTAATCCTTCATTAAGTATTCGACATTCGGTATTTAATGGTAAATTAGCAAAAATAATTTTTATCCGTAAAAACATTCAAAGTCCACAATAGTCATTAAATAACGGTAAGTCGAATGGTTCAGAAATAACACTAAAATAGCTAAAATACCCTAAAATAGATACGAAGTTAACAATGAAATCACGCCAAGGCCAGTTCTGCTATTAAGGGTCTGAGTCCTTACTTAAGGTCCTATTTGTAAAAATATTTCAGTACAGTTTAACTATTAAAACATTTTTTAAAATTGTTTTTTAATACATTTGAGCAAATTTAAGTCGTTCCTCCCTTTTCCTTGCCGAAATGCTTTTTACTCTCAGAAATTTGATTGTACATTTCATAAAAAGCTGACAAAGGCATTGAATCAAAAGTCGCTATTACTTGTCTTGATCACTCCGCCGTTACTGAATTAATTACCTGTAAAATTCACCATTTTCGTGCAAATTTTGCTCCATAATTTTAAACTGGAAAGAAAGCGCCAGCTTTATTGCGAGCAGCGTCAAGATATGAACATCAATTACATTGATTATATCGTTATTTATATATTTTACATAAAAGACACATGTTAATTTTTAAATGTTGATAATATTTCAAAATACTCTTTCAGTTCACCGAAAAGCAAAACCGAACTTTATTTCAAGAGATTTTCTTATGGAGAACAACCATTCACGGATTATCAAATGAAACTTGTAGTACATATGTCGAACTCGAATTTCGATTTCTTCAAAATTATGTGATTCTTTATAAAGAAAAATCCTAGTTATATTATAATCAAATACTTTCCAAATCATACAAAAAAAATCCACACAAAACATTACTTATTGCTACAGAGGGAATCACATTCGTAATTCAAACACGAGTAAAGTAATATAATAGACTTCATTGGCGTAAACAAAGTTCAATAATAGGATATTTTATAGACTTAGCTGAATACTAATCAATCCCTCTACGAGCAGATACATAAATTATACTATTTATGAAAGCAAACAATACTATAAATACTTGCTCAGCTTATGTATTACATTCCTACTTAATATTATAACTGGGGAAATTTGTTTATTTTTCAGTTCCTTTACTATCGTGTTATTAGTTACTAATTGTTTCAATTTTGTATACATGCAGATCGTGTTACGTTTGAATATATATTTTTGTCTCGAAAAACTAAGCAGTTTTTTTGGACACAAAAGAAATTTTTGCATATCCTAGAGGGAATATTATTGAAAAGAGGGCATTTTTCTTTAGAAAATGATACCATTTTAATTTACTTTTAATTATTTACTATGTTTTAAATTTATGGTTCTTAAATTTAGTATTTATTACGTCCTAAAATTAAATGTATCTAAAAATATATTCGTTTCCATTCAGTGATGTAACATGTATGCATAAACATGTAAGATCGCGCTGCAGGTAGTAAGTGTTGACCGATTTTTGTGGTTCTTTTTCTATCCATTAGTTAATTATCAAAATAGATTTTTCTGTCCATCAGATAATTATTAAATAGAATTGATTTCCTTAAGCATTTATTAAAAAATTTCATTTTATAAACCATTTATAACTATAACTCCCTTTTCTCATGCTGGAGACTATCCTAAATCTTCGTTTTTTGAGGGTTTCCTTGCTTCTTCGTTCTGCTCACTAATGTTATAAACTTTTCTTTTAACTTTTTCTCCTAGTGTTTTACTGTGTGAACAATGCAAGGAAATGTACACTTCTTACCAAGGACTTTTCTTTTCAATAAACTGTACTGCTACGCGTCTGTCTAATCTCAAACAGATATTAGATCCATCGGACACACATTTTAAGCAAAGCGCTGCTCTGTAGTCTATAAATAGCATGATTTCAACAGTAAAATATGTCAAGTAATTAATAATATTCATTCAAACTTATTTTTTTACAGTGCCTGAATTTTCAATTTTCAATAGGTATGCCACTAACTTTTCCTCTCCTATGTAAGGAAAGGAAAAGTTACTGGCTTTATACCGGAAAGAGCATTTAAATTCAGCAAAACATCTCTATCTATAGTCGCCGTTTATCTTATTTCGCCCAAAATGGTATAGTTTGATCAGCGAAAAGGTTAAAACGCAAATCTCTCATATTAATTATCTTATTGTTTATTCTATACAAACCCGATCCTTGCAGATGATTTATTAGCTTTTCATTTAAAGATTAAAGCCACATAAATTTTCCATTGTTACCACTAATTGACATTACCTTAATATCTTCTTTAATTTGATAAACACTTCTTCATCCCCTTTTAATTTCAATTGTTCTAAAATGTACAGCTCTTCACCTCAGATGCGATATCTCTATTGATTAATAAATGTACCCCATAAATCTGTGAATAAGATCAATTACAAAGTACCCATTGTTTATAATTAGCGTTTATTCTGAGATTGATTTAAATTTTTGCTGCATTATTACTTTAATTTATAACTTCCTTAACGGATCGTTGTTAATTTTTGACCTAGATCTTCAGAGATTGCTCATTATGTGAGCGTTATAATGTAATGATCTTTATTAGTGAGTTCAGTATACATACGTTGAAATAAATATTTAATAGATTATATTATAGAAGTACATGTTAACATTTGCCATCATCTAGGGATATACATACAACGATAAGAAGTTATTTATTATTTAACACCGTTAAATATAACAAATACTTCTAAAATAATCCTTGTTTCGCTAGTTATAATTTGTAAAAGTAAATATTTTGTATTGACAAAATGTCGGTGGAAAATTGTAATAGAAGTTTGAAGAAAATATTTTGGTGAAACAAACTGCTATTTCACTATCACATCCTAAGCGTCGATGCCTAATAAAACGAAACCTCACTAGAAATAAAGATATTTATGCAGATAGTATAAGCAAGTATTACAGAAAGTATTAAAAATCTGAATGTAATAAATCAGACATTTTAATGATGAACCACAACCTCCTGATGAACACGTCAACATCTCATCTTTTAAGTAGATGACTCGAAATATGTTTGATAACAGTTCTTTGAAATCAGCTATTAGGTTATTAGGAATTGAAATATCATAACATATCGATACGAGTACACAAGATATTATTAATTAATATAATAAAATAATCCATTCTAGTGGTTCATGTCCGAAAGGAAAAATGAAAATCATAAAAATTTGTTTATCGTATATCGTTGAAAAAAATAATAAAGCCCACTTTCACACTTTCACAACACTTTGCTTATGGTTATGTTAAATTCCCCGATGTAGACCAGGTGAAAAATTTCATAGCGCAATCTAAAACACACGTGGCGCCATCTATTTGTATAGAGAGGTAGACCATAACGTTTGTGTAATTATTACACCTTGATAGGCTTGGTACTTCTTTGTTGTTATTGTACTAAAGCCATATAAATATATTTTTGAATACCTTTAGTACTTAAAATTATAACTTCTGATTGAATAAATCAATTGCAATAAGATAAAAAGTTAAATGTTGGTTTAGTTCAGTTGACCCCTATTTTTTCCAAAAAAATATGTTCAAATGGACAATAGTTTTTACGTGATGCGTGCACAAACTAATATAAAACAGAAAAAATTCCCAAAAATTGGACTAATGGATTATATAATTGCTCCTCGTAACCCGATTTTTGGAACGAAGTTCCTTAGTGCAAGTTGCACATTTGGCGAATGAGAGCTAGCCCAAAAAGTGTAAAATTTTGACCGACACTTTTACTACATTATGAACGTTTGCGTGTTTACAAACATATGTTAATGTATAAGTATATTACTACAGCATAGACGCGCGGCATGCCCATAAAAGGTATTAGTTTAAGGTGTATGTTTAGCAATCCTTGCGCGCCATAATACTCATAACCTCTCTTTACTACTTTCAAACTCGTATTATGGTTATCAGTAAAGAATGAATTATGAAAGGATTCAGTAGAGTTTGAGGATAGTGATGATGAAGTCAGGTAAGTACAGTTAAATTTTTGTATCATCTTTTATTCGCATCGACTTACACATAGTTTACACATATATTAACTGATACTAAAATTAAATCATACAATACTGTTTACGTGTTATCCACGTTTTGTTTAACTAATAGACGTTGCTTGGATCGATTCATTGAAATTATTATGTTTTGTGTATTATTATGTTTCAAATGAAATATTCATTTTCGTAAAATTTAAAAAAATATAATTAATTACAATTTTATTATCCACAAATAAATGAAACTACGTGATGTAGTATTATTTCTACTTTCTTTAAATTAATTTTAATAAATTTAAAGAAAGTAGAAATCAGACTTAATTGTGAATAATGAATTTCTACAAAATTAACGCCAAATATATTCAAAATTTTATTATCATTCATTCTCGCCTATTTCTTTCCATTTTTCATTTAATTCTTCTCTAAGTTGTCAACTTATTTCAGTACATCGAAAGAAACTTCATTCCAACCGAGTAAACATTTTTAAAACAGACACACAAAGTAAACCATTTTATAATGTATAGACAGTTACATATAATACAATGATAAAACTTAAGTATAGATCTTTAACCAAAGCTTAATTCTAAACTCCCTTTTTATAGTTTACACCAATATACTAGTAATAAGTTACCGTCCGTGAATATAACAAAAAAACTCCCGTCCTTTATTTGTTCTCTATAAATATTATTAGAGCTTTTATAAAGTTACTGCATTACATGAATAAATGATTTATGACTGACTTGATCTTTTCGCTGACTGTTATAATAAACATTCTTCTTGACTCTGATAAAAATATAAGAGCCCGTTAATGTAAACTGTTCACTACTGCTATGGTATGAATCGTCTGTATCATTTCCACGTGGTACTAACTAAACATGGAATATTTGTAGTTATCTATCCATTAAATGGTTGAATAAAATATTTTATATAACATTTTAAAATTTTTATACTAAGCTCATATACGTAAATTAAAAATCTACCAGTACAACCCCAATAAAACAATTTGCAAGTAAATAGGATATTTGGTTCTAACACTTTTTTTTTCCTATTGTAATTATGTACGCCATTTTAACTTTTAAACTCAACAAAATTATTAAATATTTCAAAAAATTTAATTTTTCAATTAGGTTTTGACCGTGATCACTCACCAAGGACATTAGATCCATAAAGTTAAAACGCAGAGTTCTTGTAAAAAACATAAACATTTCATCGTTTTAACATATAACTATCATGATAGTCATTAATTTAAATTTATAAAAATAATTAACTCTCCATGAACTGTTCTACCGGTATAGTTTCAGAGATCCGATAATAAAATATTCTATGCATGAGCAATCAAACCCGAGGCCAAAGAGACACGTTCATAAATTATCAATTTTGCTGACTTCGAAATAGTCAAATAAAATTTGACTACTTAGACTGTAAACCCAATTATGTCATATTTGAGTTTACACTTAGGTATATAACTCGAATAATCTGTCCAATAAAATTAAAGAAATACAATTTAAGGAAGCCCGTTTAGTTTCAGATATCCGATAATAAAATATTCTATGTATGAGCAACCAAACTCTAGCCCAAAGAGACACGCTCATGAATTACCAATTTTATTGAATTGGAAACATTCAAAAAAAATTTCGCTACTTCGACTGTAAACCTAATTATGTCATACTTGAGTTTACACATAGGTTTATAACTTGAATAATCTGTCCAATAAATTTAAATAAACACAATTTAAGCAAGCTAGATAACTATACATTTCACTGCAAAACTTTCTTAAAATATTTTATTCCTTAATTTATCCTGCAGTAGTATATTTATGATAATATACCATCAAATATCCGGAAGTAATGACAACTATTTAGAAAGTACTTTAGTCCGATCGATACTCATATTGAAAGAAAAGTTGTTACTTATAATATATCCACATTACCTCACTTAGTAGAAAGCTAATGGCTATGACATTACGAAGGTGTAATTGACGAGGTAACTCATAAATTATTACTGGAGCAGTTCAAAGAAATGTTCTGTATATAGGAACAAATACGATGAAAATTGTAGATTTTGGGTGTTGCATTGAGTACAAAAAAATTGGGGTATATAATCGGGCTATAGGCAAACTAATTATTTTATTTAATTGTAAACACATTTAATACAAATTCAATAATCTAAATAAATAAGATTAAATAAATAAAATATTGAATTAATTTATACACCATACACAGAACAAGATGGAGTTTCTTTTAGAAGCATAACGTTTAGTCTATTTGCCAAGGTATTATAAATATATAAAAAATATATTTCTATTAAAATAAATACTTTTTGGGCGGGTGCCGACTGCAAAGTAGTGATAGGGTAATCGACCGAATACAGCGCTCGCTGTAGCAAAAATGGAAAAATGTGAACGCTTCTCTCAAATATTTTCATAGAGAATATAATTTACTTGGATATATTGTTATTTTTATTTTTTATGCATTACGAAAAATCTTTTGCAATGAGACACGATAATTGTTGCGTAATAAATTTTATAAAAACTACAAGAAAGAGCAAATATAAATTTCACATATTTCCAGTATTGAATTGAAAATAAACTTAATGAAATAAATGGATAGCAGCTGTAAAAAGAAAGAAGCAACCATCGTAACTTATATTCAGTCAAGTACATACATATTGAATCAGTTTAAACAATATTTACATAATTTAATATTTAATAACTGCATTTATTTTGATGAGCTAAAAATTAAAAGACATCATTTAGTCTGGGTTTAAACGACTAACATCTGGTTACTATTCATTAATGAAAACATTTTGTTAGATATATCTCTATTTTACAACAAAATAACAAAAGAAATAACGTAATACAACTTAATACAATTTTGTCAAAAATTCATATAACATTTACTTTTTTCTACAAAATCACAAAATAAAAATTCATAGTTAGCACTGAAAAATAAAGAAAAAATTGTATGAAATATCAGTCACAGTCGATATACTTCATTACATTCATATTATTCATATAAACGGTGAGATCAGAGGTATTTATGATATAAATATAGTAAGTTTAATTATCCAACTCGAATATTTACTTAATCTGTCAATTTTAACAAATAACATCTTGTTTATAAAACAACATTCAGGAAAAGTCTATTTGTCTATGATTTATGTTTGGAATAAAATGATAGTGCTGATATATGCATTAGCATATGCATTGCATGGGAGTTAAATTATTTTTTTTATACATTAGTTATGACCGGAAGTTATTTTAATTAAATATGTCATTTGTTGTTTCTTTCTATATAATATAATACGTAATTAATAACATACGTAATGAGTTCTTATTATAAACAAATTATATTAAATGCAAAAGGTGATAGTTATAAATTAAAAAAAAAGGACCATAATTTGAAGATTTAAACTTCTCTGTGACGTCCTCTGACTTTGAACCAATAACAGGGCATTTGCGGTGCTGATTAATCACATCCAGACCAGCCGTAAATTTGACGCGGATCGATAAATCTTTAAAGTTGCGGATGCTAGGCGGCGCTGCTATCTTGCACATAGCGAATACACCTTAATTATTTTACAGACATTGTTATAGATTGAATACATTTAAA
This sequence comes from Druceiella hillmani, assembly GCA_039881145.1. Taxonomy (NCBI): domain Eukaryota; kingdom Metazoa; phylum Arthropoda; class Insecta; order Lepidoptera; family Hepialidae; genus Druceiella; species Druceiella hillmani. The sequence goes on from JAYKKI010000102.1 coordinate 7,725,784, forward strand.
AAAAAATAAAACAATTATAGTGAATAAAAAAGTGTGTCCTTGTATCTCATATCGAATAAAATAACGACATGGAATGACATTATTGAAATATGTGTGAAAAAAAATCATGAAATCGGTATGAAGTAAATAGTTTAGCACTTAATTATTTTCAGTATAGTTACATTAATATATTAAAGGGATAAAATCAATTAACGTTTATTGTCTTACATTTGTCAAAGATGAGCTAGGCAATATGCTTACATTATTAGTGATAATATAAACCTTTTTAAATTGTTCAATATAATCACTAACTACGCTTAAATACTAAAATATTATATGTATCTCTAAGTGCATATAGCGCCAGTTCTATACGTGACTGCCTTGTTTACTTTATTTACTTGTGACATCATCCGAATATTCCATTCTATTAGCACTTTTAAAAGTGACCCGTCGTATATTCGAAATTCTGAATTTTAAAAATTAAGTAACACAAATTGTGAGAAAAGAACCTAAGAATTTAAGTAACGACAAAATTTTAAAAGATGGAATGCAAAAAAACATTAACTTGGCTTTCCAATATTTACCCAACATTGAAAAATTACGTTTTTAAGCGGAATCAAAGAATTTTGCTCGCCTGAAACCTATGCAATATTTCGTGATCAAGAGAACAGGGCCTTAACTTTAGCTAATGAGCTTTGGTGTTAGTAAAATTATCTGTATCCAAAATTTATCAGGTTATTACGACCGAACTTAAATGACGCCGAGTTACTAGAAATATTAAACACCTTCTAATATGTACACGTACTCAAGTGTATACGGAACCAACGATAAGAGGCCGTTCTATTCATTATAACATATTTTTTAATTCATGATATCAGTGCGTGTAATAAATGAGAAAAGATTTTTCAAAAATAAGGATTTTTATTTGCTAGTTATCATATAAAAATCGCCAGATCAATTTTGATAAAATTTTCATATAATCCAATTTATTATCTCAATAGTAAAATGAAGTATGTACCATGTCGACACGATGTCAAAAATGATTTTTCACACGCTTCATTAACTTCATTTGTACAGAACTATGTATATAAATAAATCACGCAAATTTTCGTCCACTAATAATTATCGTACCCATTTTTTCCTAGAGTTTGCAAATCTATGCAATTCTAATGACTTCACAATAATATCGTACCATCTAGCCGACATGACAATTGAAGGAGAGATGGTCATAGGGATATCCCAGTAACAATAAACTCATCGGGTTTAGGCTCGTTGGACCCGTCTCAAATGGTTACATACTTAACCAGGAGGGAAGTCTTCGTACTGTTGGAGGAGGAAGGTGATCGTAGAAACCTCTCACTGCTTAACAATAAACCCACCAATTGATTTTTCTCAATAGATTCTTTGGTTGCAAAATCGTGGTTTTTATTATTTTTACTACCCATTTTACGTATTGTATCTTATTTCTATCTGTTAGTTTATATATATATATATATATATATGTATATATATATATATATATATATATATATATATATATATATATATATATATATATATATATATTAATAAAAGTGAAATTTATATTAGTAAAAAATACATACTAGTAAACCTTACTGTACTAAGGTTTCGTATATAAATAAGCAAATTTATGAGTTTAACCATTTGAAGGTAAAAAGTGTATCTCTTAGACCATATATAAATAATAATATTATTTTTTACCCTATCAATAAAATACATATGTATGAAACGCTAAAATCTAGACAATAAACAAATAATTGTTTATTAAAAATAATTGTGAATATCCATCCCTGCCGTCAGTATTTTTATCGCTTCATAATTCCATGAGTTAAAAGCAAACATTTTGACATAAAAATTTGAAATTTAGTATAATGTAATATTAAAAAAAACTATTCTAACCCGCATACATCTCAAAAGCTAATACACAAAAATATTATATGAGAAAGGCAAAAGTAATCCTTTTTTTATATTCTGTATATAGTGTTGTATAAATTAAAAATAGTATTTATCAGAAACCTATAGATATTTTAATTTTAATTTTAGACAGCATATCTTCAGAGATGTATTGAAAAATATACAAAAAAGATATGTCACGGCCGCATTATTTTCGAGACTACTGAGTCTAAAATTGTGAAAAATAGTGTATTTAAAATTCTACGCAAAGATTGTAGGAAAAATTATGAAAATGTTTATATCATAGAGAATTTACGTCTTTCTTTCTTTAGGACTCTGAAAACATATTAAATAAAAAAACGAAGTGCACGTCATAGTTATATATATATATATATATATATATATATATATATATATATATATATATATATATATATATATATATAACTATAAACATTTCAAATAATTCAAAAAAAATATTAGAAAAGATGATGGATAAAAGGTTTCTCAGTTTACTAAACTTACTGTCGCAACATTTTTCAAAATAATCAATATCAGAAGGCAGTTAAGCAGAAGCAGTAAATTCTGGCAACTTTCCTGTTAATTAGAAAAGACTGGTGGAATAGTTAATGTTAGGATGCAGTTAAACAGATGCGTTAAAATGTGGCAAATTTTACGTAGCTAATTAGAAGAATCTGGCGCGTAAAAAGTTTCCCAGTTTGCCAAACACCGTTTTCAATCGTATATTTTTATAAAATTTTGCCTATACAGTTTTCTAAGTCAGCCAGTGTTAATATTTAATAAATATATAAGACTATGTTGCTTTCTTTACCGGAAAGATTATATCATTAGATCACCTGCATATATGTTTATAGTTTTAAAAATTTATGATTCTATTTAAGGGACATAAATTTAAATTTCAAAAGAAACACTGTAAATCCATTTTATTAATATTATAAAAAATTTCACCTTTAAGGAGTAGCGCATTTTATCTTAAATTATTTCTCGTTAGTATTTATAAACTTCACTTTTGGGGTTGTTAGTGAAACAAAGACCTCTAATCCAGGACCTATCCTTTTCATTTCCGTCCGCCCGTCCTTTATCACATCGTTACAATTCCTATAATTATAAACATACTTCAGTGAGTTTTGAAAATAACTACTTCAATTGATAATCTTAATTTTTATGAGGCTAAATATTTTAACAAAAAAAGATTTAATATTGCCTTATATTTAAAATTAAAATCTATATAATACTCCTCTCCCTCAATTTTTGTTCAATTTTGGACTTTTTTGAAAATTTTATTTTGAGACTTAATTGGAAATTAAAACATTAAAATTACCTTCGGATTGAACTAATAATTTCTACAGGGACATGAGCATATACGGAACCCTGAAAGCTAATTTTTTTTAAACTGATGAAGCTGATGAAGCTAAATGTTTTGATAAAAAGAAGGTTTAACATAGCCTTATATTTAAAATTAAAATCTATATAATACTCCTCCCCCTCAACTTCTTGTTCAATTTTGAACTTAAGCAATTTTTGAAAATTTTACCTTGACACTTGATTGGAATTTAAAACATTAAAGTTACCTTTGGATTGAACTAATAATTTGTACAGGGATATGTGCATATACGCAACCGTAAAAGATATTTTTTTTATTTTAAATGTTTTCTCTACACGTAATTAAAACTGGAAGACACAAATCGTATATAATATATACTTTACAATATAAAATACTTCAACAAATATTTCTCATACTTGCATCGCTTTTTTAAACTAGTCGTAGATTTATTTTTAGAAAATCATAAAAACAAAAGAAAGTGCCTTCGTTATCAACAACAAAGTTATTCGAAGCTTTTAATACGTTGCTAATGAAGAGGGTGTAATTTTCAAGCGTTTACGTTAAGCTTTTCAATGAAACTTTTACAAAGATTACCTTTGAAAGTTTCCAAACTGTAATTGGCACGCCAACAACCTCCATTATGTAGATGCGTCGAACTCTGCAAGCTGGATTCAACATTCATCCAGCTATTTCTAGTACATCTACTTATATCGGTACGTATTAGGTATATCTACCTATCTTTGTATACCTTAAATAATTAAAAGAGAACATGTAAACCTTCAATAATGTTTGAAAACTTTTATCGAGACACAAAGCATGAGTTTAGATGAATAATCAATATGAAAGCTTCAAAGGTTGCAATACTTTTTAATCGACACAAATAAATAAAATTTAATTGTTTTTCTGCATTTTTAAAATGATTACTTTTTCAGTACTTTTTTGTGTACTCCTTTGTAGAAACCAATTGGTCTGCCTGTATATATAAAAGCTTTTAACTTAAATATACTACTTAATCTTTTGACATGACTTAATAGAGTCACAAATGGGAACCGTTGAACCAATACAGTGATTGCTTCATCGTAATATCTCAAATGGTTCCAAACTTATGATGATATTGGCATGGGGTTGGTGAAGCACATCTACACACTCTTACGTTTTAAAGCTGTGGTTTTCACACTTCCGTGTTGTGGTACCAATTCTATTTAAACCTGATGCGGGTCAAATATGAAGTCTAATCCAAGGGAATCTAAAATCATTTATAGAACCTATTACTTTACTCTCTGACTTCAGTCAGTTTATTTTTGTTAGACTGTTTTTTTGTGATATATAATATACTTAGCTAGTATATTATATATCACAAAAAAACAGTCTAAGAAAAATAAACTGACTAATTCAACTTATTAGTTTGTATATTTAAAAGACAATGTGAAAATGAAAATTGTTTCAGCAGTCGGTAAAGGAAGCATGTCATATCTAGAAACTAGGCACCATATTTTATTCAAATCGATTTTTTTTAAAGTATATTTTATGATTTACTATATATACTTTTTTTCGGAAATACACACAAAATTAAAAGTTAGAGGGGGAGTATACTTTTTAAGACTTTGGAAACATACATCTCATTACTTACTTCTACGTCAAATCTACGTTACTATTCTTTGCTTAAATAAAAAAATAATTTCGAAACCTCTAAATTACTTTTAAGACCTATCTGACGATATCCCACACGCCTATGTACATTGGATTTTTTTATATCCCTCAGTTACCCGTATGAAGTACCACCTCTAATATTATTTTATACTTTTTCTACTTCATTATATGGCGGTTCATAGAAGACACTTATAATACAAATTTCTATTTCATCTATAATGTGCATATGGTCTCCAAGTAAAATGGTTTTGATATACGGACAGACAGACGAACAGAGAGACAGGACGAAATTATTAGGGTTCGGTTTTTTTCCCTTCATTACGGAACACTAAAAAGAGGAGAGTTTTCTTTGTTTCTACTTTAAGGTTTACTACTTTAAGATAAATCATTACATCTACATTAAAATAACTACTAAATTGATAATAAGAAAATCCGCCAAAAAGTTCAATATAAAATATTATTAATTATAACGTTTGTGTTGTGATCCGTTTCCTTTTTTAAAATGAAATCCATGAATATTCTCCGAATTAACTAAGTTAAATGCAATCAAACTTATGGCTGAAAAAGTGTATACAATAGAGTATTTGACTGATGTCAATAGTTTTTGTAAAAGAATTTTGAAACTGTGGTTGTAGTTGTTTTTAAAATGGTTTAAAAAGTATATTTAATACTTTGTGATAAAAAAATAATGTACATACGAACAATTAATTGAAACTTCTAAATAAGAAAGGTGTCAATGTTTTATTCATTAAATTGAAAAAGTTGTAAATTTAGTTTCTATACAAAAAATGACAAAATCATAATATGCAATATATAACTTGAACGTAATACTAAAAATATTACATAAACTCCCTTATTGAATATATTTGGCGTTAATTTTGTAGAAATTCATTATTCACAATTAAATGAAACTACGTGATGTAGTATTATTTCTACTATCTTGAATTTCTTTACCACGACCTAATTTAGAATGATACTGAAATTAAAGATAGTAGAAATAATACTACATCACGTAGTTTCATTTAATTGTGAATAAAATCCCTTATAATGAATGCCAAATAATTATCCAGTAACGTCACCAGCCAGTCGTGTTTTGTACGCGCCGTTTTCGCGTAAATCGCAGTTCGTCAGTTTTCAAGTCGTTATAACATTGTAATGAAAGTCCTAGGTACGATAAATTTATTTTAATTGTTTTTTAATATTATTACATATTCTTCTTAATAATAAAAAAAATATAGCCATTTATTATATATATATATATATATATATATATATATATATATATATATATATATATATACATATATTAAATGCCCTATTGAAATTTATAAAAAAGTTATTAGGCCAATATATGGCATAAACGGAGTACGTATGACATATTTATACATCGAGTATATATAGCATGTTTATAGCATACATGAAACATATATGGCATACATGAAGTATATATGACATATTAATATAAATTGTTTGTTATAAACATTTTTTGTTACAACATTTTGTCGTTTAATTTTGGACTCGACTAAAGTAGAGATATTATTAATAAATTAACTGTAATTAATCCAAGTTCCACACTCATATTTCTACTTTTCAACTAATCTCCATGAATTTCGAATTTAAAACAAAAACTCCACGGCTCCCCTAGAATACACTCACTAACGGAAGCAGTAGAGAAAACCCGCACAAACCCGGCTTCTGCTATCGTTTTATATAATATATAAATGTTTTTGGAAGTTCCTAAGTTTTAATCTTTGCCAATAACCACCTGAAGATGTTGTAATACCAGGAAATCTACGTCGTGTTAAAGAACTTAAAGAAAGTAGAAATAATACTAAATCAGGTATTTTCATTTCTTTGTGAACATTTCTTCCCCAAATAGTATTAATTTTATGGTAATAAAACATATCATCTTGTGCTGAATATATTACGATTTATGAATCTTTACATATTGCCCACCTGATGTTGTCATGCAACAATATCTAGGTTGTGGTAAAGAATTTGTATAAAGTAGAAATAATAATACATCACCTAGTTTCATTTACTCGAGAAAAATTTAACGTATCATCTTATTAAAGATAACAGCGTCAACATAAGAATAAGCGTGAACATAAGTATGTATAACACATTGTGACAACACTTCAGCCTACTGTCAGCCATTGCAGATACCTTCAACTCGTTTTCATTTATTTTATTTTGAACATAATTTTGTTTTTACACACTCATGAAAAGATTTGATTAAGTTTTCTTAATCAAATCTTTTCATGAGTTACCATATTTACAAACTTTCTCTATAATTACAATCAGTTCAAAGTCATATTCAGCTTGTAGTATAGTAATAAATTCCGGTTACAATAAACCAATTAACAATTCATTCATATTTACACGTCATCACCATTAAAATTTATGGTTATAATATGATGCTAATCAGAATTCGAATATAATATGATGCTAATCTAATATTATAATGCTAATTATCATACAGGTATTGCACTACGTAATATGTCAAGTAAACGGCTTTGTAAAATATGATTATGTAAGTATCCCATTTTTGGAGCTCAATTAGCAATTTATGTAACGATTAAGATTAATTATTAAAGAAATATTACATGTCTGTACTGCATAGGAAATTGGTTAATAATGAAATTAAACTGAAACGCTCTAATTATTATTGATATAGTAAAAAAAACAAAATTACGGCTAAACATCGGAATGGAAGGAGGAAAGATAAAAATTCTCATAGACCTTTGTTTTGACGTTTCAAAAAGAGTTAAAATGTCTCATAAGATATTATGTTCACTAGTCGAGACATCAAAGGTCAAAAGTTACGAAAATCGTTTCATTTTTTGCGAATATCTCGCTTCCTATACCTTGTATGTCGCAATAGGTTTGGCAAAGTTTATGGAGCAAAAATTATCTCTAAATTGGATTTTTTCCTTTTTTTATGTTTAAACATTTTCGAATTGAAGCGCGAAGAGTGGGAAGCGTCTATTCGTTTACAATACAATTTACAAAATTAATTTTGTCATAAAAACGTTTTTGTTGTTATTAATAAACTTTGAAAAATATTTATTTATAAAACTAACTATTAAATCTAGTGAAATTATAAATAAATCTATTAAGCACATGTCGCACCGACACCGGGAGTTTTCATGTATATATACAGCTGTAACTCGTAGACGCAATGCTCGATTTTTGCTATCTTTTTTCGTTTAAAAGAAAATGGTTTCAGATTTTATTATTTTTATTATACTTAAGTTTTTTATTGATTTCAGTCTAAAGTAGAACATTTTTAGACTTGACCTTAATTCAAATGGAATAACTCAAAACCGTCTTCATTCTTAACTGTTTCATTGTACTAAACTTGTAACGAACCATCATATCTCATTTGTACAACATTTGTTTGTCTTTTCTACGTAATATTTAAAAAATACAGTTAAGTATGGAAAAATATTTCAATTAAAGTAGCAATTTCATTTAATTTAACAAAAGTGTGTGAAAAAAAACCAATTGCATTGGCAATATTAACTAAAAAATCTTAGTGATTCGCTTCACATTCAGAAGTTTTTTGTAACACTTTAAGCTTCTTATATTGAACAGAATGTCTTCTTTTAATTTTAAACGACGATGAAACTCCTTCTTACACTTCTTTATTAAAGTCCAGTTTCCACAAATGTATGTAACGTTTTCGTTCTTTCAAAGAACGTGAGAAAATATTTACTGATTTGTGCAAAAGTATTAATGATATCCTGAATATCACATCGAAGCAACGTCAACATATCGAAAGGAATCAGTGTTACCCTCAGCAGCAAAATTAATGCTTCTCAATATGTTTCAATTCGAATGACTTCGGTTGTTTTTCCTAGCTTCGCTCGCCGGATCACTGATTGATTTACTTGGGAAATATATTTGAGATTCACTTGACATTATTTTGATTATTTTTTTAAATACAATTAATACCTCACTTATGAAAGAAAAGGCATACGTATGACCTATTACTATTATTTTTGCTTTTAAATTATTTTCTATTTATAGCGTTTTGTAAATGGATTTTCGGAAGAATACAATACTGGAAATGTTTCCATGGTAAGTTCAAATCTATTGACACTATATGTAGTAATAAGTAAACTTTATAACTTTATGTAGAAATATTAGAAATTCAAAATAAACATTGAACAGAATATAAGAAGCAATAAATCTGATCCTATATACTTAAAAGACAATTATTACCATCAACTAATTCCTTTATCAATAATGTCCATTTTTTTCCATTTCTTCGGTTAATGACTTATTGTTTTCATAACTAGTCTTATAAGGTTATGTATTCACTATATTAGATTTATGCTGATTCAACTGTACCATCAAAAACATGACAATTTCTCGAAAAGCGGTTAGCAAAATTAAAATGCTGAAATTTCCTTCCATTGCTTTCAGAAACATAACGACAACACGAAATATAAAAATAAAATTTCACTTTTTACGTAAAATTCTTTTGATTATGAATATTAAAGTTTCATCCGTAATAGTTGAATTAGGATATGAAATTAATTCAGGTAGGATCCAGCAACAAAATATAGACCTGTGCAAGATTTTTGATGAGAAATCATTTCTTTCTGAAATTGATAAAAGTATTTTATATTAATGAAAATAAAAATAATAAATTCTTAACGTGGGCTGTATACAGTATGGTTATGTAAAACTATATATGTCTTCGTTTGAGTTATCTTCCTTTGGCGTTTTTCATATTTATTCCTCATAACAAGAACCTTCGTGTATCAGTTTTGATATAGTTTGATTCGAACGATGAATACAAGAGAATTGAAGAGAATTGAAAGAAACTCATGGTACAAGAGATTATTTATATAACTTCATGAAGAATATATCAATCACTTTTTGCGTTTTTTTATATATGTTTTAACATATCTTATAAAAGAAAAAATAAAAGTGTATGGTGATAGAATTTTGTCATTTTTGGAAAAAGTTTGCTCTTTAGTCCTTTAGTCTTTAGTCTTTAGTACTACAAGTTAAAATATGAAATAAATATTTATGTGATATAAAAAAAATTACGCCAAATTTATAGAAATGTCAAATATATTTTGGTGTTATAAAAATCAGGAAATCTTTGTGTTATTATTATTTAATAATTATCTAAAATCCTACGACTTGTAGTAAGACACGTATTGTAACCCGTTACTAATTACATTTTCTACAATTTTCATAAAACCATATCAAATATTAATGCGACAATTGGATTTAAATGCATTTGCAGAAAATTAAATAAAATATGACTTTTATGTCTGCACAACTGACAAAATTAGCTTTAATTAACTTTTAATTTTTATCCGCTCTCTGAATTTTATTTTAACGATCTGGAATTTCAGTCACAGAGAGCTTACTATTCTGCATGCTGTCTTCTTTGTTTCATCGAACAAAATACTTGGATTCATTTAATTTAATTTAAAAAAAATCGTCAATTTCATATTTTAAAAGGGGAGACAAAAACTTTGAGTTTTTACAAAAATTCATTTTTCTAACCAACAGTTTCAAAATTATTTTAATGCACTATAAACAAAGAATTTATTTAAAGTGGGTGCATCAATTATCAAATATCATTGTTATAAATTTGTCAATTTCATATTTTAAAAGGGGAGATAAAAACTTTGAGGTTGTCAATTTCATATTTTTGTCAATTTCATATAACTTTGAGTTTGTCAATTTCATATTTTTGTCAATTTCACTTTGAGTTTGTCAATTTCATAAAATTTATTAATTTCATATTTTAAAAATTCGTCAATTTCATATTTTAAAAGGTAAGATAAAAAGTTTGAGTTTTTACAAAAATACATTTTTTTAACCAAAAGTTTAAAAATAATTTTAATGCACTATAAAATTATTCAAAAATGTATTTAAAGTGCGTGCATCAATAATCAAATATCATTGTTATAAATTTCCCCAAGTTTTAATGTATAAATCATTTATAAATTTATTTCCACATTTTATTTCACATCTATAGTATAAGTTTTCGAATTATAACAGGTATCAAAAATTTAGAAAACGAAAAAGTAAAAAATATTTTCTAGACATTTTGTGCATACTCCCGCGAAAATATTTTTAAGTGTCAAATTTATTTTAAAACAAACTGTACTAATTCCCGCTTTCATTCTCACCCGTATCTATATTTAAGTCTTTTTCAACAAATATCAATTTTTACAATTTTATTTAATATTTCAAAATGCCAACTTCATATGTTAATAATCTATCAAAACAAATTTTTACCGCAAAAACGCTCGCATACCAACCTAACAAATTTAAATGACAATAATTACTTCCAATTTAAAACTCTTTTCCATTGCTTTAATCAAGCATTATGCATACCATCCACTGCAATATGAGACATTCACAGGCGAGTTCTATTATATTCCATTCCGTGATATATTCATGTTAAGTAAGCAGACGTATCGTTATCTCATTTGTGCGATCAGATATAACTATGTGAAAAAGAAATACCACGTAAATGATATGAATTTTAACGATAACCCAAGTAAAGTCAGCTGTATACATGCAAACACTTAATATTGCGAATACCAAAATAATTAACAGCTACATCTGTTTCATTTATAAGTTACTATTTTAATCTTGGAACATTACAATATTGTTTTATAATTCTCACTACAAGAGTAATTTCTTTTCTTATTATAAATGTTCTTAATTTAATAATTCGCTTATATTTACATGTTAGTTTGTGCAGTTTCATCACTGTTTACCAGATTCCAATGCAGCCTACTTAATGCACCACTGAAAGTGTATTTTATAGATCCAGAAATATATAACAATAAACACTTTCCGAGCTAAGAGTGGCAAAATAACTGGCATTTTTGCAGTGTTAGCCCTTACATTCTGTAGATCTAGGTTAATTATTATAAAAAATAGAACTGATTGCGGTGAGAGAAATTTAAAGCAAAATTTATTAGAATAGCAAAAAGTAAAAATGTACTTGACTGATTTCAATTACATAAATACTTACTAGCATAATTTATTCGAATTAGGATTCTAAAATTTAAATGAATATATAAATGTTTCGATTGTTTGATTTGGACATGTTGAATATATACTTTCAAAGATTTAATATAATTTCCATCTGTCATTTATTAAAAGAAATATCGGAGACTAATCATTAAATATGCATGAAAACGAATAAACCGACACAATAAAAACAAGTAACTATGTTTGTGTAAGTACATTGTTAGATATCGAGTCGATAAAATTGATAGATATCCAGTCGATGTAAGTTCATTGATAGATATCAAGTCGGTGTATCGAAGATGTTTTGTACGAGCTGAACTTTGTTGGAACTTTTATATAAAATTAATATAGGCCGAAATAAAAATGTTTATACTTTTTGTTTATTTTTTAAATATATATCATGTAGTAACTACTAAAATACTTTTAACGAAAGTTGGTGCAGTAGTAATTTGTGTCCAAGGTCAACATATAATAACTTACCAGTCTACATATTGTAAACTACCCATCATGGGGCGGAAAAATTACAAATAATTAAAAGATGCAAAAATATTACTGAACCTATTTTGACTATATTGATATTATTACGCAGTTCAAGGTCACAGAAGAAAATTCAAAGTAATTTCATTGCGCTATTCTCAATACTTGGCCAGTATTTGGCAAGTAAAATCATTGGTAAAATCATTGATAAAATAAAAAATGTACACCTGTGTCCCTATTGGTTTCTTAAATAAACAATCGCTTGAAAAGTTGCAATATGAAAAAGTTAAAAACAGCACAGGATACAGGGAAGAAGTAATACGGAGACTGCACAAAACGAAAACCGAAAACAGTTGCCGAACATAAAAAAGGCAGTTTTGTAGAATTTTTTTTTAAATAAATGAAACTACGTGATGTAATATTATTTCTACTTCCTTTAAGTTCTTTACCACGACCTAGTTTTCGTTGTATTACAACATCTTCAGGTGGGCTATTAGCAAAGATTAGATTACTAGCTACTAGCAAAAAATCTTTGCTAATAGCCCACCTATTCTATAACTGGCTATTAGCAAAGAATCTGTGCCAATAGCCCACCTGAAGATATAATAAAACGAAACCTAGGCCGTAGTAAAGAACTTAAAGAAACTAGAAATAATACTACATCACGTAGTTTCATTTAATTGTGATTGGTGAAAACATTTTTGAAATCGGTTAATAGTTTTGGAGATTACCTCCTACATCCAAACTTACAAACTGTTGCATTTTTTTAACGCCCTGAATTTCTGATTTAGCTCCTCATAAAACTTCATATCGGGCGCTTTATATGAAAGTCGATTCTTAAAAAATAAACTCAAATATTATTGAGGCATTTTCAGGTTCATATAGTTTACTTTTATTCTTGTTTCAAAATTCTGCGTCAAACGTTTCTTGACAAAATATTGTGTAATATCTCTAGATAAAACAAATAAAATTCCAAAATAAAAGATCTTTGGTCCCATTTTTTCTCAATTAAGGTCGATATCAGTCTATCAGAGTCGCTTCAATTTTTTTGTTGAAACGGTTTTTACGGGACGTGGACGTAGAGTATTAAATATAACATATTCTATTTTTGTCGTTAATCATCAGACACATACGGTACGAAAATTACTTCAATTCAATCAATATTTCTCTGAATAGAATATTCTTAAATCTTTTATATTTTTTTGTATTTTATTGTTTCAATAGAATTTTGCATAAAAGTTTAAATGTCACAGTAATTTATAGGCAGCCAGAAGAACGTGATGAAATTCTGTTTATGCAGTTTGGTGTTGAATTATTCACTTGGTGCAATAAATTTATAATTAGGCAATAAAATAGTGAATAAAAATATATTACGTCAGAACATATATTACGTCGGATCTTTGCGATATTATATGTCGCTCTATTTAACAATATTAGTAATAATTAAATATTTATTGCGCCAGAAAGTCCATATTACTAGTAACATACGATAAACAGAGTAATTTCACTGTAAATGAGGTACAAAATACTTTTAAATTTTAATGAGGTGCGGGTCAAATGCACATTTGGTTAATGGCAATTTTTTTACTTGATTAAGTATAAAAATAAAGAGTAACATTTATGTTTATGCGGATATTATAAACGATTATATTTTTTACCCTTATTCCTCAAATCGTCTTTAAGTTTTAGTAAATAAAATTTTTCGTAATATTATATTTAGTTAAAATTTCATAAATCTTATAACAGATAACACTACAATTCGTACAAAATCCTCTGTACTTTACTTTCAAGCCACTGTTCACAAATTAGATTGCCACAGAACGTAAATGTCATGCGATTCTTCAGAAATATTCAAAATTGAAAATTGTTTAATTGCCTTGTTACTAAAATAACATCGGTTACAACAATTCGTACTATACCAATTTTTGCTCTGTTACTGCTTAGACTATTATTATTCATCAACCTTTAGGTTTGCACGCTAGAATTTCAAATCTGTTAATGAATATTCAATCAGCACAAGAAGTAGTACAGGTTTTAAGTTGAACACCAAGTATTATGATAATAAAAAAATTATTGACGTGATACTTGCGTGATATTTCACTGAAAGGACAAATAATCAGTTGTTTAAACAAAGAGAGTATAATTTTTTTTTGGTTTACAATGTTTCCAAACCCATCTTTTTTCCAGGACTTTCTGAAAACGTTAAAATAAATAACTCACTCTTTTCCTACTCCGGACGATTTTATGAAATGGTGTGATAAAAACCGAATGTTGTTTTTAAAAGTTCAATATGATTTCCATAAATAATATTCCCGAAATATTTTAAGTGATATCAATTACAATTAAATAAAATTACATGATATAATATTATTTCTACTTTCTTTAAGCAAAATATATTCAATGTATGATAACAATTATTTATTAGATATCTGAATCCTTTGATAACATAATATCTAATCTTATTAATCTGCCTATGTGAAGCGGAAATCTGGTTCCGGGAAGATTTCTGGAAGACAGATACACTGGAATATGACTGATATTATTAAATTATATCCGAATATCTCGATACCTAAAAACGTCGAAACAAATTACCTAGATTTATAAATGTGTGAAAATATTTTCCATGTTCTTCGTAATATTATATTTAATATCACGTGACAGTTTTTAAATTTGGTTTTACGTGGAATAAAATATAGCAACATTTGAAGAGAAATCTTTTAGAATGATTGTAATTGAATATCTAATATTTGATTGACATCGAATATGTACATTGTATCAAAATAACATTATCGTATTAACTTTGTAATAAAATACTTGACAAGGAAACTTCAATATTCTTATATTGTTTCGCCTAATTTTGCGCCGACTATTCATTTATACCAAACTTCCCTAATGACAAAAAACGTTATAATAAAATACTCAGATTGACAAATGTTTCGATGTGCCTTTTCTCTCTCTCTATAATATAAAAAAATCTCTACATCATACGCGACAGTTCTTCGATATCACGTTGTACAAATTACTTTTTGAAGAAGCTTTTATTGTGTCCCATTTTATCTAGGTTAAAGCTTTCTTTATTTTGATACAAAATTTTACAAAAATAATGTATTTTGGCTACGAAGTTAAAACCGGGAATAATTTATCAACATATATGATCAACTTTACAGAAGATTAAAATGTTTTACCAAATGAGCACCCCACGTAATGTCATATAATATGTGCGCACCTACGTGCCTACATACGTGTGGGCATGCTAGCATCGTGCGAGCGTGCGTGTGTATATGCTTATGTATGTTTGAGTCTATATGCTTGTGTATTTTGTTTTGGTACGTACATGCGTGCGCACGTGTGTCCTTGCATACTTGTGTACGTTCGTCGATCCAAAGTACAAACCAATTTATCGTTCTAAATTAAATTCAATATTTGACAGTTGCTTTTAAATATCTCCTGATGTTTTAGATTACCAGAAACGCATGTCAAAAATATAAAGATATAATTAAATTTCGTAGAAAGTCTCTAAATTTCTCCGTTATTATTATATAATAT
Organism: Druceiella hillmani; assembly: GCA_039881145.1. Classification (NCBI taxonomy): domain Eukaryota; kingdom Metazoa; phylum Arthropoda; class Insecta; order Lepidoptera; family Hepialidae; genus Druceiella; species Druceiella hillmani. The sequence goes on from JAYKKI010000102.1 coordinate 7,741,715, forward strand.
GCTCATACTAATATATGACATTACTTAACACTAGTTGAACTAATTTTCATTTGATAGGAAATACATCCCAGGGTTTAAATAAATATTCAGAAGTTATTGCGCTCCTAAATTGATTGAATTTGTAAACTGTATTTGTAGATTGCCTGTAGTTTTCTCGCACGTGTGTGTGGCTGTCGTTTTTACTCAATCGTGTACTCAAATAAAAGTAATGAAATAATTTGTAAAAGTATTTACTTCAACAGGTTATATGCTCAGAGCACATCTAGTTGAGTAAATAACAGTCTAAAAAATTACGGACGTTTGAGTAATAAAAATACAATCGCCCATCAATACATTGACACGATTTAAAGTCTCTCTCATAGCGTGACATCTTGGTTATAAAATCGTTGAAGACTCCTTTTAATTCAATACAAAATGTGTTCGTATTATATAATGATGCTTATTAAAAAGTTATTTGGACCCAACAACTACAAAACATGGCGATGTGCTCCTCGTATATAAAGTATCTCCAATACAAGGATTTATAGGAACAATGATAACAATGCCTTAAAAACAATCGCAACGTTGATACAAAGCTCAGCCTAAAAGCAAAAACCAAAATAATATTGTTAGTTGATCCAGTCAAATATATCATTATTCAAGAGATGAAATCGTAGAAATAAGTCTAGGTAAATTTGCAAAAAACTTTTTATAATAAAGAGTTAACGCGTCATATAGGTTTGTTAAAAAATCTAATTACAACAATGTTAGAAAACTGCCAAAACATAAACGAGTACGTAAACAAAATATTGAGTGCAGCACATAGACTAAGAAATATTTCTTTCGCAAGAAAATATTGCACTTCCTCTACTAATTTCAGGTGTCTCAAGTCACTCGTCATTCATAAACGATGACGTCATTCATAAACGATGATGAACGACCTAAGACACCTGAAATTAGTAGATGAAATGCAATATTTACTTTTATTTTTAAATGATTACATCAGAAAAGTATTTCTCAATGTCCTTAAAAATAGATCTAAGTTTTTAAACGATTAAAATGGTTTAATAGAACGCATGAACCGTATCTTAATAGAGAGAGCTTCCTTTGCGTTTATGATTGCTAATTTGAGGAAATATTATTAGGCAGAAACAGTCGCAAGAGGAGTGCATCTAAGCAATCGATATCCAACGGCATCTATTTCATATATTTCCCTGAACTGTTATCGTCCGGGAAGAAACTAAATTAGAAGTACATTAACATATTTGGATGTAAAACCATGGTACTCTAAATCCAAAACGTCAAACACTGGATCCCAATTCAAGTAAAATGATTTTCGTTGACTAATCAGATACGACTAAGGTTAAAAATTGTTCAATACTAAAACAAGAAAGATAATCATCAGTCAAGATGTTGTATTGTTAGAAAATTCTGTAAATAGAATACATTGTGGCTCCACTAATAGAATCTGTACACAAAATAGAACCTGAAAATGTGGTAGACGGTTATAAATATAAAATATATAAAACCCGAAAATGTAGGTAACTCCATCTAACGATATATCCTTCTATTTCGACGAAGATTCCTTATATATACCTGAATGGCATATATTAGATGTTAATTTTTTTAATATTGCTACTAGGTCTAAAAGTAAAAATATAAGAAATAAATCTAATACTTACGTTTACCAAGGAGAAGATCTGCCACTTGATGACACACCAAAGACCTACCAAGAAGTCCTATCATCATCAGATAAAAATAAGTGGAGAAAGTCTACAAAAGAATATTTGAAAGCGTATAAGAAAAATGAAACATGGGAGTTTGTAGTCACATGGTGTAAAAACAATTAACTGTAAGTGGGTTTTTCATATCAAAAATGAGTAATTAGGTCCGATCTACAAAGCAAGACTCTATGCCACATGTTCACAGAAGTATCAAGTTGATTACACGGAGGCATTTTCACCAACTGTCAAATATAATTCTTTTAGGATATTGCTTTCAGAATTGTGTCAAAATAAATTAAAAATGGTACATTTTAATGTAAAGACCGCTTTCCTTTATAAAGACCATTTACATGAAAAAAAATATAACAGACCATTTACACGATTCTACCAAAAGGTTTAATAGTTTCTAATGACTATATATGCAGACTTAATCGGTATTTGTATGCTTTAAAATAAACACAATCAAAAATTTTATTCAATATTATAGAAATTTCGTATTGCAAATAATTACTCCGATAAGTATGTGTATGTTGGTTACTTGAATGGAATTAATACATATTCTGTCTGGAATATAGACGATGGATTGATATTTTGAAGAGAACTCAACATATGAAATAAAATGATACAAGATTTAAAAAAAAACTTGAAATATATTGTGTGAACCCAAAATTGTTTGGTTTTCAAATAGAAAAAAGAAATCATTAAGCATTACAAGCTTACATAAAAAAAATCTAAAAAGTAGCTAATTATCAAGTTTACTTTGAGAAATGCCAATGGCAACAGCATACCTGAAGATCCGTATGCTAAGTAAAAAAATAATAAATCTAATTTAGATTAAAAAATACCATAGCGAGAAGAAATAGGGTCTTTACTAAATTTGGTTAAGGTGAGCAGGCCTGACATCAGGTATCATGTAAGCTTAGTGAGTTACTTTTTGACTTTTATGAAGACAGCCGTTGGATTATCCTAAAAAGAATACAAAAGTATTAAAAACAACAAAAAACTACGGTCTGTACTTCTCATCTACAAAGAAAAATATAACAGAATATTACAATGAAGCAGACTATGGCAACAATGTTTACTCTAACGCATTTAGTGAAAGAACATATGTTCATAAAACAATAGTGCAACAATAACTTGGGCCACTTAGTAATAACAAAAGGTAGCACAATCGATTACTGAAGCAAAATTCATGGCTACATATAGAAATATAAAAGAAAGCATTTGATTAAAAAGGCTCATATTAGTCATAGGTTAATATAACGAAGGCTCAGGGTTTATTAACATAAAAAATCAAGCTATAAAAAATATAAATTACTCCAAACGGTGCGAACACATTGACATCAAATATAAATATGTTCAAGAAAAATGGGTAGAAAATGAAGTGCAAAAGGATAGAAGGTTTATGGTACTAAAATATAATATTTTGGTGTCACTTAATAAACAGAACATGAATATTATTGATGTGGTATTAAGTTGCATGATAATTATGTTTTGGCTAGTCACCTGTTTAGCTAATGGATAATAAAGTAGAATAAATTCACTTAAAATTATTTTTTCACTGTGACTGTCGCGATGCCTAACACATGTTAGTTTAAAAGGGCGGAATGTTGATAATACAGCAGTAATTTTTTTTGATGTCACTAACGCAGAAAAATAATATTGTTTACTAGGAAATATTGAAACAGATTTCCTCCGTTACAAGAAAATATATGTGCAACATCACCATACCGTTTGTTCTTAAATAATCAACCATTCAAAATAAATGCGATGACAATATATAAAGTTAAACGGAGTAGAGAACAAAATATCTGCCTCCTCAATCGACCACCTTCCACCAACTTAGATCAAGAGTAATATTAATTACAACCAAAATCACAACAAAATTACGCCGCACTAGATATTTTTAAAACGATAAAGAAGAAGAGAAATATTAGAAAGTCACAGCTATTGTTTGCTTATAAATGTCATACTAAATCCTGTAACGAAACTTTAACACATTCACCTTAAGATTTATTAGGAGATAATTAAAACGATTTCTTTTCTTTGAGTGCATATTTAATTTATAGGTATCGTCGAAGTAAAACATTGATTGAACTTTTCTTAACGACCGGCGGAAAAGATCCCGTACAACTTAAATTAATGGGACAAGTAATCTAAAGAAGCAAATACATACATAGTCATAAATAATTAACATAGTCATTAAAATTAAAAAAAATGTTATCTGTCGTTTGAAGGTTCCTAAAAACTATATAAAATTTCGACTAATTTTACCAGTTTTTCCAAGATCAGATCTATATTTTTCTACAAAACAATGCAATTTGTCATTATATTTTTATAATATTTTCTTTTTCTGTAATGAAAATCATTAGATGGAAGGAATTTTATAATGTTCAATAGCTAAAAAAACTGTTAAAGATGTTTTTGGCTAGCAAAGAGGCTTACTGACGTTTTGAAAAATAAGGCATAATCTATCATAACTGTGATAAAAATGAATACCCACTATTAATACTTTTATTACCTTTTACCCAACAATGCTACAGTTTTGTCACACTATTCAGGCAACATGACTTTGTCATTTGTAAATAAATATTATGTTATCTGATATTTGCACTACTACCTTGGCTAAACATCTTTAACTCTAAAATACAGGTGATAAATATTTCAACGTATTTAAAGTTAAAATCAAATATGTAAAGTATTTTATAATTTTAAAACAGAGGGTGTATAAATATATTTAAATATATCAAATAATTTCAATTTAATTTCACATTGTGGTATCAACTTCAATCTGGTTGTAAATATTTATAAATACTTGTAAATACTTCTGATCTTTCTCTCTGATCATCTTTGCTAATAGCCCACCTGAAGTTGCTGTAATACAACGAAACCTAAATCGTGGTACAGAACTTAAATAAAGTAGAAATAATACTACACCACGTAGTTTCATTTAATTGTGAATAATAAATTTCTACAAAATTAATGCAAAATATATTCAATACTTCGGTCTGTAAAATTCCTATTTCATGCTTATTCAACCGCATTTTATAGCTGTTACTTAATATTCAATAAAAAAATGTACTATAGAAAAATATTCACAAAGGGATTGTGCAACAATTGAGTATTATAGGAATAGAAAACTCATTAAAAATAGAAAATACTCTTTTGAAATAAATTAAGAAGAATGGGTATTCAAATATTTTTGGTAGAATACCATGTACTGTTCCTATCAAATATTATTCCGCACTTATTTAGTGTCGAAATAAAGTAATTGCATCTAATTCCTAAAATTAGGTGATTAAAAAAACTTTAAGCTGAAATCAGAAGATGGAAATCGCCACTGATTGTACAGTGGGAAGATGAGCTTATTTGCAAACCAAATTTTTCGGTTGGGTTGATTAGAGTAAATAATTTATTTTATACACAATATTATTACAGTTATGAGTGAATACTAAGATATACATTAATTGTTTACGACAAATATTTATTCTAGTTAATAAAATAATGTATGCAAATTTCAAAGGGGAAATAATAATTATAATGTCAATGTACTTTTATAGTATATTAATTAATCTTTCTGAAAAAATATTAATTTTTATTACGCTTCTATTCAAGTAGTTTGATTTTCGCGGAGAAATACTTTTTACGTTTAAACTCTTAATAGTATCTAAATAAGTAAATATTGATAATTGATGTTTGTTTTGATGAGCAGAATAAAAAGATATTGAGATATTGTTTACACGAATATGTATATTTATACTTTGCAGGTATTTTACCATGCTGTTACAAAAATATAATATTTAAAACTTTAAATCTTGCAATTAATTATTCGGCACAAATTAATAACAACCAATTTCTAATAAATAATTCTTAAAATAATTTTTCTTAATATTCGCCATTATATATTGACATAACCCCATAAATATTAAAGTGGCTGCAACGATCTCGTTCTACCTAGATTTCGTATATGCTTAGGCACATATAAATATTTAAAGATACACAGTATTAATATTACCTTAACTCCAAGCATAATATATTATTAATATTTGTAAATAGATTAAGAGAAATACTTTGCAACTCTGGATGTTTACATGTGCCTAAACATATATGAAACCTTCAGCCGTATTATATATATATATATATATATCTATATATATATATATTTCTACATTGCAAAACAATACTAACATTTATTTAAAAGTAAAAGAAATATCACATCGTTTCTTTTTCAGTATCTTCGCGCCAAGTACTCTAGACAGGCATAAATTGATTTGTTATGTAGTACCAATGGTCTGTTCATTTAAACGTCACTCAAGTAAGACACTCTAATATCGCATATATCAAAATGAAACTGTAAATCAGTTAAAACTACTTCACTTTAAAATTTTATAAAATAAATGGTATGTACCGAAATAGCATATACGGGTTCGAAATATCAAATATTCCTACTAGATGCATCTGATTATCGAATGTTTCTCCAAAATATTTTGTAGTTATGAATTTTATATGATCGACATCAAGGAATGTCTGCTTTCTCCTATTCATCTTTTAATTGCTATTAGTAAAATAATATATTATTTATTATATAATATTTATATTATTTATTATGATAGTATATTAATTTCACATAGTGATTATAGTATACCATGTAATAATATTATGGGTAAAAACATTTTTTTTGTGTAAATGGTCGTTGACTGACTTTTAAAATAATTTTTTTTCCAACAGCCTTTACTGCGTATGGTTAGTACAAACTTAACATTGTTAATATATTACTAAGATTATTACTTAAATAAAGTACTTATGTATTTCTAATGGAAATAGAACATTGGCAGGTTAGAAAACCAATATGATCCATCTTAAGATTAAACTAATATAACATCATAAACTAATCTAAACATCTTAAGATTAAACTAATCTTCTCAGCTCAAAAATTAAATACAACTCCTCGACAAAACTACAACTGAAAGAGTTAAATTGTACAAACTGGCACGTTGATACAGTTTAACTCTTTCATGTTCCATGGCAAATTTTTATCACCCCCCTAACCCACTAACTTCCTGCTCATTTTGAATTTCTTCATTGATTAGTCCTAGCGTATTTATTTTTTTTTATTTATACACTTATTATAAAAAATCCATATCCGGTTTACACGCCCTAAAGCGCTCGATATGTTTAAACACTAAAAGTACAACTGTTTACATTACACCTAATAATATAAATAATAACTAATAAAACAGAAAAAATACAAAGCAATTAAAATTTAAAATTAAATTTACTAATATAATGAGATATGAACTACCAACCAACTTCATAATCGTGTTCCTAAAGCATTCAATGGAACATAAAATCATCGAAATTAATATGCGTACATTATTTTAAAATTAAAAATCTATTAAAGTTTTCTAATAATTTTTCCAACATAAATGTATAAATTGTTGCATAGGAAGATCAGTTGCATTGGTTTCAAGGATACTACGGACTAAATAATTAAACAAAGTCACAAAAATCACGCTATGCTAGAAGTCGTGTAAATATCGCATCACAAATCCTAGCACCTGTAGGCTTTCCGATAGGTTTCGATGATGGTCATGAAGTGTTAAATGTTTATCCGTAATTGTAATGATGTCCCTCATGGACGATAGCCGTTTAATTTAACTAATATTTCTGCATCAAGGGTACAGCTTGACGTGGATACGTTATCGTTACGCATTTGCTAATATTAAATTGTAGCTTGTTGCTTAATATCCATTGAAATACTGTACCTATATTACTTTGAAACAATTCATAATCAGATTGCTTTTCTACTCCCGAGATTAGTTTCAAGTCATCGGCAAATAGAAGGCATCTGACCTCGGAAGACAAATCATTAATCACAATGAGAAACAAAAGAGGACCTAAATTACTACCTTGGATGTTTTTGAGTAATATATGGTAAAAATTATACTATAGTGGACGAATAATTTTACCACCAACAATTTTACTAAGAGATTATCATTTTCGACTAACCCAAATGTCTTCTTAAAATCAAAATAAGCCATGTCTAACTGCCGTCCACCTTCTAACTCCCTACCAACATGATCTACAAAATTAGTAAAATTAGTGACGGTAGACTGTTTAGGACGAAAACTGTGCTGACAGTTTGTCATCCGGTACTGAATTTGAGCATATCTGCGGCGATGTAAAATGTTTTCAAATACCATAGTAAATGTACATAGATAACAGTGTTATAGGTCTGTAATTTTTTACATCAGACCTGAACAAAATTTAAAAATAGGTATTATCCGAAAATTTTATAAAAGGGTTGATAAATTTCAAAAGTTGGAGATAGATTTGAAATAAATAAAATCGATTTGATGAAAATCTCAGAGCAGGCTTTGATTAAGTACGAGAATAGGCTATTAGAACTGAGGGCTCGTTTTGGCTGGAGCTGTTTCAGTGCTCCACTTCAGAATAGTATACATTTACGATATGCAAGTAAGATGCACTGTCTGTATTGGCGACCCGTGTCCCTTTTGTATGATCTAGTACCGGTTCATAACTCAAAACACAGATTTGAAATATTTCGCGAAAGTGTTTGCCGTCGCCTCACTCGAATACCTAATCCCATCGTATATCATACTCAAATAAAGGTTTATGTCTTTGAATGTGCGTCCAAAACATTTTCGAGTGAGACTTAATTTTATCTTCCATATTTTGTAGTTATGCTCCATTTAGAGCTGTAACCGGCGCACGCCAAAAACTAAACATTTTGTGACCATAGCTCAAATCAAAATTGTTTGAACATTTACGAATTCATGATTTAGTGTGAATGTTGTGGATAAACGAATTTGTTGCTAGATATAGAATTTTGCACGGAATTTACACAGCTGCACGGCCTAGGTACATATTGGTTTAATTTTGGACTGTTAAATCAATATTTGAGATTTTAATTGGAATTGGTAGTAGTTTCCGAGTATATTCTTTTCGCTTTGAAATTGAGTTATGCAGCCTTTCCTCTCACGTAAAGTTTCCAGTTCAAGATGAAAATTAAGGCATTTTGTTGGTTTTGCCTGAGGAATCTGGTATTCTTTAAAAGCTATTTTTAGATTGCTGTCATTTCTCCGCAACGCGATGCTTATAGGAACTGATTTCAATCTTTTAACTCTATTTTCCAGTCCCCGGTGTATATGTGGATCTTGTTAATTGCAGTTTAAAAATTGTCAACTAACTGTCTTTGTTTAAGATACAACTTTTGGCATAATAACAGTGTCATGGGCATATGTTGACATAATAACATTATCATGTGCATAGATCAAATGTGGTACTATTCTTTTCATATAGCACCATTTCTTTTCATATAGGAGTATCAGCAGTATGGAATTATTGTTAACATCGGATGGAACTTTTAATAACTCCATCATGTGATACTCTAAAGTTTCTTTTAGAGAGGATTCCAGTAACCGATAATAATTCTTGGGCAAAATTTGCTCATTTTATAAATTCGGCGTAATGCCACCATATGGCAAACACATACTAAAAATACCGCTAAACAGTAGATTTTTGATTAAAATTCTTGTTCTGTTACAAATGTTATTTAGTATACTTGGTCTGTCGTTGAATGGTTATTTCCAAACCCAAATTTAAAACTTGGTACGCTGAATAGTAGTTTAAGATGTTTTAACTGTTTCTAGAATAACCGAAATATGGAAAGTAGCAACAATGTTAATGTTAAGCTGTACAATGTTACTTTCCCAGCTGGATTATCGGGCTCTTTAAAATTAATTATTTTGACTATTTTGAAAAATTCAGGAACGTGGTCTAATCGAAAAGAAGCTTTAAATAAGTATGTTAATATAATAATCACTTTCGGCGGAAATTATTTTAGTAGATTAAATTAAATTTTGTCAAATCTAGACGTCATCTTAGGATTTAAGTTATTATCGATTTTCTGTGCAATTTAGATTTGAGGGACTTTATCGTAGCTTGGAATTATTAATCGGGTGCTGCATTTATTGTGGAATAAATACTGTTTAGTGAAAATAGGCTAGGCAAATTTCTTGCGAATACTTCAGCTTTTCCATCATTGCATCTTGCCCATTAATTTTGTTCATTTTGATAGTTGCTTAAATCTAAGGGTTTTTTTAATTAGTAATCCACATTAAATTATGGTCTTATATTGCCTAAATATTTTTCAAAGCTACTCTATTTAAATTCTTTAATATATTGTTTCAAGTGCCAAATTTTTCTTGTTTTTTTTTCTTTCTGTTATTAGATCTTAGATTTCAAGATACAAGTTAACTTTGTTTTCTGGTTTTTCATTTAGTAGTTGAGTGGCCATTTTTACAGCTAGCCAAATCTATCTATTGCGGCTGATTACAATTTCAGATTTTCATTTATTGTAAGTCTCATAATTTATCTAATTAGGTAATCTAATATTTCACTAAATTTTCCCCATTTAATGAATGTTTTGGTAAAATTTTGTTATTTATGACCGGAATAATTGTAACACTAATGGTAAACAAAACTGGTGAAACAGCTTGATGAAAGTTCATGTTGGTTTTTAGTGCTCACTAAATTTTATGAAATTACTCTAGAAATGCAGAAGTTCCATAGATCAGGCATTTTATTGCAATCAGTGGGCCAGTAAATAGGCTTACCCGTCTAATTAAAGTCGCATTTAGAGATTTTTATAATATTAAGTAATTTCTACCTTTACAAGGAGTTTTAACTATTGATTCCTACACTGTATATTTAACATTGTATTCTAATTCAATGATAAACCTAGGGTCTAGTTTTGAAAATAATTCCACTCACAATCTTTTTGTCATTTTAAGTTGAAACAGCGCTAATATTTAGTTCAGCTCTAACACATTTGATAGAAAAAATGGTAGTATGTCCTTATTTTTCCCTGATTTTTTCTTATTAAAAATACTGAATTATCTTTTTTATAATTATGGTAATACTGGGCATCTACATGCTTATTTACTACGATGAGTGACCCAGTAGGGTTTAAACCATTTCACTTTATTGTAATCTTTTTCGAAACACTGGTCTCAGAAATGAGAGCATTATTGGTATTTTTCATTGACAAAAATATTTCTAGTTCAGAGACACGCTAGTTCAGCTTATTTCTGTTCCATATTATTTTGGGCTGGAATAGCTTAATTAGTATGGGTTTCTAGTAAAATCATATTAAGCTTTTTCTAGTAAAATCATATTAAGCCAACAAAAAATATTAATTTGTCACATATATGCAATAAACTTAGGAATCGAAAACAAAACACATCGATACTCTCTGTTCGTACCTGCTGTGATAAATATTTTCGTCAGTCATGTACTTAAGAGTCAAACCTAAACGTTAAGAGTCAAATTGGTTTATATACTTTTTTATAATTAAATTGAGTGTAGTTACTTACAGAATATATAGAAAAATCGATTTACCAAAAAATATGTTTAGCACATAATAATTCTGTACAGAAAAGGAAATGTAATTTTATTTTTCTTTGTGCTATAAGTAATTCTTTTATTCTAAATTTAAAGATTTTAAATAACAGGATAACAGTTCCATAAGTAAGTCAGTATTAAATGACGTGTTAATTGGGAGGTTGTATAAATCAAAATATTACATATAGTTAGATTTAATTTTATTACAGGGCGTAATCCTTATCTACATATATAATAAAATTGAAAGGGAGGGAATTCTGTACATTGAAAATATTTAAAAAAACTGATTGATTTAGCGTATAGAATGATAATAAAGCCAGAAATTCTTTGAAAGATTTTTTGGCTGTCTGCAGCTTAATTTGAGTAGGTATCACGCCAAATCTATTAAACGCATTTTGATGAAATTTGGTGTGGTAATAGTGTATAGTCGAAAATAATATACAGGAGAGAAAAGAAAACATTTTCTATTTTCTCAATTACACGAGAACGATGTCCTAGACACCTAGTTACATAATATAATTTCAAGTTATTATTCGCAGTTTTTCCTGAAAAAAAATTGTTTTGACAGTTCGACAGACCGCTCAAAAGCAATACTGCAAAGATTCGGTTTCTTTTCCGTTATGAAGTATATCACATTCAAAATACTAATGACCCTTAAGGAATAAAGACGATCTATGTCTGAATTTTAACGCCTTCCTAATGAAAGGCGCACACAATAGAGCGTGCACAATTCCATACATAGTTTTAGACTTTGATTAAACAGTACTTTGATTGGAACGAAAGAACATGGCCAATTATATATATATATATATATATATATATATATATATATATCGCATTTGTCGCATGTCTACATTACAATTAATGCACCTCATGAGATATCACACAATATTCGACATGTTAGGCAATAGAAATAGAGGTGTCGTGGTTGATTAGTAGGTGTAGAATACCAAGCGTGAATAAAATTCGCATAATACCCAACGAAAGAAAGTGTCACGAATATAAAGCAAAGATACAAAAAGACGCTTGCTGTCATTTGTCAGTATTACCAACTTTGAAATATTTATTATTTTAAAATAATACTGGTTTTGCATTTTATTTCGTAGTTCAGATAATATTTATATTACAATTCTTGAATTGAATATATTTGGCGTTAATTTTGTAGAAATTCATTATTCACAATTAAATGAAACTACATGATGTAGTATTATTTCTACTTTCTTTAATTTCTATACCACGACCTAGGTTTCGTTGTATTACAACATCTTCAGGTGGTCAATCTTTGCTAATATCCCACCTGAAAATGTTGTAATACAACAAAACCTAGGTCGTGGTAAAGAACTAAAAGAAAGTAGAAATAATATTACATCACATAGTTTCATTTAATTGTGATTACAATTCTTGTTTTTTACCTTTAAAAGGTTGCATCATATCAATATAAAAATATTTAACAATAAATTAATCGATTTATTTCCTATACATACAATGGAATATTAAAATATGAGAAAATAAACATCAAAACAATTCCTTTTTTCTTTCACACAATTAATTACTCCTAAGCTCTAGAGATGTATTAAATTTATTTATTTTTAGTTTTATTCACGTCTATTTTATATTTGTGCCTATTACTAAGTAAAATTAGACTAAAATTGGCAACGTCTTTTATACGTGAATCTCGACTAAGTTGTCAGGATTAAACAGTGCGTGTTAGTGATTAAACACAGCACTGATTATAATTATTTCAGTACGTGAACACTATCAAAATATGAACCATATTCACGTGATTATAATTTCAAGTTAATTATTTATCAAATGGAAACTAAAAATTTAACAGTTTATTAAAAGGTATTTTAGAATGAAAGAATAATATATTGCAATTTATCACCGTAGTATTACAGGAAGCGTAATATGCAGTATAGGTTTCTTACATCATTGTTTTATTTCTTAAAACCTGACAAATTGTATACGAACTTTATTCTAAAACCTTAGGTTTTGGTTTAAATTGTGTTGCGGTTTCAATGCTAGGAGTTCCGATATGTCATCTAAATGTCAGGTGTATAAGTTTGCCAATTTTTACTTTTTTCTCCTTGACCGTGTCAAAAAAATGGCTACCTGTGTACGAAACTACTACCGGAAGACGCGGTGTAATGCTGCCTTTGCTAGGTAAATAGATGAGTTTACAAAAGTCGCTGGAACTTATTGAATGGAAGCAGCACGTAATCAATATTCCTGGAAAACTATGGGGGAGGCTGATATTCAGCAGTAGACGTATTCCGGCCGATGGTGATTATGACGTGTATGATAACTCACATTAGCGTTATTGATTATGGATTGACTAGAGACTATTTAAAATTTTAAAATAGCGATTCACAAACAAACAAACACAATTAAATTTTTTTTGTTTTACGTGTGACTTTCGTGAATAAAAACCTGCTTCTAAACTAGATTAAACTTAAGTGAATAAATTTGGTGAACAGACTGCCAGCATCTCATTAACACATTTTCCATATTCCCCCTTTTAATATGCATGGTACTAAAAAAGCTTGAATAACTTTAATTTTCTATATTTCAAACCTGAGTGTAACGTTGAACCTTGCGATGTGAATCTTAATTTGCAAATATGCTATAAGAACGAAGGAGTTATTAATATTTCTGTAAACACAAACAAGTAAAATCGGCAATAAAATTGACATTACAATAATACACATATATATATATATATATATATATATAAGCGACTCCCATAATACTATTGTACTACTTACAAACATGCCAGTACTAAAGTATAACTTAAGATGATATGATATTTACATAATTAAAAAATTTGATTCATGACTAAAGAGAAAAGAAAATAAGACTTAAATGCCAATCACTTCATAAATATTATCAAGATGGAATTCCCAAATCAATTCACTATTATAGGTAGGAATTCAACTAACTGTATCTGAATAATGTCGTTATTAAATAAGTTTAATAAATTTGAAAACTAAGTGTAGTATTCTCACAATTATTCCTTGAATTTGACTTGAATTAAACCATTTTGCTTTCAATTAATGATGTTTGGGTATCCATTGTCCAAATAAGGCTTCCTTCGTCGTCTTCCAACAGGATTTATCGGTCGTTAGTCTGATCCAGGTCGTTCTGGCGACGGTCTGTACGTCATCGCTACAACGGGCACGACCGCCTGCTCTATCCGCGCAGTTACCAGTATAGCGTCACTGGGCGAAATTACAGAATTTTCGTTTCTCTCCCGTAGTGTTTTTTTATGTTGACCTGTAGACTTAGGTGTATATACGATTTGTCTCAGATCTAATATTCTTATTGACTATATCTAATCTTGTTATTACATCTGAAACCGGAACGGAATTTGCTATTTAATTTTTTATGTTTTCCTCCCAAAAATCTGACCCCTTTAAAATAAAATCTCCCTCCTTTAAATATAAATATACAGTCTTGTTTTTCTATATGTTTTCTCCTTCTTTTCTAATTTCGGATATGCCTAAAATAGCTCATTGGATGTTTTGAAGAGGGTATTCAACTTCATTTTATCTTCTTATTGTCAGTGGATGTAAATGTAGCATTCTGGTTAAAAAAAAGTACATGCTTATAAAAGTATAAACTTTACATCGGAACGCTACTGATGTAAAGTTTCCTTCTGATGGAGAATTTTACATAGTCTAAGACTACCGCGGCAACCACTCGTACTGGATGCTGTTATATTTGTTAATATTTTATTTTTTTTATGATTTAGTGGGACCGACTTATCCTTTTTCCTTAAACTTCGGAGAGTTTTCTGGTTGTTGCAGTTTTTGTGTTCAATAAATAGTAACTTCCTGTTTATTCATTTTATTTGAAGACTTTTTCCTTAAGTCGTTCAAAGACTCCATCTTTATTCCCAGTAATTCCGAAACAATTCTTTTGTTGTTATTTTGTTTCACTCCGATGTTCTCATGACAATTTTATAGTGTTAAGTATTTCATTTTTTAATTTTTTTACTTAATCGCTTAACATTTTTTTCTTCATTGATACTTTTTGTGGGTATAAAGTATTGCCGTCGATTCAAAGAGTTCCTTTTCTTAAAAATTATTTTTTCTTTTTTGGAGTATTAAGAATTAGGTCTATTTGTGTTGCCTTTGTGCCTTTCTTTCCAATTCTAATTAGAGATTCAATTTCTGATTAATTTATTGTTACTTGCAAAATAATGTTTACTTAGTTTAGAATTTCTTTTTCTAATTCTTCGTATTTGTTTCATCCATGTCAATACTACTACGTACTACTACATTTTACTAACAAATACTACTTCCAAATACTACTATATTTTACTAACAAATACTACTTCCAAATACTACTACACTTTACTAACAAATAATACTTCCAAATACTACTACATTTTACTAACAAATACTACTTCCAAATACTACTACATTTTACTAACAAATACTACTTCTAAATACTACTACATTTTACTAACAAATACTACTTCCAAATACTACTACATTTTACTAACAAATACTACTTCCAAATACTACTACATTTTACTAATAAATACTACTTCCAAATACTACTACATTTTACTAACAAATACTACTTCCAAATACTACTACATTTTACTTAAAAATACTACTTCCAAATACTACTACATTTTACTAACAAATGCTACTTCCAAATACTACTACGTTTTACATTTCTCTTTTTATTTAGTCAGTCCATTTTTCTTGCTCTTCCACTTTGACGTTGAACTTTTTGTATATTTGTTTTATTTCTTTTAATTTCTCATTTTTTGTTTATCTATAGCTTCTATTATATATTTTCCAAAATTATTTAACTTTTTTTCCTCAACATTTCTGTTTGAATATTTGACAATGTTTCTATGATTTGTTCTATAGCTAGTATCTTCATTAAAATCTGATATTTCTAGCGCCCTTTAGTATAGTTAGTGAAACTAATGTGCATAGCAAATGACGTAGCGGGGCGTTAGAGATAACAATAAATTTCGCCGAAAAAATAACATATGCCACTCATTGATTTACAGTTCTCTATCTTTATATGTTTTTCTTATTATATATAGCTTGTGTGAACAACTCTGTTAAAAATAAATATTTATACGATATTTTTCATTTTCACTCTTTTATTCCACTTCTTAATATTTTGGTACAAATGACTTTGAATATTATTTACATTTTCTTTATTTTAATTTAATTTTGAGTACAATTTAACACCACTTTAACTATTTCAAAAGACACAAATACCACAAACCTATTGTATATCGGTCGTACTTCCGCACTAAAATATATATATATATATATATATATATATATATATATAGCATACACGGAGCATATTTAACATATTTATATAAATGGTTTGTTATAAGCGTTTTTTGTTACAACATTGTATTGTTTAATTTTAGACTCGACTAAAGTACAAATATCGTCTTATGTATATATATATATATATATATATATATATATATATATATATATATATACATATATATATATATATATGTTATGTGTGTAAATATTTCTCATGATTAGAATTACTCGGCTGTTTTTTTGCATCGGTTCATTCATATTTGATGTTCATATTTGTGACGTAAGAATTTTGACAACTTCAACAATACGGCAGTAAACTATGCGACCATTACTGAATTCATGCATGTGACTATGTGAATATGCCGCTTTTACAACTTAATTAATTCGATTTGCGGATTATACCAGTTAATTAACGCAAGAACATTACATGTTTACTAGGGTGGGGCATTTTTATGATAACGTATTACAAAAATTACCTTATGGACCCATTTGATGACCGAGAAATAATAAAACAATACGATGGTAAACTGTGCGACCATTACTGGATATGTCTCTTCATTAATGTGGCTATGTGGAAATGCCGCTTTGGGTACTTAATTAATCTACCTTACGATTCTACCAGGAAAAACGTTTTTTTCTATCATCATAGTTTAATGCTTCAAAATTCCATGTTACAGACCCATTTAATAATAGATAAAATATTTTTGGTCTCATTTGTATCTCGATGTTATAGTCGGTGATTTAGGGTCCATGTTCATATCATTAATAATTAAATTTCGAATTAAAGTTTACTTTTTGATATATTATAACT
The DNA here is from genome assembly GCA_039881145.1 of Druceiella hillmani. Lineage (NCBI taxonomy): Eukaryota > Metazoa > Arthropoda > Insecta > Lepidoptera > Hepialidae > Druceiella > Druceiella hillmani. The sequence goes on from JAYKKI010000102.1 coordinate 7,758,970, forward strand.
CTGCAATAAAGGAACGAACAATGCATATATTCTGTGGAGCAGAATAAAACATAGCCTTCGCGTTATCTGCCGCTTCGCACACGTGGAACGAAATTTAAGTTACTCAATCACGTTTCAACGCTACGATGTGTTTATATAAAATTTAACAAGGACGTAATTCTTAATCCATACTATCTCATTAGTAAGATTTAACCAGAATAATAAAATCAATAAAGAAGAATTAATCTTTTCACTTCCGCAACATGTAAATTTTTGTCACAACGCATATATAATAATAACCTAATATTTATATATAAATAAAAAAAAAAAATATATGTATATATATATATATACTGCGATGGTGCTATTGCGTTTACATAGGCCTGATATACATGAACGTTGCCGCAAATGAAGAGCTTCAATTCATATTTTTAAACTATCTCATACTAGGGTACCCTAAACATAAAGTAGGACCAAACATATTATATAGTGTTAACACAATATATGGCTATTTTCGTCTATTCCATCACAATAATCGTAAGAACTTATCTTTCATTCGACCTAAGGTTTATGCTACGCATGAAGGAGGGATTTGAATGAAAAAGTCAAATTTAAAAAGGTTTGAATTCAATTGTTTTAAAGCTTCAATAATAATTTCATTAATTTCAGCATATCATTAGGTCTGTTTAGTAAAGGTCTGTATGATGTAGCATATACAAAGTTTCAATAAGTATAAATAATAGCTTGAATGTGCGAATATTAACGTGTGTAAGTTACGATCAAAAATTTTATTATATTTCTTGAACGTATTAAACAAAGCAAAGGAGTCCAATATCCGCAAAATTACAGCATATCCCATCAGTCTTATTAAATTGTCACAATTTAATTAATTTCAGCATATCATTAGGTTTGTTTAGTAAAGGATTTTATGATGTAGCATATACAAAAAGTTTCAGTATGTATAAATAATAGCTTGAATGTGCGCATATTAACGTATGTAAGTTATGATCATAAATTTTATAATAATTCTTGAACGTATTAAACACAACAAAGGAGTCCAATATCCGCCACATTACAGCATATCCCACCAAACATGAGTCTTATTGAATTGTCATTTGGTTTATAATAAAAAATGTTTTAAATAATCATGCACATGAAGATATTATCGATTGGTTCAGAAAATTCTAAAATGAGGTAATTTTTAATGAAGAAAGAAAATCACTATTCGAAACGAAAAATGAAAAGAAAATATTTCAAGTAATTATTTAACTAATTTTTCCTTAAAAGAAACAAGAAAAGGATTACTTGCCACATACACAATAGGTATTTATATTCAGAGCTATATTTAGTAAATCTACTCTATAAACGATGAATAATATTCTAACACGAAATATGAAACAATTTTTGTTAAGAAAATTATGACAACTCCTTATTTCTGAGTTGTAAAAAGTTATTTGTAATATTACTAGCACACATTATTTAAATATTTGTTTATTTCACGGTTGCTAAGTAGAATGTGCCATAAGTAGATATATCACAGAATATAATTTAATTTATAATAGATTGATAAAGTAAAATTCTTTAATAATTCCGTTTTTAATTGCAATACTTTAAAAAATAACTGTGGCATAATTCACAGGTTGCAAAATACGCGAGGTACGCAAGAAAAATTATTGTTGTACAATGTTAAGAGGGGTCTAGCAAGAATCGAGTGTTTCGAGGAAATTCAGTTCAACGATTTATTATGAGCTAGAGACCAATACCAAGTTGCTTATACCTGTTGAAGTAGCTAGTGATAAAAACTTAGAAGCTGTTCAAAAGCTACTTGATAAAGACAGGCACACGATGTGTCTATAGATGAAAGAGACTTTCAAGTTGAATGCCCCATAAAAGTACACGAGCTTTGTATATTGTGATTTTTTTTGTCTGACTATATCAAAGAGGAAAGAAAGAAAGAATGCAAGAAAGGGTTGAAAAATCAGAAAAAGGCTAATTCAGCTAAGTTAGTCCAATCGGTATATTTGACAAAAAATTGGTTTTATTATCCTCACGTTCCAACGAAGTCATAAAGTAAGATGTAAATTAACTAAGACGATCCTCAAATTTCAGTTCAAAAATCGAGTTTATTTCAATTGTTTACAGTTTTTTTTCTTTTTTAACAAAAAATAATCTGGCCTTTGTTATTATAAACCGATAAAATTCTATCGCAATTGCTAGGTACACCGAAAAAAGGTTTCCTCAAGTCTTGGAAGAATTAAAAAACAAACATTAGAATTCTTGACTAAATACCCTATTTTCCTGTGAAAATAAAGCTTTGGCATTTGAGGTGGGATAAACAATAAACTATTTATATGCAACAAAAATTTTGTCACAGGAGTTACACGCATACAACCGGAAGAAACTACGTATGATTTAAAACTTTCTCCATATATCAGAAACACTTAAAATATCGATATTTCTCAGAAAATATCAACTTAATTATAGTATTGGAAGAGATTTGCGTCCCGGAAGAATTTTGGAAAGAAACTATTTGTACCTAGTTTATAACTATGCAAGACTTCCTAGCGTGTAACTGACATTATTTTGAAACAAGTAAATAGCAAGCGATTGGGCTACACCTATGTAGCGACTTATCAACATTAAGTAAACCGATTTATCTATAACTTATTATTAAATATAAGTAATTTTTGTGAGCTTTTTAACAAAAAGGATGATCCGTTATAATTTTTACTTTATATTCAAAATATGTCGAGCTTTTATCTTGTTAACGAATATGCCGGTAATAGTTATTCAATTATAAATATAATTATAGATAAAGTTTTTTTGTAAAGTTATTTTGACTTTAAACATTAATCCATATTTTTAATACATCACATCGTTCTATAACTTTAAAAGAAGCTACGGTTCTTCGAACAAATTACAAAATTTTTTTAATTTATTTATAATTTTACCAAGAAATATTATATCCAATCATGTTTTTAAAACGTTTCAAAATTACGTTACCTCACTTTGTACCTGACGCTCACTTTAATTTTATTTGATAGACTTTTCGTTTCCAACTACGAAACTAACAATTTATAATTGCAAATGTGAAGTGATGGTAAAAAAATGATTTAATTTTGCCAAGTTAAATTGAAAATTCGAAAGGACTACGGAGGTAAATTATTTTTGCAAAGCATTATTATAATACATACATTCATCTCATTAAGAGACGTGTTATTTCAGGATAACATAATATTCCATGTATTCCATTTACAATATTATACAGTAACATAGCAGATTATACAGTAACTAGTCAACTTCTTACTAAATTGTTTATGTAGATATGTTATTTCTAACGACAACTTACAAAATTAGGCTTAGTTTGTTTTCTCGAATTAATGCAAAGCTTTCGAATATCCATTTACATATTAGTTGGCACCATATCTTATTCTAACTGATAATTACCAAAGCACATACCAAAAAATAGCCTAGTTCATATATTTTAATTAACCAATTAATATAAAAACTCAGTATTTGTTCATTACATCATAGTTGAAAGAAATTGTGTATACATAGTTTCTATAATAGAGGAAAATAATTAGCTACGATTTAACTTTAACTATAACTAGAATTATCGCTGACTTCTAAGTGACCGAATTGCCAACAATTTTGAGTTATTTATAACCACACTTGCTACAGGACAACGATAAATTATGCTATCAACCCACCGTCTTTCATACATTTCTCAGGGTTAACGACTACAGTTAATTACATTCTCAGTCATTTATTACTATGCATTCAAGTGAATAATTAGGTAATAAATAATATATAAATTAAATGAATGTAATTAACTATTCTGTAACCATACTTAGCTTGACAAACTACATACACATGCGTCCTTGGTAGTGATATATTTTCTTAAATATAAACGAAAAAAAACTAAGAATCTGTAATATCTTCAAATGTGAGTTACATTCATCACGAAGAATTCCATGCAAAAATACCATTTTATACCATACAATTTATTTACTTTAGAATATTACACCAATTTTACGAATGTTTTACATTTGGTTGTTCATTTAGTATTGTAAGAATTTTTTGTGATTATAAATAAAAAAAATAGAAAAATAATTGAAAGTACGAGTTTCGTGTGGCCAAAGGAATTATAAGCTAAATTTGGAGATATTGGTGAAAAAGTCCACAAAAATTTAATACAATTCCCCAGTGTTACATTTCTAAAATTGCTCAATTCAAAATTATAAAATAAAACAGATTTATTAAAGATTTTCCAAAGATTTATAGAAAAACTATAGCAACCATACATTATATTTATATGCATTGCGAGCCATTCGTTTAAACTCTCTATATAACATAAAAATGAACTCAGTAAAATAAATTTTTAATTTTTTTAATAAATTGAATGTACCATGTTAACGTTATTGCTAGTATCACGTCAGTTGCCATTTCGAATTATCATGCCCGCCAGTGAACGCTCCATTTAGACTGCTCCATTGGGGTTACGAACCAGCGATAAAGTTTTCACTTAATTAAGAGGTACAAAATAACCAATTGGGGATCCTTTTCAAGGGTAAAAAATGTTACCCTAAATTTTATAAATGTTTGAAACGCTAGACTTGTCTATGTGAACAATACACAACTTTTTCAATCACGTGTTCATTAAAAAATAATGAAAATTTTAATGTTGCAAAAAATTTTAATGTTGACTAATAAATATACATGTTGTGTCGCAATTACCGATTGATGAGACACCAGAAAGACAACTGACCGTATATGGCTATAAAAAGAAATAAAGCAACAATGGGAAACACATAACTAGCAATGTGTTTTTTGACACTCGCAAAATTGAGATAGATTCGTCTCAAAGCTGTATTACTAATTATAAAATTTTATTATGTAAATATATAAATATAGTTAAAGATAATTTCTAAAAGATCTTGTTGCCGATTTTATGATCGTATGAAACATTATCACGATTTGTGTATTTAACGTTAAATCATTCGTTAACACTAATCTCCGCGTGCACCGCATTCATTTTATATTATTTATACCTTACGAAAAAAATATTTACAAAAGTTATTATATTTGGTTTATAATTATTGTGTGATTATATTTATGTGGAAGCTTTCCTACTTACATCATATTCATGCATAGCGAGTTCAATCAATTAAAGTTCAACTTAGTTTATTTATTTAGAGGATAATCAATTCCTTATAATTAAAATTAATAATCAAATAAAAGGGCAGAAGCGTACTATGATCTAATTATTGAAATTCTTAATTTTCTCTTATCAATATCTTTAAATGATTCCTATGATATTTTTACTCGAAATAATATGCCGACAAATAGCAAAATTATTTTATAATTTTTTAATCTTTCATCTCCTAAAATTATACTAAAATATATTTTAACTTGGTTCACTATGTACTTAACTGAAAAGATCAATATTTCATAAACCGATTTAATTGAAGATTGAACATTTGTCGAATGATTTTATTTCATACCTTAGATCGATTTTTAAAGAAATATTGCTAGTCCTAATATGCAGTGTTAACTTGTTTTTTTTATTAGTTTGTGCACATCATAACAAATCGATTCCTGTTCAATAGATTACGCCAATATTGCCAATAACTCTCGATATGTACGACTATACTATTATTATATATCCTCGTTGGTTCGTAGAATCAGTATAATTAATCTATTGTTCATCGGTACGATCAACAAACAACAGAGTTAAATAATGTCCTTTGTTCCTAGGATACAATAGCAAGGTTGTTTTCTATTATGATCTTTTCACAGAATTCTTCGTTATTTATGCGGACACTAATATATATATTTATTGCACGAACATCGCCAAAATTGCCGAACGTACCGAATATTGCGTACCAGCGCAAAAGCTGTTAAATCCAGAAAACATTTAGGTGCCAACTACAAAGTATCAACACTATTAAAATACGTGAAAGGTGATTCTTACGAATGTATTATCCGAACAACGCTTGCTGACGATAACGATAACCAGTCTCTAGGGTATAGAATAAATATATGGTTTCAGCATGATGGAGCTCCATGACCCTCCATTAACGTGGTCACAAGCATTTAATATCGAGTTTGATGAGCAATGGCTGGATCGATTAAAGCGATATAATTGCAAGGCTTTATAAAGGATTTCGTATTAGCTATGCCGTAAGATACGTAGGAAGTAGTTAAAGCAAGAATCAAATAAGCATTTCTAAAAATTAAATGAACGTCGAAGGGTTTGATTGAAATACATATATCAAACTTCGATTTATTTCTATAATTTATTTAATTTATGGAAGACTAGGAAATATATTCCCAAAATTACAAATGTATTATATAATTGTAATATTAATATATTACTTAAATTGTAACATATTAATATTACAATTTAAGATATGATAATGTATTTTTAATACAACACGGCGACAATACAACGACAAAGCACAACAACACAACGTCTAAGCAGTTTTATTCTAATCTTGCTTTCATCACTTAAATGTTACTGTAATACATTACGTTGATGAAAATGCTTATGATATTTAACATCTCGGGATATTGTGGGGTTCGATTAGTGGCTGCTCGTTAAGTTAGTCTAGACTGATGTTCATAATCGTGTAGCTAAATTGCCACAGACCTGTGACACGCAACGCAGCAAGAAATTATGCTAGAAGGTTAGCAAGTATAAGAATAATTAAATTAATTCAGTATTATTAAATCTTATCGTGTTAAATATTAAAATAAACTTTTTTTTTTCTAAGAAGTTTTGACACATTTTAAATTAATATTCAATACGGCATGCAAGACGACAACTGACTAATTAATTTAGGAATAACCAAATATATATGTGTTTGTAAATTAGCAACCTATGCCAATTTTCAAATATTGGGAAATGTGTATTTGTTAACTGAAATATATGCATATTATTATAAATTAAATTATTTCATAATATATTTTATGCAATTAAAAATCAACTTCCAAGTAGTACAAACAAAAAACATGGGAAAGAAACCAATTTACTGAAGATCATATGACGAACTCATGAGATTAAATTTGGAATTAAACCGGAAAAAGGAACTATTTTATCGACTATCAAAAATTTAATTCTTGCAGCTACAGTTTATGAACTCTATAAGAAAGTTTAACGGTTTTAAATCTTAATCTTTGCATCAAGATATTCTTCTAGTATATACACGGGCCTAATAAATATCGACGTATATTTTCGTTAATACGCATTCGTTTATTTATCGTTGTGTTTGAATCGACGTTTATGTGTTTACAGTCGTGTTTGAATGGACGTTATTGACTTTTTTTAAACGGGAATTAGTGATTTGCTTGAAAATATAAAATGATATGAGAATGGAAATGCACAGAAATATAGACCCAGACGTGATAGTAATCGTAATAGTATTTGATGAAGAATTCAGGACTAATGATAGAAAATTAAAGGAACAATATAGTATTTTAGAGTTTTCTTAACGGTATCAGAAAAACCAAATCATTTTTTATTTAGTTTTGGCTAAATTCGATGAAAAGTGCATCTGTCTGTCAATCACATTTACTAGCATCTAAATCTTTAAATTAGAACGTAGAATTTTTACAAGGTTATAGTGTACATGCGTCTAAACTAATTTTGAAATTAAAAATGCAAAATTTTGTAATTTGTTGAATAAATTACTAGCACTTTCTTTTATTTTCCCTACAGGCTCACTGTCAAATCGATTTTTCATAAAAAAATTTATAGAAAATAGACAAAAAAATATTAATGTCGCAACGCCAGTTAACTCCAATCCATAGAGATTTACTAAATTTATTTTTGATGATAAAATTTATTGTGTATCTTTAATTGACAGTATGGTAAATAGAAAAATAATTTCTAATAAGCTAGCTTAACTCTGTTTTGGAAAACGTAATAAATGAGAAAATGAAAGTAAGCGGATGGAAATCATTCACATAATATTATTCATTTTAATTACAAAAACGTAAGAACATTTAATTACCTTTCTCTTTGTGTATAAAGTTCTACGTAATTATACTAATTTTCATAACTAAGGACGTTACAGTAAACTTTGCCACAATAAAGTAACTAGATGGTTTCGTCACATTCAGTTTTATGACTAGGTACACGACAACGTTGAATTCGGCTGTAGTCGTAAATAATGTAATAAAAGAGTAAGATTGTTAACTGCGCGACCATTAATACTTTGAATTATTCAAGTATGTACCTTTGACGAAACTTAATTGGCAGTTTATGTTACGGTCTTTACGAGTTAATTAATTATTAGGAGAACGTTACGAGTTTATTCGATGGTGAAGATGTAGCAAAAGGACTTTTTTGCGGATTAAGTTTGAATGTACATTACGATTATGATAAAATGAAAGTGAAATTAAATTACAAGATAAAGAAAACAAATCACCAAATGAGTATATTTAAATAAGATTCTGTTATATATAATTCAGTTCACATTTTTAGAGAGAAACTTTGTTTTAAATTTTAAAATAAAGCAGTCTGAATAACTGTTTTGTCAATTAAATTATGGACACGAAAATATTTACTATATTTTGTTGAGAAATATTTATCGAACGAAAATCTAGCTTCGTTATTTCTTTTCTTCTAGGACTTGAATATGAGATTATATAGTATTAGAAAATAAAAGTCAAACAGTAAAGAAAAAAATTACAGCTAAATTCCTGTTAACACAATTTCTTTTTGTTGCGATCAATTTTCATTCCATATTTTTTTAGAGGTGCTAAAGAATATGTTTGTAATTAAATAGCAAAATCAATCTGACATCCGACATTATTTAAACTAACGAAGATTTCAAAATTACTTTAATACATTTACGTCAGATTCCCTTAAATACAAATAACGAAAGTTAAAAAAAGGTATAGAGAAAGAGAGAAAGAAATGTTTATTATCTCTTAGTTATGACATGAATTATATCAAACCATTTCATTAACTTTTTAATTTTTTTTTCAAATGAAAAAATTGGCATAATGCATAGACCCGGAGTTTAAAAACAAGAACGCTTATTTCAACAATTTCTTGATTAACGTTTTCTTTTTCTTTTAGTACCAATGTAACTCTTTAAATTACGATCAAAAAATGTGGTATTTAATATCTTTTTAATAAAAAAAGTATTTTTTTTAATGGAAACTCATTATATAATTAAATTAAATAAGTGTTTCAAAATCAGCTCATTCGATTAACTGACTTACATTCCACTTAGTTTATATACCATAAGCAAGTGTTAAGACATGTCGTCAATAAAAAGTCTGTTTTCCGAGAATATTCCTAAAAATGTAGTAAAGTAAATATTGAGCGACGGTTCTGAATTATTTTCATGAATTATAATAAATGAAAATAACATTTCTTTTTTTGTAACTAATACATTACTTACGAGTTTAAACAATTATCTATTTATTAAATTAAATAAACAGCGAGATCTTATTGGGGATTAATCTTGAAATTGTTTCAACATCGGTGTGGTATAATATTTTATGTATATATTAAAAACATAGGTTAAATTTAAATAAATTCGTTGACATTGATGTTTTAGACATAATTGAAATGAAGGCCAGTATTTAATTATATCAATTTTCTCTGGAGGTTAACTAGTAATTATGTTAAAATTACAGTTATTTTAGGAAATGATTTTCCACAATATTTAAAGAATATAAATATTATTGAAAGCAGGTTTTTAAGTGATAGAAAACTGAGGCATACTACTAAATACGTGAACAGATTAATATTATATTTATTTGTTAAAACTAGGATACTACATAATTCAGTACCCTAGTTTTAACAAAAAATGTAGCGTTTTTAATTGAGATTTAAAAAAAATGTGACGTATAATGCGAGTACTGTATCAAACCGAATGAAAATATACACACATATCATAAATAATAAAATTAAGTTGATATTCATCACTTAGATACATGATGATCTTTAAGTTTACACGTGATTAAATTGATGATATAAGTATTTAAACCAAGTAATGCTTCAAAAATAACTATTGTTCCATAAGTGTCATACTACTTTTTGTTCCAACAGAAAATTAACTAAATTTTACCGAAAACGTTATCTAGCATTAGTATTATAACATTCTAAACACACACATTGATTTTTAAATAAGGTGCAACGAGAATGACCGATTCTTGTAAGTGATGAGTCGATAAAAGCCGACTTTTATGAGATAACGTCGGTGGCCAACTTTCCACCAACTTCCTGTCCAAGGCAAGATGTGAGCGCGACTGACTAAATATTTCCATGTCTGTTCGCATGTATTCAGTCCTATATTCTATCCTTTTCTCCGTTACCCCATTTTAATTCACAAAATTCGGCTCGAAGAAAATCAGCCAAAATCCCTCCAATTTTTATAGGAGCGATTTTCATGAGATTTCATGGGATGGGCGTTAAAATATTTAATATCACATGTTCTATTTTCTTCAATTATTGTCGGACCATTTATTGTTGAGTATCTGCATTGTGCATAATGCAACATTTAACCTGTGCTATCCAAACCATTCATAATTCAATTAACTTCTAGCTAACTGCATTATCTGCTAAATATTATTTTTTACCTCTAAAGTCATCTTGCCGAAGATTAACCTTGCGTTTAAAAGAACGGCGTAATCGCATATTTTCATCTTTAATTTCATGGAACACATATATAATTAATATGTCATAGTAAATTTATTTTAAGCAGTAATTTATAAGTGAAATTAGATTCAGTTTTGGGTCTATAAAGTGGTTTGCTTATTATCCATGCTGTATAGTTATCGTATAAAATAAAAGGAGATGAATTTATTTACACTTAGACTTAAAAGCCTTATTCGCCACAAGAAATAACATGTTGGCCATTCAGTTCCTATTAAAACGGCATTTATCGCGCTTTCAATCATGCCAACTGATATTAAACTGAACTTTGACGAATATTCAAATAATAGATATTTGTTGTCTTCAAAGTTTATAAAATATTAAGATTATGCCAAATTCACTTTCCCGTGACAAAAGATTTAATTTTCAGTGAGTTTTAAGGAAATTATTATATTTCGGTAGAACAAAAGTTTTTTTTTATTTGCTTATTCATTTTATTTTTTAAAGATATTTTTTTTTTGATATTATATATTAAGATAATAAATAGCACTAATAGTAAACAACATCTGTAGAAAATCAAATTTGATTTGATTTCCTACACAAGTTGCAGAAAATGACAATAACACACATAACTAATCACATATAACCAATACACAACATTATTTCTAATATAAGTTGAAAAGGTAGGCGTTTCAGTTAAATGAATTGCTTTTCATTTATGTTCCATTTTCATCACTAAATGGATAAAGTAATTGGTTGCATTTTGTATGTGACTTTGTTTAAATGTTTAGGCGTATGATTTCTGCTCACCAACTAATGAGTACTAAAACACAAGGAATAAAACTGTATAATAACTTTAAAGAATTTCTATGAATTTCTTTTGTTTTTTTTTCGGTGTTACGGTGACTAACGATTTGTAATACTCTAAAACTCATAAACTTTTGAATATATAAATATTAATGTAGTATATATTTATAGCGAATATCTTTCTTATCTCCGTTATACGTGTCATAATTGTGACAAGTTTGTAGATCGTCTGTCATAAAATTTGAAAAATGTCCAAGAAATTGTTGTAATTTCAGAACCAGTGGACCAAATTTCCTAATATAAACTTTAAATGAATTATAATCTACATAAAATAATTCAAATTAGTATAGTAGTGAAATATTTAAAAAAAAATGTTTATGGCTAAAAATTGTCATATGCCTGGAAAAAAAGTAATTTCGGAAAAAAGACAACGAAATAACAAAATTATTCAAAAAGAGGCAATTCAAAATGCAGAATATATTCGTAGTGAGAACATGTACGTAGACTAGAAGTAAGAGAAGCTAATAAAAACCATCCAGTGGGGCAATACGAGTCCCCGAAAAAGGTATGAAAATTATAATCAAACAATCTTCAGCCGTGTATGTAGCGACAAGTGACTGGTAATATTGTGAATTGTTTAGTAAATACGGAAAAAACATCCGTTGAATCTGATGTGGAAAGCAACAAAACTATATGTCGAATTTATCGAATTTGGAAAGAATTGTGGAAATGCAAATAAATATTTGCAAGGGAACAAATACTTCGTTAATACGTTTACAAATAATTATTTCAGAGTTGTTTGTAATACTTGTGACCATATATGATTAATGAACGATATAATGAAAATATTAAAACCAAACACCTCACCTGTGTTTGGCAGCGTTTAGTACTATCGTGGGACTGACGACTTTTCAAGCTTGCAAAACTTCCATTGCATCGAATAATGCGAATAAAATACCGGCTTTGAGTTTAACAAACGACTTTAAATACCGCGATAAACGAATAAATTTTGGTCCAAATACGGCGTCAGCAACATGACGGTAACTAAGGTATTTTGGGGCAAATTACAACTGTACCGGTGGACGTCAATAATATAGTTAATCAATTGCCAACAAAATAGGATGATGATTACCCCATAAATGTTTATATTAAAATAAGATTAATTTACATCATCGTATATAAGTGGTTATGTTTAGAAATCAATTGTCAAAAGGTAGTTTAAAATATTTAAATGGACATGCTATTCTATCATATGTGCAACATTTCTGTAAATTATGAAAAATTCTTTGATTTTAACGGTGATAATTGAATATTGATGATTATTGATAACTTAGATTAAAGAAGATACAACTGGAGAATCTGAATGTTTAGTGGCTGAGCAGCTCACTATGATTTGGAATGAAGATGAATGTTCGGATATTGCTCCTGAATAACATAGTACACCTATGAATTTAATATGCGACACGCATGCAGGGAAATTGTTGTTTCTGAGTGTTTATTTGGGTGAGCCTAGATATTTCGATTCAAAATTAAAGGTACTCCAATTATGATGGTTACTAGCGAAATCAGAAGAAAAAGTCGTCGTGGAATGGTACTATATTACATATGCTATATGGCAATGAAAGTGTTAAGTTTACGAGTTATTACGAGAATGTACAATACTATTAGACGTGGTTGTAGAAAAAATGTAACGAGCGCTATGCTAAAGGATCGTACATTCGTAAAATATTTCGTGAAACGAAATACAGCATTTTTAAAATCAATGCCCAATTCAGTTCTACATTAGAATCATAGAAAACGCGACTTTTTTGCGATAACTCGGTAAACCAACGATGTTTCTTACTATAAATACAAACGAAATCAGATGGCTTCTTCTATTGAAAATTCTAAAGGAATTTTCTAGTCCGCTACAAAAATGTTAAGTGTGTTGGAACAAAAGTATGAGAACACATTTGGTTAACAAAGATTCAATAATTTGTTACTTGTTTTTCAAGAAATTATTCGATACAATAATGTGTACACTGAGTGTAAAGTTGAGTAGTATCTCGTTCAATTAGAATGATTAAGTAATAGATTATTTTAAACCTATCAAATTTCAACATCGTAGTAGTCTACATGGGCATATATTGCTTTGACTCAAAAACGATCCTACGGAGATAATTTTTGATAATATGCCGGTAACGATACAGTTGATAGAAACATTATTAAAACAGGCTCATTGAGTAATGAGCAGAAAAGATTTGATGGGATATTTATGACAATCAGACCCATATTTATGACAATCAGACCAAAACAGGAAAATTTCCCTGTTATCTCGATATAACTTATTGGGCAATGCCCGTCGCAGTTGTCCAACAATCACAGCAAATGGATGCAAAAACATGGTGATAAATTGAGAGTTGCTCTCAAGACCAAGATTTACGGAACGTTTGGTGAATTTCTTGTCGATAACAATATCGGCTACAAGAGATATTTATACGTGATTCGGTCAACTTTGGAGCAACCAACGATAATATTGAAACGAAACATGTTCGAGATATACACAAATATTTTAATCAATGGATAGCTAAAATCTTGTGATCAAACACAGATTTACGATTTATTTTGGACGAAAGGTTGCGCCTCGTATGTAGTCGTGTATGTAAAAAAAAAACGAACCGCGAAATGAGCCATTTACATAGAGAGATAATTAAATTGAATGAAGGTAATCCTGGGCTCAATTAAATGGATTTCATAAAAGAAATAGACGAGAAATAGACGAGAGAAATAGACGATTAAATGCGGTAGAAATGTTGGCTCAAGAGGCAGGTTGGTTTCTATTACGCTAACCCATGAGCCACGCTAGCAGAGCGGTGGTATAATATACATTTCTACAATTTGGTTGAAACAAAGACATCGATCTCGTAAAAAATTCAACAAATGGACAAAGATTGTCTAGATTACAATATTAAGGATATTTGGACGAATAAGAGAGAAAATATGAATATAAACCAGATAATATACATAATGTAGCCTAGCCGGCTTCGTGGCTTGGTATGGAGAGACTTCTACTTAAGGTACGGACGTTGACAACCAAAATACTAATAATTCGTCACTGACTAAAAGTATAAATGACACATAATTGTCATATAATTAGGTATTATCATTATAATATTAATAATTCCATGAATTGTAAACGTGAAATGGTGTCGCTATTTCTTTCCTTTAAAAATTAACCAGCGCGTATGTTATGTCAATATACATTTTTAAATTTTTTCGGTGACAACGATTTTTATTAAAAATAATAAATAATAATTTTAAATAAAGAATTAATATTAAATTTGTCGCAGAAGAGATACGTGAAATGTACATAGTCGACCATAACAAAGTAAATAAACAATTAGGCAATTTAAAGTATATCAATAGGTTTCTGTGTAACATGCTAGCGGATAATGAAAAAAAAACAATTATGACTTCGACGATTGTGAAATAATGAGGGCAATATTAGTAGCCAAACAGCGTTAAAATGTTTGAAGTAAAGCAGAGTATAGTCAGTTGGTACAATGTACAAATAATTGTCAGCGTGAGTTAAAACATGATGAATGATTTCATTCATCGTGCTCACACACCAAACTCGGATCCGTTACAGCTCTGTTCAACTGGACCGGTTGACAGCAGTAAGACATTTTTATTAAAAATTTCAATGAAAACTTACAGTCGTTACATTCAACTTCACAAGAAATAGATTAATGTTTATGTCATATGAGCCAACTGCAATTTTGGGCGAGATTGCAGTGTACATTGCCTTTAGAATTGTACAAATGCGTAAAGAGAAAAAAATACTGTCAAAAGAATTGTTTCAAAAATGGCAAGACAATTGATATGTCGGTAGTGTGCAGAGGGAATGTATTGGACAAAACTTGGACTCCCGTCGGTGTAACAAGCGGCTCGACATCTCAATACGCTGTTGGCGGGTATAATTTTCTTTGGTACTGGCAGGTGCAATCATAATTCACAAGTATTATATATAGTATTAGGTTATAATCAAACACATGAAACTCAATTGATGTACGTTGCTCTGATTCGTATTACATCACTATAAACAAAATCACAAGTTTTTTTAATGGCCAGAGTAATAAAAATACGTCTGTATAGCAAATACGTAGCGAAAATTTTCGGTTAGAAAATAATAAATTAAACACGCTCACTAAAAGCAGCGACTTCATAAACCGCGAAAGTAACAATAAATTAATAACAATAATCGGAATGAAGGTTCAAAATTTATCGTCAGAATATTGAAATCGACGATATATTTATCAAATAAAATTTACTAATGTACTCCAAAACTTAGAGGCCGAAAAGCAATAGAGGGAGTAGAAAAATTATGATTTATTTTCAAAATACCTTGAGAACGATAACGTATCCGAGACGTCTAAGCTAGTTTCAAAACGAAGGAAGGCGAGTGGAGTTGAAATTTATCGAAATCAAACAAGTCGAGTAGCTTGCAACCCACATTTTCCTACGGTGATATTTGATAATATTAATATTATCAGTGGCACCGGCGACATTACCATGGCAGAGGTAATATTGGGCGGTCAGTAATTTATTATTTGTATTTAGAAGTATCCGAAAGCAGAACCTGTTAATTTAAAATTACTGCTGCACATAGTTTTATGTAAATTTGGCACGAATTTAACAAAGATAATGAAATTTCAACCTGATCACGATATACCGAAAATTCTTGCCAGCGATTTCAACATCGAGCCCACAAACGCTAAACAACAATCTTGGTTACTAAAATATTTAAATATATGAGTATGGATTAATGTATGATACAATATCACTGTCTACTCTCAACAACACCACTATAAATGTACGGTTTATAATCATTCATTCTCTTCGCAGCGATAATGAAAATAAATAGAGAAATAAGCTAAGCATTTGCATAATACCTCCTTGAATTACAGCTACATGTAACAACATGTCTATTTATTACAGCTACATGTATTACAGCTACATTTATTTACAGCTACATGTAACAACATGTCAAGAAGCATTTGCATAATACCTCCTTGAATAACAGCTACATGTAACAACATGTCTATGCCATAAGGCATTAGAAATAATTAAACATATTTTGACGTATTGTGATTTTATTAAGATTCTGTTGATACCTCGAAAGACCCTCAATAAAATAAATTATTCAGTTAATTTAATCCTAGTAGTTAATTTAATCTATAGTCAATTAATTTAATCCTGAAGTCATTGTAGTATACGATTGTGGACGAAATGATAAAAATTTTAAGTCACTGTTCTATAATTTTTTAACAAAAATCAAAGCAATGTATAAGTACCTAACTATAGTATCATTGTCTCCGAAATAGGTAAATGGAATGGGAAAACATTGCCACTAGTGTGGTTAATGGATGTTCAGAAGGGTACTACAGAAGAATTTGTTGTGTGAACGATGCAAAAATAAAATAATGTTAAGATATAACCCAGCATCTAATATCAAGAGTCGCTATAATGAACACGATTCATTAATTATTCTGTCATAAAACTTCAACTATTGCAAAATTTGTGTATTAGAAACAAATCAATATTCAGATCGCAAAGATCGAATTGGAAGATCTAAAGAAGTAGAAATAATTTAAAGAAAGGCTTCTGTCAAATAATTTTTCAATTCTACAACCAAAATACCAGTCTCAATAGAGCATAAACTCCAATAAACAAAGTTGCCGATGCAGAATTAAATAAGAGTAGTACAGATATTGAAAATATAAAAAAGTTATTTAACAATTGAAAATTAAATAGTTGATTCCATAGATATAATTATCTCATTTCAAAATACAATAGTCCAATAAAAGATTAAGTAGAAACTAAAGAATAAATATGTTTTGTGCCAACCAAATATTATACACATTATTTTTATGCCAAGTATATTAATGGATTAATAGTATTATGACAATTAATATTATGCAGAATAAGGGAACCTCAATACACATATGTAAGAAAATGGTGTTATTTTTACCTATTATGGAATGAATAAAAATCTTATCTTAAATCTTATTTTATTTCCTGCATATTGACAACTTATGAATAAAGCCTATGATATATATATATATATATATATATATATATATATATATATATATAGAGAGAGAGAGAGAGAGAGAGATACATAATGCAATTCTAATTATTTGCATACCATTTAAAGTTTGGGAAGTACAGCCTCTGCAAAGTACATGTTTTTGGTGTCGCAATCTTTCTTACGTCGCAGCTCGGTCGACCGTCAAGTAAGAGGTTCATCAAATTTGTGTCATGAAACATCAATTTTGTTAAATTATTTTTTTTTTTTTTTTCATGGTACTTTTTTGGACATTTTACTATGTTCTTAAAATTTTCTTCAGTAGATGTATTTAAATGCTTTACGACTTACTTTTAAAATTAATATCCCACAGGACAAATGAACAAAAAAAATTGCTTTCTATGAAATATATCAATAATTGTGCATTTTATATGCAAACCTACCGGGAAAGAACCATTGCAAGAAAATCATACAAAATGCAAACTTTGGTACTTAACTTCAAATATTGAATATGTTAGTGTGATTGCTCCGTACGGTCTTGATGTAATTTATAAGTATTTATATTATATATTAATGCGTGCCGTACGTAAAGTACTTTTCTTCCAAATTGTAAAAAAATATTGGTTATTAAGGTATAAAGTAAATGCCGGAAAAATGCTGAACATTCTCATTCAGTTTTTAAATGACTCCGGAGTTTAAGGAAACATTTTATTTTGTAGCGTCAAAGTATCGTCCATGTTTCAATGTTATTTAACTTATAATCCAATCGCTTAAATATTAATTACATTTCTAAAGATAATATTACATCGCAACTGAAAATTAAATATAAATTTTGCATATAATGAAATAAAACAAATGAAAAACCTTCGTAAACCTTCACAAAACTAATTTCAATTGCCGATATTTTTTTTATTTTACCTTACATTGCAAAATAACAAAAAAATTCGACAAACTGGTATGTTTCACAATGTTTTAAAAACTTTTTAATGCATACAAATATTCCATATAAGTAATCCACTCAGTATTTAGTAGTACAATAAACTTCTCCTCAACAAACTACGAGGTTTCATAGTCACATTCATGAATATTATTCGCATTTACCGTCAAAAACGTGACAACGTTAAAGTTGTTTGTAATCGTTAGCATCGTAATAAAACAGTTCGGTAGTAAACCGCGCTACCATTTCATATATTATTTAAGTATATAACTATGTAAACGGGCCAACTTGGAAACTCATTCAGCAGTTTATATCATGATCTACGTGAGTTGTTTATTGAGAAAGCGTAATTTGGATACACTGCCGTGTAGAGAAATTATAAAGACGAGAGACGCAGGTGGGATTTTGACGAGAGTAAATAGAAAGGTTTTAAAACCAATGACTATTTTCAGTAATGAATATTCCATTTTTTTGCTTCAAAGAAAAAAATTAACTAATTTGATTTTAATGTGCTCGATATTTGTGGCTGCAGGTTAGAATTTAAATTAAAAAGAATACTAAAAGCATCAAGTAAATTAACCAGATTTCTTAAAATACTATTTTCATTTTCCTCGTTTCCTGTATCGGTTATGTCAACATTGAAAAAAAATATATGCAAAACACGGTTTCTGCTAAAATAAAGACACAAAATTAAATCAAATGATTTGAATTAAAAATACTTTCAATACAACCTAAATTTCCATTATCGCGAAATGTGGACATTTCTAGGATTTAATCACCCATGTGACCTTTAGCATGGTTTGAACGCCGTCTTCAAAACTAAAAAAAATGTTTCAGCGAAATTATTTCTCTTAGGGAAGTCCTCGATTTCGGAAAAATGGAAAAGTTTTGGAAGCTCTGTCAAGGTTTTTGCCAGTAATAAATTCTATTAATCTATTCATAAGTTTTTGACATTTTCGTCACTTACATATATCATAGATATAAATTATTTTCCTTTACAATAAAAATAAAAAATTAAAAGTAAATTCTAAAGACATGTAGATACTAAAAAGCTTTAAAATTATCAAAAATCGATTAAGTTTATAAAAGTG
The DNA here is from genome assembly GCA_039881145.1 of Druceiella hillmani. NCBI lineage: Eukaryota > Metazoa > Arthropoda > Insecta > Lepidoptera > Hepialidae > Druceiella > Druceiella hillmani. Next base: position 7,778,466 of record JAYKKI010000102.1, read on the forward strand.
GTCATAACTTAAACGTAATAAATAGAAGAATAAGAAAAATCGACCAAATGTATGAAGAAATAATATCTATGAAGAAATAAAATATATATAATCCTTACATTTTACAAGTTTATTATTGGTAATTATTTTATTACTTGTCTTGAAAAAGTAATTAAAGGAAAATAAACAATAGGTAGTTATTTAACAAAAAGTCCAAAATATTAAATGACCTAATTCCCAACTCATCAAATATCCCTTCACAGACTTCCACAATAACGAATGACTTTGGGTCTTTAATCAACTCTGAAAGCTTTCTGGTAGTCGCTTGGGATAGAGCGAGTTGAATTTTAGTCAAGCTTTTACAAACTGTCTTTATTTCAAGTGTAATACAATTATTTATGAAGTCAGTTCATGTTTCAGTTACTTGAGAAAAAACATTTTATTACAAAAATAATAGGTTATTCGTCTTCAACCAGTATTTTTCGAAGATCATTTTTAAAAGTTTAATTTCAAGATTTTCTGTATATTTATTTTTGTGTTATTAACATCAAAAATAGGGACCTGATACGATATTTTAAATAAGCAAATACGTTTTGCTCGCCTAGTAAAAAATATTCTTATTATGTTATAGCTGCATTTCATCCGATCCCGTGATAGAAAATGTTCATTTACTGCAATATTACTCAATAAAAGTAGATTTTTATTCCTGTCGCTTTACCTTTTTATATGATGTATTGAGTACGAGTATAAATCGCACTATAAACGGTCCGTAAACGTTTAAGTATATATAAATATTTTTAATGTTTTCAAAAAAATAAATTATTGCAAAATATTCTAGAAAGAGAAAATAAAATCACATTTAACAAAGTTTTATGATATCTGTTTGCTTCTTGAATTAGCAGATGCTCAAATATTTAGATCAATGAAATTGATAGATCCGTTCATCACATTCTGATAGTCCTAAGATGGCCTCGTCATGGCCTCGACTCTTCTAAAGTTTTAGCCGTTTATTGTCACAATTCATATTTAAAATTTGAAAAAAAAATATTCATGAAAAAAAATTATTGTAAGAAACAAACCCAAATTAAAAAAAGCTTTTTAGATGTAATATTTGCGTAGACATATTTAATTTTTTTATATTTAGATATTTTTGCCTTTAAATAGGTATGTCATTGTGCGGAATTGTTGTAGCCTGAGTTAAATATGATATCGGACAAGTGATAGTTTGAAAGGAAAAGTCAAGAATATACGTGGTATCTCTGATAATTAGTATATTTAATAATGTTTAATAATTAGTTATCTCAAATATCTCTTTTTATCACTATTGTTTGCGCATAAAATTGATCCCTTTTTTTAAAATTTGGATCACATTTGAATAAGATGCATTATTACGGTGGTCACAAAAGGGTTAAGGTAACAGATTACAGTTTACAGGTTTCAATCGTTTGTGGTTTCCTTAGCGCTCATGGTAGTTGGCATGGTCAATAGCTTAAATTGAAATCAAAACTTGAATAATACTAATATTTGTCACTGTCATATCAACGTAATTTTAATATTGCAAGAAAAAAACCCAGATTTTTTACGACCAAACATAAAAAATACAATTTTTTTTTTCATTTTCCTAATAATGTATCAAGATAACGTTCATAAGCTATAGACTTTATAAATTTACTATACACCAACAAGCGGCGTCCGTCTGGATTAGTAATTTACTACCAGTAAATACACGTAAATTAATAATTTTTTGACCTGTAAATATATGTTCGAGAGCTATGTGATTTTACAAATACATCTATACGTAATAATTAAATTATACGTAATAATTACATTTTTATATTCGAGTTATGTACTACATCTTTTCTTTTATTATATACAAAATATTAAGCATCAAACGTATTTGCAATGTGTGTTCCTTTCCCTATTTTGAAACAACAGTATGTAAAAATGTGGAAAAATTCCGAAAGTAAATTTTGATAATTGCTTCGAAATTAATTTCAAGTAACATAACTGCTTTAATTTGATAACTTAAAAAAAAACTCTCAAGGACGAGCAAAAGATAAATGGATATCACTAGGGAACTGGTTTTGCTAATGTGCAATAAATAAATTACCATAAATTATTGAAACATGTTTTGCAATATTTAATGTAATAAAATGTTTAAGATGAACTGCAGTAGCAAGTCCAATTATCGATGGATAAAAATCATTATTCAACTGTCATAAACGTGTATGGGCATGTATGATACGACGTAAAAATAAACAAAATATAAGATCTAATGCGCTATGTACAAGGAACGAATGTGTACGAAATTTTACAAATCTACGAACTTATGAAATATATTTCAATTGAATTAAAAGAACACACTACTATTATGAACGTACGAATATTAGTGTTAGAACATGTCAATCACAGATCGTGTATTAAACGATTTTCTTACCAAGGTATTGACACAGGTATGTTTAAAAATAAGCTAAATTTGAATAATATAGACTATTTAGCTTTGCTGATAAAAAATTATATTTGACATTTTTTGTATAATGTAAAGATGGATAATTCTAAAAGGGAGGAACAGACCTTTCAAAAGTAAACCTAATTATAAGTATATCTTTCTAAAACTTATTAGAAATTTAATGTAGAAACGGCAAGTTTAACAATCACCTACGTGAATATTTGCAATCGTATAAAACGTATTTGTCCTAGAATGTTATTTTGAGGGATTTGTCCGTGCTGTCGATGAAATTATCTGAATTTTTTATATATTATTAAAACTATAAATACCTAACATATTTTAAAACACAAAAACAAATTACTTTTTAGTTTTGTAAAATTAATCCTCAAAAATTGTGTAATTAATATTATAAAAAAGTGATTATTTCACCACACTTTTATTTTTATTTAAAAAAACCCGTGTAGCGGTTTGTATAAAAAACGAAGACAGTGCAAAATTATATTGCACTAATATTCTGAAGAAATAAGAAGAATTATTTACTTCTTAGTTTCGTTAAAAATCATCCTCAAAAATTGTATAATTAATATTTTAAAAAGGTGATTATTTCACCAAACTTTTATTTTTGTTTTAAAAAATCCATGTAGCGATTTGTATAAAAAACGAAGACAGCATAAAATGATATAACACTAATATTTTGAAGAAATAAGAAGAATTATTTACTGCTTAGTTTCGTTAAAAATCATCCTCAAAAATTTTATAATTAAATATAATAAAAAAGTGATTACTTCACCACATTTTATTTTTATTTAAAAAAACTCGTGTAGGGATTTGTATAAAAAACGAAAAAGTGCAAAATGATATTACACTAATATTTTGAAGAAATAAGAAAAATTATTTACTGCATAGTTTCGTTGAAAATCATCCTCAAAAATTGCATAATTAATATTATAAAAAAAGTGATTATTTCACCACACTTTTATTTTTGTTTTAAAAAATCCATGTAGCGATTTGTATAAAAAACGAAGACAGTCTAAAATCATATTACACTAATTTTGAAGAAATAAGAAGAATTATTTACTGCTTAGTTTCGTTAAAAGTCATCATCAAAAATTGTATAATTAATATTATAAAAAAAATTATTATTTCACCAAAATGTATTTTTATTTAAAAACCTGTGAAGTGATTTGTATAAAAACCGAAGACAGTGTAAAATGATATGACACTAATATTTTAAAGAAATAAGAAGAATTATTTACTGCTTAGTTTCGTTAAAAATCATCCTCAAAAATGGCAAAATCAATTTTACAGGCACATACAAAATTAGTAATTTCACCATACCCTTTCTTCTATTTAAAAAAACTCATCTAGCGATTCGTCTAAAAATTAAATTCATTGTGAAATAATGTTATATTAACATCTTAAAAATATAAAATTTGGTAAAAATCACTCTCAAAAATTGTACAATGTGCATTGTTATATGTTCAATACATTACAAGAAAGTACTAATTTCACCACAATTCATTTTCTTTTTTAAGTAGTTGAGCAATTTATCTAATAAACTAAATCAAGTTAAAGTACTTTTATATAAAAATTTTGGAAAAAAATAAAAATTATTTATCATGTTAGTGTTGGTGAAAATTGCTCTCAAAAATTGCACAATAAACATTACAGGAAAAATAGATATTTCACCAATATTTACTTTATTTTAAAAAAGCGATAAAAAACGCAAATTTTTTTCGCGAACTATTAAAATGATGTTATATTAACCGATTCAAAAACAGAAAACAATCATTTTCAATAAAAAATTGTATGATAATTTCAGCTTTTTACTTTTACACAACTACCTTAAATAGTAAAAGGTACATCAAAGGAGAAAATCAATTTCGTTGCTTCCCTCCTCCAAGCGTAAATACTTGCTTGAAATAAATTTTTAGGTATTTTAATCACTATTTTCAGTTTTAAGTCAAAACAATATCTAACATGTCTAGTGCCAAGTCCGATAAAAATTATAAAACTATAGGAATATAAAAGAATTCAAAACACTTCTACATAACAACATCGTCACAACTGACAAAAGGCACGCATGATTTCCACCCATTTCTTTGTTGATTAACTTTGTTGATTATCTGGCTAAGAAGTTAGATCGAGGGCGGCAAGTAATGTGGCCTACTTCGACTTCAATACTGAATTTGACCAAATCAATAATTACATTCTCCCAATATAATTATTAGAGACAGTATGTCTTTGTAAATTTTTGCTTAATATTTATACACATAGAAGTTCCAATTCTAACATAGTAATTCCAATTATATTAATTCTATTATTCTATTATTAATTCCAATTCTAATATAGTCCAATTCTAACATATAACATTCAGTCTAACATAGAAGTTCCAATTCCCGATCTTACATTACGCTATCTCAAATCAAAAAATTCAATAATTTAAATTTTAATTATGCAAAATGACTTACTGTCAGTTGTCAACACTGCTTGTTGCCTTCTATTATGTTGGATGATTATTTGTTTCAAACCTGTTCCAGCGTTAATGTTAACTCAGTATTCCATTCAAATTGAAGAAATAAACTACATTTTAATGTGAATAAGTATTGAATAAATTTGGCGTTAATTTCGTAGAAATTCATTTTTCACAATTAAATGAAACTACGTGATGTAGTATTATTTCTACTTTCTTTAATTTCTTTACCACGACCTAGATTTCGATGTATTACATCTTCAGGCGGGATATTAGCAAAGATTAACTCTTAGGAACAACCAACAGTATTTATATGTTTCAAACACAATAGCGGAAGCCTGATTTGTGCGCATTTTTCCATTGTTTATGTTAGTGAGTTTATTGCAGGGGCGCAGTGTATCGCTATAGACATTTCATCGCAGAATAGTAAACCTTTCACAATCAACATTTAATAATAAAGAACTAGAACTTTTGAATAAAGGATACAAATATAATATTCCTACCGCACCATCGAGAAAAAACATAGAATCACTAGTCTACTACTAGTGATTCTATATTTATACCACCATTGCATTCAGTAACCAGGACGCCCATGTAAAGAATACTCTAAAACCAAGACACACATTAATTTTGACATGACGTAATTTACAAATTAAAATTAATAAAGATAAACTCATCCTATCTAAAGCAGATAAAGGCAACACTATAGTTCTTCTAGACCAAAGTGAATATAAAAATAAAGTGTACGATTTGCTTAAATCAGATGACTTCACAAAACTAAAAAGGGACCCCACCACGACATTTGCAGATAACTTAAAACAATTAATTAAAACCTGTAATATCATATTTCCTAACGAATTCGCGAAACATAAAGTTATAGAAATGAATCCTAGACCCCCAATATTATATGGACAACCTAAAATTCATAAACCAAATATACCTACACGACCTGTTGTCTCATACACAAACGCACACACAAAAAAATTAGCTTGTCACCTGAATAAGATCTTCTGAAATAAAACCGGATTCGCCTAAATACACCACTAAAAACTCTCTTGATCTCTCTAATAAAATTAAAAATATACATCTAACACCCAATTGTAAATTAGTATCACTCAACGTAGTAAACTTATTTTCTAATATACCACCAAAAGATTGCCTAAATATCATTTCAGATATCCTAGAAAAGAAAAAGTTAGACCCCATTGAAGCATCGGAAATTAGAGTCCTCTTTTAATTATGCATAGACCAAAATTATTTTCTATTCGATTAAATTTTTTTTCAACAAGTCAATGGCCTTGCAATGGACTCCCCCCTCAGTCCCCTTTTAGCCGAGTTATTTATGAACCATCTAGAAACCAGCCTCTTAAACAGTAAATTAGCGACCAATATATTATACTATTATAGATACATTGACGACATCCTTATCTGCTGGAAAGGTACGCAGCGACAGTTAGACCAGTTTATTAACTTTGCTAACTCCCTACATAATAATATCAAATTCACTTTAGAAGTAGAGTCCGATAACAAACTTAATTTTTTTGATAAAACAATAGAACGCAAAAATAATAAACATAAATTTAGTATATTTAGAAAAGACACATTTGCAGACTCCATAATTAATGGTCAATCTCAACACCCTTGGTCCCATAAGTTAGCAGCCTTCCATTCCATGATTCACAGAGCTTTAACCATCCCTCTAGATAAACCTAATTTACGTAAAGAAGTAAAAACTGTAAAGCAAATCGCAACAAATAATAATTATGACCCATCAATTGTCAAAAAACTGTATCATAATAAATTAAGAAAAATACTAATACAAGAAATATACCCGGTCGTACCAAATAATAATAATATTTACTATAAATCTATCCCATACATAGGCAATGTATCACTCAAATTAGGAAAACTCTTAACTAATAATAAAAATATAAATAATATAACGTGTACGTATAGTACCTTAAATAACTTGGGTAAAACCCTTATTAATAATAAATAGATAAACATGGAAAGAGTGGTATCCATATACTTAAATGTAACGACTGTAATAGTGTATACATAGGTCAAACAGGAAGATATTTTAATACAAGATATAAAGATCACATTGCCAGCTGGCGAAATAATAAACCAGACACATCTCACTTTGCTAAACATCTCATTGAAAATAACCATCACCCTCATACTGATAATGCCCCCTATATATTACAAATAAATACAAAAGGTAATAAACTTAATATCCTAGAAACATTAGAAATAAACAGACATAAAAAAGATATCAAGGTCAATATATTAAATGAACAACTAAATATAATATCATCACCCATTCTTAATATCTTCTAGATATAATATAAATATACAACATTGATACTACAGTACCCTGGAAATTGTTTCAGTACTAATACACATATAAATATAAGTGTATATAATTAAAAGAAAAAAAATTAAAAGAAATAAATAAATATATGAATACACAAAACCGGAGATATATAGAATTAGTGTATTACCTTGTCCTTGCTTTCAAATACCCTTGCTTTTGTATAAATATATTACCGATAATAACTTCCATTTAATTGTATTACATACACCGTAAAGTTTGCATTGTATAACCTCACATAATAAAAACAATTGAATTTATTACCCTCACTAAAATACTGGTATATTGTATAACTCTTGGTAATATATATAATAAAACCTACACTGCGCCCTTGCAGTAAACTCACTAACATAAACAATGGAAAAATCCGCACAAATCAGGTTGCCGCTATTGTGTTTGAAACATAAAAATACTGTTGGTTGTTCCTAAGAGTTAACCTTTGCTAATATCCCACCTGAAGATGTAATACAACGAAACCTAGGTCGTGGTAAAGAAATTAAAGAAAGTAGAAATAATACTACATAACGTAGTTTCAATTAATTGTGAATAAGTATGTAATGATGATGGACTCTCATTTACATTCCCCTTCAAAAGGATTTCATCAGTTCGATACTTGGTGTGATTGATAGTGAATCATCGCAATCCGCCAGACCTGTTAGAAAGTACATAAGATATCAAGATTTTTGATGCGACTCTTATCAGCATTCTGTCGTGACTTTATTTAACTCGCTAGTCTATGGTATTCTTAAAACGAATGCTATCATATTGTTTCCATGCAAAACTTCTTCCGTGTATACTCATACTTGAAAAATATAAAACAATTCTAGTAGGTTTTTAATAATCGTTTAATAATCTTATTTATTTTCATCATATTTTATGATGGGTATTATTTCTCTATATAACTATTACTTCCCTTCACTGTTTAATAATTACTTCCCTTCAGGTTTTGTTAATGTGACGGTAATCGCTTTTAATATTGCATTCTTTTTTTTAATTATTAAATCATTACGTCGAAACTCTTCAGTTTAGATCCGCTTTTTACTCCTAACTATATTTTTCCTAACTATATTTTTACTCCTAACTATTATTATATAAGAGGACAAAATTATAGTTTATTCCACTTGCCTAGACATTGTACAAATATTATGCTGTATTCTCTTTTTCTTGCACTGACATTGATTAAGGAGTAACTAAGAGAAGCGTTTAGTTTTAACATATTTTCGCTCTATTGACCACGTCAGTAATGCGATTATATAATTGCTTAATTAGTTGCGCCAATAGTCAATACAATGTCAGTTAAATTATTTTTTGTCTTCTTCATTTATAGTTTTTACTACGTTATAACACTATTTGTCTATATGGTATTTTTACATGCGCATCTCTTTGGGTCAGTTTGTAATTTGAGCATGACGTTTCAAGAAACAAATGAAGAAATATGACCTAATCTAATATATACTAATTTCTATAAGCGTCTTCGCCCGCATGAAAACTTATTTATGATAGCATTTGATATTCCGAGGTGGTATTTTATAATTATAAGGAACGAATATCCAATGTATAATGAGTACAAGCGAATTATATTTCATTGAAGGAGTTGTTAACTTAGGCAAATTAGTACCTACGCAGTCTGGCCAACGCTAAAGTGTCATTACTAACAAGGGAAGACTCCCGTTTATAATACTAATTATATAATTAAATGTTCAGAGCTATAGTTTCTGGCAGGCAAGAGGACAGATATTAATATTACGACAATGTTAATATCTGTCTAATAATAAATGTATTAGCGTTCAAATAATAGTTTCTTATTAATTAAATAAATATTTTATTATGTTAGAGCAACAAAAATTCCTTTATATGGTATTTGAGCTTTAGAAAGTTTCTAGAAATTTCAATTCATCAAAACATCGTTTCATAAATATAATGGGATATTAAATTAAAGTTGCGAACGCCGTTCTAAAATTAAGAAACTTTGTATTTATTAGACTTCAAAATTATTCTCTCGTAACATTTTCAGAATCGTTCGTTTTTTAAGGAATTCATTAAATTTTTCTTCGTCTGAAGTACTCTTGACATTTTGTCTCTTCCATTATTTAATATCACACCTAAATACGGGTAAAATTATACGGAAATCTAATTTATGAAATACAATTCCACGAACTGAAATTTAAGTGCTCAAGACATAATAGTTAATTTATTTTTTATTTCATGCATCATTGTTGATGCATTTCCATTTCCATAACTTTTAGTACGAACCTATAATTCCTCAGATTCTATTGTTTGTGGCTTTCCACCACAATGAACAAATATATTGTGCACCTCTGTATAACTGATACACAAATAAACATCTAAATATTTAATTTTAAATATGTTTTCATAAGAGAGAAAACATAAGTAGTTTTACATCGGAAAAAGTATTAAATCCGGCAAAGAATTACTTTATAATCGCCGTTTACCTCAGTTCAGTGAAAATGGCATGATTTTTATAGGAACCAAGAACTGAATAATATTTATTTAAAGATATCTTTCACGATAATTTCATTTGAAATGTTAAATTGGATTAAACGGGAGAGGAAAAATCGGTTAGACTACTTAAATCTAGCAAAACATCACTATATAGCCACCATTTACTTGAATTCGTCGAAATAGGTGTGATTTCACCAACACATAAAAGAAATCAATCATTTTAATTACATTGCTCTTTATTGCTTCCAAACCTGATTCTTGCTTATTATATATTAGCTTTAAATTAAATCTTATTGTCTCGTAAATATTTTTCATTATTACCACAAATTTATTTTACCTTAATATCTTCTTTAATTTGTTAAGCATTTTTTTCCAATTCCGTTTAATTTTAATTAAGCTAAATGGAACCATTCTATCCCTCAAATGCAATATCTCGTTTTACTAATAAATAGACACCATAAATTTGTTAATACGATCAATTGTAAGACATCATTGTTCATAATTAGCATTTCTTCTCAGATAATCGTGATTTTTTGCTGCATTGTTACTTTAATTAATACCTTTCTTAATCCGTTACTTACTTAGGGCTTTAGAGAGTTCTGTTTATATGGATATTATGGCGAAATTATATTTTGCTTTTGAGATCATTATTAGCTTGGTATCGCACATCGAGATCCTCATTAATATTGTATGTTGTAGGTACACTTTAATTTTGTTCGTGGTACTACGTGGATAACAACAAAGGGGCATATTTAATTTCAATAGATGCAACATCCAATGTAGTTATACTAACGGACATTTTTTAAACGATGCAGGCTCTAAAAGTTTAATTATAGTGGGGTAAGAATCATATATGAATTACTATCTTAGTAGGAAATATGAGCTTGTACCATCATTACTTTGGAGTTGGAATATTCATGTAAACTCATATTATCGTCTTCTTTATCATTACAATTGCTCGTTAACATAAAAACAGGTAAGTTATTAATTTTAAGCTTCAATTATTAAAAATATTACTTTGTTATGTACAGTAGGTGCCTTTAAGCCGAGTTGTCCGAAAGTATCAAAAACCTCTTCTTCGTCATTATTTTCGAAGTCCATGATACTTTCTTCTTCGTGAAATATCAGAAAATATCGCGCAAATTATTAACAACTTTCATAGAACACCGCGTAAATTTTATGATCATTTAAAACTTATTTGTTGTGCAAATACACGTTATTAAAACTAAATACGGCTTAATTAGTAAAAGTAAATATCTGTTAGTATAAGTTCAACTATAGTAACACTCATAAGAATTCACCCTAGTTTTAATTATAACGTAATCTAAAAAAGACACGTTATAACAGGACACTGTATGGAACTGTCAGAGTTACTGGTTGTTTTCGCAGGCTCGTGAACTGCATTGACTTACACTGTATTAATATTTACAAAATAATCCGTTGCTACTGGCTCTAACTCTCGATTTTTATTGGTCAAATGGCACGTCTTTCAATTCTCCGTCAAATGACGTGTATAACTCATAATGACAATCTTCTAACTTTCGTGGTGCCTGAATTTAAGGGACGTATTGAATATTTATAAGTGTTAATGTAGGTGTGGATTGATAAGTTTTATTACTATACATAGATATTCTATGTCAAGTAGTTTCTGAGAAAAATAGCTGTAACAGGAAGATGGTTCTTATACGAAATCCGTCGTTCCTTTTAAACTACGGAACTCTAAAAATATCCGTAATGAGAGCGCCAACTCTAAAAATATCTATAATGTTTACAATTTAATATTGAATCGATTTTTTAACTTCTTGTTATTGAATTGCATTTTTCTTATACATTATAAGAAAAATGCAGAATTCAATTTCATTGCATTCTCATTCAATTTCACCAAGTTCAGAAGATGTAGATTTATCATTAAATTATGTAACACATTGACAAAATTTTGTAACGCCTGAAATTATTTGCGAATTAACAGGAAGGATATTGTTAAATAATTGTGTCAGGTCGATCGCAGTTAAGAGCAACGGAAAAAGGAGACATATTCGTAAAAACTAATGAAGTTCGGAAAAGAAGTGAAAAAAATATTTATATTCAAGGTGGAAGATAACACAGGTTTAAATAAAATAACTTTGAATCAATACAGAATATTGAATTAATTTAATCGAAGTTGATGCTAATATATGTTAACTAGTGATGCGAATGCAATAATATGAAGTAATCTAATATTTTGTACATTTACTATAGTAGAGGATTTCGAAAGGAATATTCTGCAAACTAATATTTAGAAAGCAAATATTTCGTAATTCCTAGCAATCAGTTAAGAATGTTTAAGGGAATATTAGGATTAAATTATACTGTTCCTCCACTACCATGGTTTGAGTACTAACTTTTAGATACATATTTTTGTCTAGATTATTATCTAGACAAAAATATATATCTAAAAGTTGTCATGCACAGATGTCATGGAAAAATCAAAGATTTCAATTATAATATAATAAATGAAAGATTTAAATGATTAAAATTGAAATTGGTTCTCCTAGTAAACACATCAACATCTGACAGATAGATGACTCAAAATGTGTGTTTTGTATTAGTTCATTTAAGAGTTACAAAAATATAATATAATATTTTGAAAGCTGGTTTATTTCTGAATATAAAAAAATAAACGATTGACAATCAGGAAAAAGTAAAAATGAAAGTGTAGTTTTAAATTATAATACGAAATAAAAAGCTACCTTCAAAAATGTATATATATATATATATATATATATATATATATATAATACTTTTAATATATTAAGAATTGTTAAAAAGAAATATATATAAGAAAGTCGAACGAAGTACATCATAGCTTTTAGAAAATCACTATAAAAAATAATAAGTACCGATTTCTTTGACTTAATATATTGCCTTTATCTAAATGAAATAAACTTAAACTGTAAATGTTGTGGAATTTATTCTTCCCCTACTGTAACAATCACTATCTTTTTTGCTCTGTATAAGTTTTTTTTCACTTCTTTCGAAGACCATATTAGTGCTGCGAATTTCGGGGATTAGTACTTGATATCTATGTATAGAACAGGCTTGCTTTTGAGAACTTGCTCTTTCAAAGGGTTTAGCATTAACAAACTATTATGAAAAATAACCTGAGCTACCATTAAAAATACATGATTCCACATTCGTCTGACTGACGATTTAAATATCACTTTAAGGAGCTTATTTTTCATTTTCTCTTTTTAATAACATAATTTTTATTCTTTAACATCCAGACTCGACACTTTATGGACTGTTGCTTCAAACCTCAACGGAAAAGACAAAATAATCAAAAAAATATTATAACATTGTTACTAATTTTAATACAATGAAAATAGCAAAGTATTATTATACATCTTGAGTGAGTACTTTTACCATCTGGGAAGGAAATTTATCCATAAATATTATTTGCGGTTGCATTGTATATTGTGGTTGCGTTAAGAGTATTGGAAAAATTAATTATTTAACATTATTTCCTCTGTTGTTGACTAGACCAATCATACATTAATTACTTTGGATAACATTGTTTAACATGTCCAGTGCGGCAACATGGAGATAATTTTCATTGTTAATAGAAAGAAAAATTTTTATTTACCTTAGTTTTTTATTATTTGCGACTATTTTTTATGCATAAAAAGGGATTTCGGACCGGACTCGATATATCGAAAACGTGATGACATTCGCACTGAATGTGTTAAAGCATGGAGAAAATAAAATATTTACATAACAACTTGCTTATTTGTAGATTATATTCCAGAAGGTTTCTACTTACTCCACAGTTCAATACAAAGAAAAATTAATTATTTTAAAGTACTGGTATATTTTCAAAATATTTTGTGGAAATAATGAATAAAATGCCTTTATGTGTTTACATCAAAATCACTTCTGTCTCTACGAGAGTAGCACAAAAAAGTCTTTAGCCATAATGGTAAAAAAATCAATTAAAATTTTGAAAACCAAATTCTCCAGTAAACTAGTAATGTACTTTACTTGCTTTGATGAGACCAAGCGTGATCATATAAATCTCAGTGAAACTGAAGAAAATATCAATGAAAATATCATCATTGAAAATTGTTCTGAAAAATAAAGAAACAGTTATCCCGGACTGATACATCAGCAATTTCCTGTCTGCTTTTTGGTATAAATTCGAGAACAACGCCTTTAAAATTAAATCCTCTTTCATAACGACAACCTTTGCATTCTCAACCAGACAACCAGTCGTGTATTTCATTATGTTGGGTAAAGAAATTATATTTGGTCCGCTATAGAGCCCTGATCTTGCCCCATGTGATTTCTATTTATTTCCAGGAATAAAAGATAAACTGAGAGAAATGTGATTCCCGGATTCCGAAGAAACAGTGGCTGGAAAGTAAACTGAAAATATTGTGCAGAGTTAGGCAGAAAGTAAATTGAATATTATTGTCAAGTATTATGCGCCACAAAAATGATTGTATTTGTCGTGAGTGGCGATGTATTGTTACATTGTTACTACTCGTAAGTCCATGATGAATATAAATATTTTTTGGTTTGGTTTTTTGTATGTAAATTTTGCTTCAAGCAGATTTTTAAAAAAATTACTTAAAATATAACCGTAAAGTAGCTTTTTTCTAAAACAAATAAAATATGAATGACTATATTTTATTTTGCATAAGATTTAAATTAAATTATTTAAATAAGTACATTGGTAGAAGTTATGCCTCATCTTGAGACAAATTTATGACCAAGACAGGCAATTGGAAATATACATTCCGTAACGAGAAATGTCATCTAAACAAATTAATTAATGAGCAAGATATGTGCAAAATATCACTTCAAAAATTAAAAACAACTATGTCTTCTTTTTATATTTACGCAACGATTGAACATATAATATAAAAGTTGTAAATAAAGCACTAAAAAAGTCAATTCAAAATCAATTATTTGCTCTTCATTCCATTGTTTCAGCAAAATGAATTTAAAAACAAATAGTTAGTGAATTTTAAAATATAGTTATGGGAAATTAAAGACCACAATTCTTTATTTACTTTGGGCTACAATTGAACTTATGACACATACTGTGTTAATAAACAAATAGTTAGTGAATTTTAAAATACAGTTATGGGAAATTAAAGACCACAATTCTTTATTTACTTTGGGCTACAATTGAACTTATGACACATACTACGTTAAAAAACAAATAGTTAGTGAATTTTAAAATACAGTTATGGGAAATTAAAGACCACAATTCTTTATTTACTTTGGGCTACAATTGAACTTACGACACATACTGTGTTAATAAACAAATAGTTAGTGAATTTTAAAATACAGTTATGGGAAATTAAAGACCACAATTCTTTATTTACTTTGGGCTACAATTGAACTTATGACACATACCACGTTAAAAAACAAATAGTTAGTGAATTTTAAAATACAGTTATGGGAAATTAAAGACCACAATTCTTTATTTACTTTGGGCTACAATTGAACTTATGACACATACCACGTTAAAAAACAAATAGTTAGTGAATTTTAAAATACAGTTATGGGAAATTAAAGACCACAATTCTTTATTTACTTTGGGCTACAATTAAACTTATGATACATACTGTGTTAATGAAGCAATAAAAAAGTAAGCCATAATCCACTAATAAGTGCTTTGCAATCTTTATTCAAGCAAATTGTTTCAACAAACGTAAATAAATTAGCAAATAAGTAAATACTACTTGGTCTCTTTATAAACTTTTATTTCCGTTTCTTAAACTTGTTTTGATTACTACAAATATATAAATTAAAATACTATAATGTCTTTAACCTTTTCTCTAGCAAATTTATACATATATATATGTATTTATATATATATATATATATATATATATATATATATACACTCTTGCATAAACAACGGCCGATTTTGATTTATATAAAATATATAGTAAATCGAAAAATAAAATTATTTGTGTAAAATCATAGCACTCTCCATATTATGGTAGACGTTTTCGACCCCTTTATTAAAATGATGATCGGCAGTTTGCATGAAATCGATTCATTAATGAAGCAATTAAGTTAATATATAATAATAGCTGAGCAATAAATTAAATCAATCCCTGTTAGAGATTATAACAAAGTAATAAACAATAATCGTATATAGCTGAGCAATAAATTAAATCAATCCCTGTTAGAGATTATAACAAAGTTATAAACAATAATAAACAAAAAAAACGGGCACTTATAGGAATAAACCATATCAGAGGTATTTAATTTTTATTTGATGCATTTTTTATGGCGATATCATGAGAATATTGTTATTATTATTGAGATATCATTTTTACCTACTCCAGTCATTAAAATGCGAATAAATAAAAAAACCGATGTAAAGTCCACTAAAGTTGTGACTAAAGTTTATTTTTAAATATTTTTTATTAATTTAACATAACATTTGGAAATTTAGTAACGAGTATGGTCTCCTTTAGCTAAAATCAGTGCGTTTAATCCGCTAGGCATGGTTTCGATGACATTTTTTATCATTTCCTGAGGAATAAGTTCCCATTCAGTGACTGTCACATTTTTAAGGGCCTGAATGTTTTCTGGAGCTGGTTTTAAAGCTCTGACGCGTCGTTTGAGATTATCCCGTATGTGTTCTATCGGATTGAGGTAGAAATTTCTAGCTAGCCAGTCTAACCGACGAGTTTCGACCTCCTGCATACACGCATCAACGTCTCTAAAACGGTGGGCGCGAGCGTTGTCCATAAAAATGGACTCGCCTCCAACTGCTATTAATGCGCATTAAGTGTGCCATTTTCAAAAAAAACTAACTCGATACGGTCATCTGAGTTAATACCAGCCCAAAACAATATGGAGCCTCTACCGCAATGGTTGATTTCCTCAAAGCACATTTCTGCGAAGCGTTCTCCAGGTCTTCGTAAGACTCGCCGACGTCGATCCTCACCACTAATCGATATACGAGCTTCATCGGAGAATAAAACATTATTCCAGTCTTGTTGAGTCCACGACGAAAAATTTTGAGCGAATCTCAATCTGGCAACTCGATGCTCACGGTGCAATGTAGGGCCCTGAACTGGGCGATAGCTACGTATATTGATGGCCTGAAGTTTCCTTCTGACTGTCCATAGGCTTTCTCGTGTACCTCTGACGTCCTCGGGATTCTGTTTGAGATCCACGTACGTAACTTGACGATTTCGTAGCGCGTGACTGACTATGAAGCGGTCGTCCCGTGGCTCAATGCACCGTTTTCTTCCAGAACCGGGCCTTCTACTGATGGAGCCCGTATATATATATGAAATAAATGAAATCCAACCCTTATTAAGCCATTTTTCATTTGTTACGTTTTTTATTTTAATGATTAAATTTTAATTAAATTTCTGCTATTTGCTGCAATAGTTCACTTTTATTTGCTGTTTTCGGTATAGTTGAAAAAAAACGATAAGAGCTAGTAAACTTATTGCGCTGCTCGAAGAAGGCTGTAGCCATTGTATTGTTCTCTGCAGTATAATGTGAGCCGTTCCACCGTCCAAAGGAACTGGCAACGATATCAAGAAACGGGCTCCATCAGTAGAAGGCCCAGTTCTGGAAGAAAACGGTGCATTGAGCCACGGGACGACCGCTTCATAGTCAGTCACGCACTACGAAATCATCAAGTTACGTACGTGGATCTCAAACAGAATCCCGAGGACGTCAGAGGTACACGAGAAAGCCTATGAACAGTCAGAAGGAAACTTCAGGCCGTCAATATACGTAGCTATCCCCTAGTTCAGGGCCCTACATTGCAGCAGTTGGAGGCGAGTCCATTTTTATGGACAACGCTTGCGCCCACCGCTCTAGAGACGTTGATGCGTGTATGCAGGAGGTCAGAATTCGTCGGTTAGACTGGCCAGCTAGAAGTTCCTACCTCAATCCGATAGAACACATATAGGATAATTTCAAACGACGCGTCAGAGCCTTAAAACCAGCTCCAGAAAACATTCAGGCCATTAAAAATGTGATAGTCGCTGAATGGGAACTTATTCCTCAGGAAATGATAAAAAGTGTCATCGAAACCATGCCTAGCAGATTAATCGCATTGATTTTTGCTAAAGGAGACCATACTCGTTACTAAATTTTCAAATTTTATGTTAAATTAATAAAAAATATTCAAAAATAAACTTTAGTCGTTTTTAATGTGCCAGTATGAAAACGCTCGTCTGTGGACTTTACATTGTTTTTTTTATTTATTCACATTTTAATGACTGGAGTAGGTAAAAACGATATCTCAATAATAAATAACAATATTCTCATGATATCGCCATATAAAATGCATCAAATAATAATTAAATAACTCTGATATGGTTTATTCCTATAAGTGCCCGTTTTTTTGAAAAAAAATTTATATATATATATATATATATATATGTGTGTGTGTGTGTGTGTATATATATATATATATATATATAAATATGTAGTAAAACGATTATTGTTTATTACTTTGTTATAATCTCTAACAGGGATTGATTTAATTTATTGCTCAGCTATTATTAACTTAATTGCTTCATTAATGAATCAATTTCATGCAAACTGCCGATCATCATTTTAATAAAGGGGTCGAAAACGTCTACCATAATATGGAGAGTGCTATGATTTTACACAAATGATTTTATTTTTCGATTTACCTATATTATGAAAAAAAAATTTTCGGGTATTTCTGGAATCGTAACATGAAGAACTCTAAGTACTTGAAAAAGCAAATTTTTTTAATTGGGACACGATAAATACTATACTCAACGTGTTTGGTGTTTTTATAGGTACAAATTTTTTGAAAAAGATATATAAATATTACATAAATGTACTTCTAATATAAGATGAGTGGCTGCTTCTGTTGGAGATTGTAATGAATATTCGTTAATTTTGATACAATACACTATTTGTTCTACAAGCTAATTGTCTGTTGAATTTGACACTAGCAAACTTCCAAAAGTTATAACTCTTAGGAATGAAGATAAAAACCAAAATAGATTTTTTTTAAATTCCTCAATATTTTTAACGTTCTTTTAAATGTTTTGATATGAAATCGGTTTACAATTTAGAATAAACGCAAAAGTCCCTCTAATTGTTTTTCAGCCTATAAATCAGTTAAGACAGTTAAATTACAAATTCTGTTGCGAAAAAACTTGAAATATGGCGATACTTAGACTCTCCAATACTTCTGAATTAAATAAATTTCCACCTATATGACTACATTATAATTCGATTTAAAACCGGACCACAATAACCAACTCAATCAAATATTATCATTCTATTCAACTTGACAGCGTGTTGAGGCTAAAATCTCCATTTAAAAGGTTCTCCAAGACTGCCTGCTTCCTCCAAGACTTGCTTTTTTTCTCCAATCCTTCTAATCGTCCGTTTTAATATCAACAAGGTTAATCCAGCAAAGGAATTTGAAAAATTACATCCAAATATAAAAACATTACTTCATAATTTCGTAAATATTGCTCAGACTTTACATTGTCTCTATCGAGATTTTTACATAACGCTTTGTTAATAATTAATTTTGAAAAGTTTTTCTTATTATTTCTTTTTCTCTTTACTTAAGTAATAACTTTTTTCGATTATTTGTTATTGACGAAAAATAAAATGCTCTCACATTTCATGATTAGCTGTGACTGAAATATATTTTTATTAAATGATCCTTTCTCGTCCATACGGTTAAAAATTTCTATCTCCGTTGAAATATTGTTACCTTTATTATGTATAGTTCTGTGATATGGATTAAAGTAAATATAATTTAAAGTCTCCTTTATAATTAAAAAATTCCTTTGACTTTTGACATACTATAAAGTAAGGTCCAAAAGTTTCTAGTCTGAGGTGAAATATAACATAAGGTATAAATAGATATATATAGTTAAACATAAGGTATAAATAGTGGAAGTCAAAAGAACTATTATTATTTTATTTTCATAATTAAATTATATTTCAGTACATTTTTAAAACGATTTATTAACATTTCCTTTCCATTTAAATAAAAAGTTCCAGCGGTTTCTTTTTCGAAATAAACTGTAACTACCCGACTTCCACTTATTGTTTATATCTTTGTTTACTTTTATTTTCAAACTGTGAAAAAATTTCATTTCACTTACTGTTACTTTAAAAAAATTTCATGACCCTGATATAAACATTATAAAAGGAGTATAAATAGAATAAATAATTGTCTCTTGATACTGAGTAAATGTAATATATTTGTAATCTTATGTATCGATTATGTCTTTCTAAAAAAAAATTCAGCATTACTAAACCATCCCCACTTCATATATAATAGCACAAAGCAACGTACCAATAAAATCCGATAAAATAATATACAAGTTAAAGACAGAAAGAAGAAAAGAATCGACACCTGAATCATTGAATAATTCGACGACTTATTGGTCCTTACAGGAGTCTTTTTTAGAGTCCTGCAGCTCAAAAATTGGAACCCTTATAAGATTACTCACTATCTGTCAGTTGACCTATAAGGGTCAAACATAAAAGACACGATCGAACGTATGTGGCTGGTAAAATGCAAGTCTTTAAAGTTTGCTTGAACTCACCACGCTATTGGATGGCCACTATTTTAAAGCGCTTGACCATTCGATATCGTATGAACGTGTTATATATGATCTCTCCTTAATTATATATCTTATTTAATGTAAAAAACTAAGTTCGTGTAAAAAATTATTAGACGTAACACCTTTTTTGTGTCACATTTTGGAAATTTCACCAAGTTACCATCAGAAAACGTTTTCCTATCAGCATGGGTTTCTGGTTCAACCTAATAAACTTTGACCAAATTCTCACACATTCCAATGCCAACTTTTCCGGCTTAGAAGTATTAGGAAGAAAAAAAATCTTATTTAAATTTTATACCCAATTATATTATAAATTTGAGTAGCATATTAAACAAAGATAATTTATTTTATCTTTCAATTATATCTCATCTCTTCTGTCAAGTCAACCAAGCCGAAAAACACTTCCATAAGGAATTTTATTCCTTACTAAAGCCCACTGTATTACATTCACCTTAAACCTCCACGCATAACAATAACAATACACAAAATAAATGGAGAAACGAAATTATTTTAGGGTGAGTATTGATTACATGAATACTTACCCTAAAGTAACAATTGCTACTTAATATAACCCCTCTAGGTACGAACTTAATAGCTGTGACATTAATAGGGCGCAATTTAAGTGATAACTTATAAATTATAAGTTACTTGAGAAGTACAAAGAAACCGTGCGTAATTACAAAATAAATATGATAAAATTAAGAGCAAATAAGCATAATGTGAAGGATTTTTTTTGCCGTATAAGTTCTTGCAAGTTAAACAATTCGAACAAATAGAGGTAAATAAATAAATTTATTTATATAACATGCAATATATGTTATAGAGTTCTAAAAAGATGAATAAGGTATAGTATAATATATTTTCCTTAAAACGCTTAAAACAAAATATTTCCTTGAATTTTTCTTTACAAAATATTTTCTACTTGAGTCACGCTGATTTGTAGTATTGTACTTCGCATAAACAAATGAAAGAAAAATCTAGAAATAAATAGACAATGTTTTTCCTAAATATTTTTAAAAACATCTAAGATTATTATGAATACATCTAGCATCAATACTTAGGTAAATTTTTAACGACGTATATCACTAATATAAAAAAAGTATGATAAACAAAAAATATGTACTGACCGATATATGGAGTTAGTGAAGAATAATATGAAATTCTATATATATATATATATATATATATATGAACTGAGCCCTCCTAGTATGAGTTTTGTTCAGGTTTGCCAGCTTTACTTTATTTATTTGTAACATCACCAAAAAAATGTGTTTGTATTACAACATCTCTTAGGTCAGTCCCATCTTTGCTAATAGGCCACCTGAAGATGTAATACAACGAAACCTAGGTCGTGGCAAAGAACTTAAAGAAAGTAGAAATAATACTACATCACGTAGTTTCGTTTGATTGTAAACAGTAATATTCTCAAAGTAAATCAAATTTACACTAATGATGCTGGCAATGCTTCATATATTTAAAAAATTACATTAATTTATGTTAATAATTATACCGTGTTTTGAACTCTACATTTTCACTGACTGATATATTCATCATTCAGATTTGTGGCTTATCTTATTTTGTAAAACGTTCGTTCTCATTTTCTAGTGTTCTCAGATTAAATTTTGTAGTATTTTTAATTTTTGTAGAATATATTTAATATAATAAAGTTAAAAATACACTAGCTACTTCATACAAATAATAAAAATAGAACGTAGACTATTTATTTGTTAATTTTTCTTTCATGCTTTTAACTGCTAATCAAATTTTAATTAATCTTTTACATAGTTTACATGTATCCTCAAGCCTTTATCACGACATAAAAATAATGTCGATAAGCAACACACAATAAGTATTTAAATGATAAATAAAAGTATTATTGCTGAACCATCATGTTTTTGTAGAATATTATTTTCTTGGATGCTTATTAAAAAAAATTCCGAATCTTTATGTAAATACTTCTCTGTACCTTTTCATCTGCAGTGGGAAAATCGGCGCAAACCTGGCTTTCACTGTTTTGTACAATATTTAAATACTATTGGAAGCTCCTAAGAGTTAATCTTTGGTAATTGCCTACCTGAAGATGTTGTGATACAACGAAATCTAAGTCGTGGTTAAAATTTATATAAAGTAATAATAATGCTACATCATGTAGTTTTATTTAATTGTGAATAATGAAATTCAAAAAATTAACGCCAAAGCATCTAGAAAACATCTAGAAAAGTAACCTTTAAAACGGTTTAAAACTGTATTGCATTAAAATAATATTATCGCATTTATAATACACTGAAATTCATAAAAATGAGACTTAATTATTTTTTGTTGCTACATAAAACAGTCACGCTAACTATTCAATCATATTAAACTTCCGTAGTAACAAAGAAATTGTCAAAACAAAATACTCAGATTGATAACTGTTTGAATATGTTGTTTTCTCTCTTTGTAATTTGATAAATTCTCAATATCACAAGACAGTTCTCCAATAAGGCTTTGTACAAATTACTTTTTAAGAAGTATCTTGGGTATGTGTGTAATTTTAACACAACTTTCTGTATTTTATTTCTAAATGATATGAAATGAAATAATTTGGCTATGGCAGTCAATACCGTATTAAATTTAGATCATTAATCAAGAAAAATTTCACAGAATACTAGCGACCATTTCCGAGTTCGTACGAGTGCAATTAAATTAGTTGGTAAGATCTTTTGTATAGGTGTGTTCTTTCCTAAATTAACTTTATTCTACGCCTCATTCCACTTAAATAAAAATATAATAATTTGTCGCGACAGGTTGCATTTTTAATTTTACCACGCCAAATGCATCCGTTTCCCTTTTCTGCCGCCCTTCGGTATGTGCAATTACAATGCACCGAACGTCATCAAAATTCATTTGCATATCAATTCAAACATCGTTTAGTTTTTATTAAATCATTGATCCAAATTATAAAATACACAAGACAATTTTTAGATATGCCCAACTCAACTTTGTATATTTTTTCGTTAATGAACGTAGTTCTATGAATCACTTTAATGAACAAAAATATATGAACGTATTGTAACTTGACGCGTTTGTGATATTCCCACACAAAGAGTGACCGATTCCCTCCCAACCGTTCTCTATCTACAAGCTCGAATACATGGCACAGAAAGTCATCGAAATTGTATCCCTGCTTTTATTTACTTTCAAATATTTTAATTTTTTTTAAAACACTAATCCAAAGTGTGAAGGGTCCACTTTTATCTAGATAAAGCGTTTAAAATTTAAATAATGATAGATAAATTTACCTAAATTTCGCGACTTCCAACTTAAAACAATTACCGTAGTTTATCCAGGAATTATAAATACATACTTCCACAAACCTTTTCTTTAAACCTTTTTCAGACCTGCAATTGCCCTATACATAGGATTAATGAATATACAATAATTTTCCAGCGTTATTCACAAAAGAAACCAAACCAGAGACTTTTTCTCCGACTACGTTGACATCATTAACTATGTCTCAGAAATTAAGCAGTATATGTATATATTGTATAACTAATAATGATCTAGAAAATATATTATGAAAATTGTATGACAATCGGTTTAGTAGCTTCTGCGTAAATCTTTAAAAAGAAACAAAAAAACAAATCCTTTTTCCTTATTTTATTTGTGTCACTAAAATATGTTATCAAATGAAATATCTACATGACATAAGGGAATTTAGAATAAAATTGAGTACATGATTTTTTTATTCCATGCATAATGTGGTGTATTGTTTGAAAGGGCCAGAGTTATAAGGGTCTTAAAAATATTTTATCGTAATTTTGGGTCATCGATGCATTTTTTTCGGAACTACTTTAGACATATTACAAAATCTCAGTTTAGTTAAATGAGCGGACTGTTGATAACACAATAGCTTTTTTGATGTCACTGAAGCAGAAAAACACCACTGTTTAGTAGAAAATGCTGACGGATGATTTAGCTTCGTCTATGCATTTATATTACTATTTGTTCAGCACGACGGGTAACTTTCACCTGAATTCGCTGTATATATATATATATATAATAACCTTTTCATCAATATAAGTTTCAGTCTGAACAAACACTGTTAATAGCGAGGTTTTTGGTGTGTCTTTTCATTGACAAACGTCGTATTGTTTTTCTTTATTCAACGATTCTGCAGGGATAACTTTCAACTAATCCGTGCGGAATAGTTAAACGATTCCGCTTGAATTTAAAACAATCAACGTCGTAATACTATAAATTATTTCATATTCGTCCTTGCATATTAATATAAGCTCATGATTTGAATTTCATATTTAGAGACCGTCAGACCCACCCAAACAATCAAGAAAACCTATTAAGTACGAGTAAACGCACATATGAATAATAAGTACGGATAAAGCATAACAAAATTGAAGGGTGCATAATATTTCTCGTAAACAATTTAAAAATGTTAATATGACTTTACGACCTCCTCCGGACGGGCACGAATAACGACAGTAGCATCTCACGGCGCTAGTTCCTCACCTGCACGCCCACGCAACATCAGCATGTGGCATCTATTATCGATCTATCGACACCAACGAACATTTGGTAAATGTTTTGTTAAAGATGATAATTGACAAACTAAATTATACAATTATTTATATATACTATGCATGGAAGAAACGATAAAGCAACAAAATCCGCTTGACACCTAATAATTATAGTATGCAAATTGGAAAGGATTTGTTTCTATAACCTGTGCTATAATTACTTCTTGTTAAATTTAAAGTTTCTAAGTCAACGCAAAAGTAACCTCTGGGTTTTGTTGAATGAGATATAAATATAGACATAGCATTAAATACTGATATCAAAATATTTGAAAGGCCGTACCTTTTGTGTTGAATTAAAATGAAATGAAAAATGTGTTATGTCTGATATATCGAGCATTGAATGTACGTGTTATAATATCAAAATATCTGAAATATCTGAACGGACTTGCATTAAATTATAAGTATAAATTTTTGGTTATTTAAATTTTACAGAGCTTTGTAGAGATGGAAGGGGTTCATGAACCTTGGTAATGTAATTTTAAATTTATAATTTTGAGTTGCTACATCTAGCCGCTTCTGAGATAACGAATCTTAACAGGTCACAGATAGACAACAAAATGATCTTATAATTATTCCTTTTTTGTTATTTCATTCTTAAATACAGAACCCTGAAAAAATTGTCAAGGAAGGAATACGGTCCATAGATGAATTTCTACGCTTTGTATTTAAATACGAATACTCACGTTTATCGTTGTGGAGTCCGATTGAACAATACGTTCAATTAGGTGAAATTTGCACATGAACATCCATCAATTATTTAGGAATAAACAATATATGTTAAGCCTGAAGTGGTGACGCTCCGCAACAGATCATAATACCCGTATATATCAAACTTCCTCAATTAATAATTTAATTTCTTGAATGTTCTATAATATATATATATATATATATATATATATATATATATATATATATATATATATATATATATACATATGTGTGTGTGTGTGTATGCATGTTTGTGTGTGTATATTCATATATTTTTACATATATAATCCGTAAATAATAACATACAGTAACAAAGATACAAAATACTAAAAATACACGTATTCACTAATGCAACATAAAAAGTGAAGAATATCATTCCAAAAATACTTACGTCTGAGGACGTCACTCCTCAACCAACAATGATGGACAGTCCTTGATGCAACCGCACGACGCAAGCACTTTACATTATGAATATAAACACTTAATTAAGTACATTGAAATTCTAACTATTGTCATCCGTGTGACAATTTCAACTAACTACTAAAGTGTGAATCAAAAGTTAAATATATCGAAATGCCTATCAATTAAACTAAGTATATATAAATCGTAACCATACCTACATTATTTCATAAATGCTAGCTTAGAGCTAAGTGGAAGTAAAGCTTAATTTAATATATATATATATATATATATATTTGAGAATCAAAGGTGAAAAGTAGGAATTATCGTCACAGTTTTGCAGTATGACTCTATGTCTATCTTTTATTATTTTATAAATTTATTTAATTGAAAGTTGATAAATTTTGTGCCAGAGTAATTTAAATTGCCTATATATGCACGAATACATTACAACAGAGTGATTGATGGCCTTTTTATTGATTACAGACCGATTGAAGATGTCTTGTATTATAAAATACTGCCTCACAAACAAAGAGACAGAATTTTAAGAATTTTTTATGTTTGCATGATACCTTCCGTGACAGACAACTCAATTTGCAAACATGATTAAACTTGGTTCAATTATTTTTACGAACATAACACCAAAATTTTATCAATATTAAATTGGGTTAACCCTTTTAACATACATAGTACTAAGACAACGTAAAACACATTTCTATGTATTTTTCCGTATTTCATACCTATATGTAACGTTGAATTTTTATTTAAAAAAGTATATTGAAAACGAAGGAATTATTAACACATACATAAACAGTTACAAATAATATAATCATATATATAAACAGTTACAAATAATATAAACATATATATAAACAATTACAAGTAATATAAACGTATATATAAACAGTTACAAATAACACCTACAACAAAATTTGCTTTACAATAACTTATATGAATTTTTCAAGTAACATTTTGTTTTAGTACATAAGTAATAATTTATTTGTAATCATCATCATCATCAGTTCCTGTCGCTCCGGTCGGAGAATAGGGCAAACGTAAAATTTCTCCATTTGGTGCGATCAGCGGCCAGTTACTTAACCTCTATCCAGGTCTTTCCAGCTGTCTTTCGGCTTCGTCAGCCTTTCGTAGCGTGTGGCCGATCCAACACCACTTCCTCTCCCTAATCTGGTCTGCGATGGGTTTTTGATCCGTTTCAGCCCACAGATCCTCGTTCCTCTTCACCTCCGGCCACCTCACGTTCATGATGCGGCAAAGGTTTCTGTTCACGAAGACCTGTAGTTGGTGGGTGAGACCTTTGGAGACCCTCCACGTCTCACAGCCATACATCAGGACGGATTTGATGTTGGTGTTGAAGAGTCTGATCGTCGTCCTTTTGGAAATAGAATACCACTTCTAATACTTCACGAACGCTCCATTTGCCTTTCTCACCCTGCTCCTTACGTCCTCCTCGGCTCCTCCGTCCCTCGTCACCATACTTCCGAGGTACTGAAAGCTCTCCACCTTCTCGACATTCTTGTCGCCCAGCTTCAGGGGTTTATCAACGGTGGTATTGAGGCGCATCTCTTTCGTCTTGCCGACGTTGATTTTGAGGCCCCCTCTCTCTGCATCAGCCTGCACCCTCTTCAGCTTGTCGTCAATGTCTCTGAAACGCCAATGTCTCTGAATTTTCTTGTAAACTAAGAAGAAATCTTTAAGTAGTGTTACTGTTCCGTTTTTTCTCGTATCAACCTTGTAAAATGAATCAAAGTTGTTTTTAGTTTTTTTCTTCAACAATTTTTGAACATATACCAATATATATATATATATATATATATATATATATATCAATATTTCTCACGAACACCATAATTCAGTAATATTTACAATGACACTACTATTTTTACCAGATATGTAACAAATGAAACTATGCGGCGGCTCAATCATTCTAAACGCACACTGTATGTATGGTCAGAACTGTGAAAACTTCGGCGTCGAGTACGATTGTTAGTGTCCCAATTGCACATACAATTGCACATGCACAACATACTTGAAACTATTCAAGTATGTAACTATGTTAACTTGCCGCTTTTGGTGTTTAATTAATTTACCTTACCGATTATACCAATGAATTATTGCTGGAATGTCTCATGTTTACTAGGGTAGGGGGGAAAACCTTTGTTTTTGATATCGGAATGTAATACTTGGGAAAAGTCGTTTTGTTGCCTTATAATCTGAAAAAATGTCCCTTCAATTTTATATTTAAATAAGCCCTTTTGTAATATATTGCCTCTGGAATTGCATTTTACTTATATTGTTGTTGCGAAAGTTTGGATATTTTTTACCTAATGACTTTGCAACCAACACACGAATTGCTACCAAATTTTGATGAGCATATATTTAAGAAATATCGGTTGTACAGTAATATATAATGTATGTGATATATAGTCCGTGACTACGTTAATTTTGATTTACAGGAGCTGTAGACTATGGTTGTAAAGATGAAATGTTTATAACTCTTTTTATGGCTATATTTATAGTTGAGCAACAAATAATGGTTTTAATTCGTTAGCAAGATACAAGTTTTACATATTTTGAATATGAAATTAAATTTAAAAGATAAAATATCTTTTAAATTGTCTTCCTTTTTATCCTTTTCAATAAAAATCTCAGAAAATAACTTAGTTAAACAAAATTAGTATGGATAATGAAGGTAGATTGACATACAAATTTTGTCGTATTAATTTTCTACTTATTTTATTTCGAAATACTCTCAGTTGTAGTTACTTAATTACGTCAAAGAAGACTTCCGTTCGTCATATAATTTGGAGAAACTTTTTTAATTTGAATTTAATTTTTCAAAAAACATAACCAATCATGTTTCTTAAACCATTTTAAAATTTCATTACCTCACTCTACTTAACACTAGGTTAAATTAAATTCAATAACTCTCTGAGTCTCTTATAAATAAAAAATAATTAAAGTAAATGTGAAGTGAAAGTGAAAAATATAAGTTATTTTTATTAGACTTAAAGAAACATTTAAAACGGATATAAAAGTAAAATAGTTTTTCAGAGCATCATTAAAAACGGTGTGTTATTAAACGGTACGTGTTATACCAAGATTACATCGTAAATGAGGTACACGATATGACATAATCGTAAAGTAATATAGCAAATTTTATAGTAACTGATTGGTTTCTTATTAAATTGTTTATGCAGAAGTGTCATATTTAGTAACACGTAATGAATTATACTTATCTTTTCTGAGCGAATGTATCGCTATCTTCTATGTAAAGATTACAATTATTGGAGCATGCTCTATCAAATAATAAAATGTCGTTCTTATGCCCTACTCAAAAAAACTCTGAAAATTTAGCATTTCTTTATTAGAACATATTTATTCAAGGAAATTTTGTATATTTAGCCTTCCGTAATATAGAATTGTTGCTATTCAATTTGCGGAGTAACTGCAAATTTAATAGCAACGATTTATTTCTAAACCTAAACTTACATTATTACTGACTTCTGAGTAAAGAAATTCCTAGCGACTTTAAATTATTTACCGCCGTCTCTATACAGGATCACAACAAATTGTACTATCAATCTTTGATCTTGAATTCATTTCTCAGGGTAAATGACTAGCTCTAATTATATTCTCAGTTGTTTATCTTAGTCGGATTGTCCAAAATTGCTTAAATTCAAATTCTGGAAAAAACAGAGTTTTTAAGATTTATTTACAATTTACCTGTATCATAGTAATAATACATTATATATCCATGTACTGTAACCGATTTGATTTCACTCTCTAAATAACGTAAAATTAAACGCAAATAAGAGTAAACTTTCAAATATTTACTAAGTTGAAGGTATAATATTGATATTATTTAATAATACATTAGCTCCCATATCGCACCATCATGTCAGCCAGTGTATTCTTAATTTAGGTTGCGTAGGAGAGCGGTGACCAATAAGATGTCCTTCATTCTGACTTGCGATTTCCGGACGGCGGTGTCATTTTAACTTGGTTTAAAGGTACAAAGGAACCATTGTGACCCTTTTGAGTTATAATAATAATGTAACAATAATACGTTTTAGGAATATTTTGAATGAATTAGATACGAAAAGAAAAATTATTTGCATAATGAAATACTACTTTTGCAATCACACGTTCATTTGAAAAATAACAAAATTTTAAATGTATCCAACATTGCAAATTTTAATTGAACTAACTATAAACAAATATTTATAACCTAACGAAGTTGAAATAATTCAACCACAAATATGGCTTTTCTAAGTAAACTGGACAGAACGTTATGAATATTTTGTCTTGTTGCTTACTATCTGCCTGTCATCAGATTTTAAGTTATTTCCACAAGAACCAAAACGTTTTCTGGGCGATTGTTTGGCCTTTCCTTCTTTTGACAAGACTTGAAGCCTCGGTAACTATATCTTTAAAGCTAGTTTTTATTTATTTTAAGATAATTAACTAACACCATTATAAACTCCAAAATAAAGATTTTTTGGTTTGTTTGTAGGACAAACGTATTAAGAAGTAAATCAAGACCTAATTTTCTATACTGTTTCATTATCTTCCTGAGCAAATTGGAGCAAGCCAAACATCTAATTAAATAATTTCACTGCTTATTTGGCTTCCTTGTAGTTGTTGGTAACAATTGACTTTCTCTTTTTCTCTAAAATAATATTTCTCCCTTGTTGGTAATAATAGTACTTCTCTCTTATCTCTCTAATTTATTACCGATCCCTTTTTTGTTTTCTCGTTGCATATGTTCTTCAACTTTCAATTTCTTCTCAATTACATTTTTTCGTAATTTCTCTTAACCATTAACTTCTAACGATTCACTTGCCCATTAAGCACACGTGAGCCGATCATTTGTGTATATAACATGATTCTTTGGAAGCAAATGGTTGCTCGTGGATGTTAGTGGACTTTATGTTTTCAGTACCCAATTACTTGCCATTTTATATTTTTAATTTATATTTTTGCCCAGAAATGGTTGCACTACCGGACTTTTACAAGGACACGAACTTTCATCGACACAGAATATTTCATTAAGAACAAATCATCTCTAAAAATTTCATTAAAGTTAGAAATATGTGGCATGCAAAGAGATAGCTTAGATCTATTAGAGTTTTCATATTTTTCAATAAGTTTTGTTCGAAAATATTCGTTGAGTCATTCGTCCAACGAATATTACTGTACCTGTATATACTATTAAGCTAACCAATTTCTTGATCTCATCTCTATCTGTTGGTTACCGTTTGTACAATCTAGAATCCCACTTCAATATCACTTTTATTAATAAAGAATAACACTACTCAGGATTAGCATTATTTATAGCATGTGGGCCTTACAACTAGAACGTTTTTGTGGGATATAATTTATAACACCTTTTGATTGATTAAGTGTTTGACGGTGTACATCTTTCAGAAGATAGTAATGGAATTATGTAAATTTGCATTCAGACCAAAATTCGATGAGTTCCTTTTTTTTTATTCGTATTAAAAACTTCATCATTACATTCACTCAAAGAAATAAGATCCTGGCTACATTGCAATATGAAAATTTCTCTTATTTACGGTACAAATTGCGCCTTAATGTTATCGATTTCGACTAGATCTTCTTGATCATTATAGTGATTAAGATATTTTTATATATCCTTCAGTTACATAAATACAAGGTTTATATGAATATTTCCATAGCATGAAATAACCTTTTCAGACTGCGTAACGGATAGCCAGTAAAATACCTAAATGATTTTGACTCGGCGCGTTAAACGCGCGTCCGAGAAGTGGCGAAATTTGGTAAATCAAGCGGATTGCTATAGAGTGGCCTGCGTGATATAAATGGAACAAATTATTAGGGCCACGTGGCACCTGGATTCAAGTAATAGATGCAAATGATGTACATAAATTCTCCCACGATTCTGTTAAGAAAAGAATTGTAAATTTACACCTATTTTGAAATTCCAGTATTAACATGCCAGAATTCAAAGTCTCACAAAAATTTAGATAGTTATAGGGATTTAGGTTTAAAGTAAATATATATTACATTAAACCGAATGGTCAAAAAGCACATAAATACCATGACAAGAAACTTCATAGAGGAACATTTTACAAAATATAAAGATAATTTTAAAGCGCAAAAACTTTAAAAATTATTTAAACTGTAATTTTCTCCAAAGATTCTATGAATCTATCTATAAATATAATTATTATATTGAAAAAAAGTATAAACACCAATTGTCGTTTCAAATTTATAATATTGAGTTTTGGCCTTCAATTCGACTTTTCGACTAATTGTGAAGCGTAACATTATTACGTTAATTATTATAATTGACTAAGTAATTACGTATTAACGGCAAATATTACTAAGAAATCATGAATTCTGTTGTAAACTCTTCACCGTTTCCAAAACTCCCTACACCAAAACAATTTAGTAAGCCTTTCTGCATTCTGAGAATCTTGGCATATTTTATACTTCAGTTTGGTAGATTAATATTTTTTTAAATGAGATATTATTCAGGTTTTAGTTTTTTTTAATCTGAGGCTTTTTAATAGCCACTCACAATATAAAGTAATTTTTTTTTAACTTTTTTGTACATTTTGATAAAATTATTCAGGCATCAGAAATGAAATACAAAAAAAAATATTTTAAAACTTTAAGAAGTGCTCAAAAATATAAACGAAGGAATTAATATTTGTTAGTATTTTAACAACCAAACGAGTGTCCCAAGATCTTTTATGGTTCTACCTTCCTTCCTGGTATATAAACCGGTTAATTTAAAAAAGGCATTATATAATAACATATCAGTAACAATTAACACATATAATCACCCCTATCAAATAATCAACTTTTAAACTATATCTCATGCTTTCCACCAAGTACCCGCATACCCCATGTCACGCCATAAAACCTTTATGAAAAATAATACTTTCAGTTGCATTCCATTCCGTGATAGACTCCCATTAAGTATGCAAACACACAAATTTTTCTCTTTTTTAATAAATACTCGTGTAAAAGGAACTTTGTTATCAAAAATACCTTCATGGAAGGGTGTTATTGACATGATAACCCATCAATTATTACTGAGCAAGTTAGAAAAAATAAAACACGTAAGTAATTAAAGGCAAATTGGTTAATTAAATCGAACGGTAGTAGCGGGCATTTACTGGCGGTAATTATGAACGAATTTAAATGAACATTGAGGATATTGTTTTCCTTGGTGTGTGTTTTTTCGTTATCATAACTAAATATTTATGTTAACATTATAACTTCAACCAATACTTGACTACGACTATTTTCATATGATACCTTTGTAGTATATCTTCGCATAATAAATATTTTTAAATTGTCAAACGATAATTGGGTATGTTAATGTGTCACTAGTCTATTGATTTTCTAAGTATTCATCACTATATCGATATAATTTGAAAGACATCTGAATAAATAAATGAAGTACTAAATCTAATAGATTGGAACCGCATAACGGAGAAATAATTAATTCTAGGGTCGAGGTATTTAAAGAGTATTTACCAAATCCCACCGCTTAAGAATTTATATTTACTAGCCCTAAACTCACTAATTCATGCAACGCGACGCAGATTATTAGTGTGCTACAAATTGTTAGCCTATACACATTATCTTGACCATTTACATTACAACTAAAATAAAAATATGCCTTTCATATTTGTTTACTTAACAGTTTTGTTCATTTTGATCATTAATGACAAACAACATCAATATAGCGATAACAATTACTAGCATTATTCTAGTTTTAATTCGATTTTATCTATTAACAAGGCCAAGTAATTAGAAAGACGTTTACAATGATTTTGTATTCCACATCCGGCTTTCTTAAGGTAACAGTAGCTGTTAATTGACGACGTTGATAGTCTTCGATCGTCGACAGTATATAAGGCAAAGGAATAGGATAATCGCAGGAGAAATATATTTAGACTCATCAAAATTGTTTATACCATGAGCCGTAAGGGAACCCATATATTCTCGTGGCTCTCTTAAAAAAGACATCATATATGAGACCAATTAAAAAACAAAAGAGATTTAGAAAATTTTAAAAAATTACTTAAGATATTAATTACCGGTTATCCCCGTTTCCTCGTGACTCCTTTCCTTTCGAAGCAATACATTTGCAATGACATGTTTAACTCTCAAATTAGTAGAAAGTACATAAATTTCTCACTATGCTTTCCTTATGAAACCCAAAAATTTTTAATTAAAATTTCATACATCCACGCAATCATTACCTTCAAGAAGCTTTATTTCGTATTTGGATTTGTTTTTCGCAATGAAGTCTTTTTATTTAGTGTTATCTTTAGTTGAAGAACCAATTATTAACATTTTTTTTTATTTTGTAAATATAAAAACCCTAATCTGACATGATAGACTTTTATTCTAGTCATTTTTATTTTCTGGCTTTCCAAATCTTAACACTAGTGGAATGTGACAAATTATATCTTAATTTCATTTATCTCAATTTCCGACTAAACCAATGTTTCCAGAGTTTTAATAAAATCTCACTAAATGTGCTTCCATGTTGTCTTTCTAGTTTTTATCATCTTTCGCTATAGATTCCTAAAATAAATATTTAAATTTATAAGCTATAAATATTTAAATTTATTAGTACGGCAAACGGGCAAACGTCATAGATAATCTTGTGTTTGATAAAACCACTTGCGGCATCTGGATAGAAACTGAGACTAGATAACTGGCATTTAATTTCTACAATACCGTCTGTTTATTCATAGGATAGAAAATTCATTACTGATTATTAAACACCACTTTTTAGTGTTAATATTCCAAGCTTTATTGATAGTAAATGATTCAAATCTTTCACATATTTAATTTCTTTGACTAAAGAAATGCCATTTGTGTTTACATTTATCTTGTATACTTTAGCAAACCTAAAAGATCTACGGTGAAACCAAAATAGACTAGAACTTTGTTGGAATGTATTATGTTCTAGATCATGCCGGTAATGAGGAATTAATATCAATTTATTCAAAAACTTTTTTTTGTTCTTCATATACTCCATAAAACATATTTGAATTGTGAACAAGCTTCATTACAAAACACCACCGAAATTGTACATCACCTCCATAGGAACCTCTGCGAGAATAGTCTCTCCTTCTTCGCATAAATTTCGTAATGCCTGTATTGAATCTTTCTGCTAAATTATACTTTGACTGTGACCTAAACAATAATTTAGGTTAGTGTAATTAGTATTTATTTCCAAGTAAAATGACATTTTCCTTCAGATGTTTTGTATACCAGCAATACCCAAAATAACCTTTTCTCTTATTAATGTTCACAATATTGGTATTGTCATCGGACTCGATTACAGAAAATGATTTTCGACGATAATCATTTAGGTGAGTGCAACCAGGTATATTATTGAAAATTCTGATCACTGCATTCTACTCGAGTTGAAATTTTTTTGCTTATTTATTATTTCGCCACTACGCAATTTTCGTTATATCAACAAAACTACCATAATGCATTTGATATATATATATATATATATATATATATGTATATATTTATATATATATATATATATATATATATATATATATATATATATATAAGTTAATACTGAATTAATAAAGAAAATTTATGCAGTAGCTTTATCGCTAATGGAGAAAATTGTAAAGATATAACTTAAATCAATGCAAATAAGTAAATTTGCATAAGATCTACAGTTATATACAAGTGGTGTTATTATTTTCATATTATAAATAGGCCTCCAGTATGAAATAATTCGTCGCGCTACACCGGCTATATACGTTGAGATTATCCGCATAAAACGTTACTGATAACTCCAGCTATTAGCCCACTTAAACATCGTCTTCAAGATGTCCCCTGTAATTAAAAGTCAAGTAAAAAACTCTTTTAAACAAATACTACGTTGATCAACCCTCTCGCATCAAATTATAAAAAGGAACTAATTGCTAAATGGTTATTAACACTAACTGTTTCAATGTGTAGTCCACAAACTAAATCAACATAAACATATCGATACCCACTACGTGACGGTAAGATCGAGAATGAATCTTATTCGAAATCATCTTCTGAAAACACTAGCTTCTATGACATGGCCATCGAAAAAAACAGGTACTATTTTGCTTTGCTATGTGAATAACATGGTAATTTATGAGGTAAATGTTCCACATAAACTAGTTCAACTAATAATGCTTATAATTACCTTATATACTTCGTATATCATTCTATTGCAAAGCAAATTTTATAACTTTTTTTAAACTTTATAACCACGTATGGCAACTTAAGTATCTATATAACATATATCCAATGCTTGTTTATAACACCTATCAGATTAATTACCATTAATTAATCTGGGAGGCGCACTGACTTGTTATTTTTTAATATCGCTCTCTCAATTTTTGGCGTTTCATAAAATTATTTTATATTATACTAAATTTACTATATTCTTATGTGTTTTATAATGTTCAGTTTGTTGAGTTAAATATGTAATATTTTTAAGTATGAGTACACTCATACTTACACTCATATTCACGTCGCGGATGTTCCAACACAGTACCTATACAGCTCTTCAAGAATACGATGCTGTCATATCACTGTAAAATATACACAATCAAAATGATCTAGGCACAAAAAATATGATTTTTCACGAACGGAAACACTACTTTTAAATTAAACGATGTCAAAAAATTTTTAATTGAAGCAAAGTCACTGAATAAACCCCGCAGCAGAGCTAAACAAACATAGTTAATCTTGATGTATAATCTTGAGATAACAGATAGATTTATGATGAATATTTTATTCAAATATGTCCTGTGATAGACTCTTTACAGAAACGACTCAGTGTTCCGGAACATCGCTATGTTTCAAACAATCCGAAACTATTTCGTTATTTTAAACGTATCATTTGTAACATTGTATCTCGGGTTTCAAACTGATGAAAAGAAACGAAGGGAACACTGTTCTGCTGATTCATTTCGATGAGCAAGATACAGATGTGGACGGTACGATACAAACTGTAAAGAAATGTTTATATAAACGATATATTTTATTCGCCTTGACTGATTGTAAGTTGATTTCATCGTGAACTTACGAAAGTGTGCAAGTTTGAATATTTGCCCGTTTATTTTTAATCATTTTTAAATTAAGCAATTTAATGTACAAATATATTTTTTGTACCTTTCATTATATTGGATGGAATATTAAAATTTAATATGTTTAAAAATTTTATGTTAGGAATTTTAATGTTAAATACTTCTAGTATTTAAATACTGAGTATTAAATATTAGCATATTAAAATAATGATATTAACATTTCGTGTAAATAATTTTTAAAATTAATTTACTAATACCACTTATAGAAAAAAAAAACAGGAAAAACCTGTACCGAAATAAAGGAAAAAGTAAAAAATTGGTTCCTTTTACTTATAATACATACATGCACTTTGAAATGAGCCCAATACCAATATTTGTACATTCAGAATTATAATAATAATTTGAAAATTTCAAATTAAATACTACAACATTCAACTCACAATAAAGACATATTCGGTACATATACCGTCGATACATATACAAACATTA
Organism: Druceiella hillmani; assembly: GCA_039881145.1. Classification (NCBI taxonomy): domain Eukaryota; kingdom Metazoa; phylum Arthropoda; class Insecta; order Lepidoptera; family Hepialidae; genus Druceiella; species Druceiella hillmani. The sequence goes on from JAYKKI010000102.1 coordinate 7,816,107, forward strand.
ATTTCATATCTGTTCCGTTCGGAACATGATCTGTGGTTCGGAACACTGAGTCAAGTTCCAAATGAAACGTATCACTGTTCCGGAACATTTCAGTGATCCAGATTCAAACGTACCAATCACAAGAAAGACACATACGGTACACCTATATTCTGTAATACTATTTTTCAGGGATGTTGGCAAAAGGACGACCTCGCCGTTGCTAGCATTCCAACATCTTTGGATATCGATGTCCAAGCCCAGATTCATCGTGATGTAATTGCATATGTTTGCAATGTATTTTGCTGTGAAATATTGTATTTTTCTGCATTTTTATACGTTAGTTTGCTTTTAAAAAAATGTTTTAATGAATGCTCAAACATTAAGTATTAGTAGTTACTCTGTAATAATTTTCTGTATAACTTAACATTTAATTAAACTAATAATTCTATCAAAATTGTTGGTATTATTATATGTTTTTTTAAGTTACAGTTAAACTTCATTTAAACCATTTGCGTAGTAGAAAACGTAAATTTCACAGATCTAATGCGTATTTCAGAAAGAAAATTAAATAATCTAAACTAAAATTCCCTTACGTTATCGAAACAGGTAGACAATTCAATTAGAGAGATATAGCCAAATTCAGCTCCACCGTCGACAAGAATAAATATTATGTCAAAATGCAAAACAATTATTAATTTCTTTTTCGAAAACATTCGTTTTCATGTAGAACTTCCCAATTTGAAATAAAAAAAAGTTTTGCGTCAATTTTTCATTTAGATTACATATTTCCTTTTAAATATTGCTATATACTAAAGCTAAAAAATATCGAATACTTACTATTTAATTATTCATCAATCAGCTAAAAAATAATTTGTGTGGAAACTTATCCAACGTTATTTTTCAAATTAGTATTTATATTCTATTAGTTATATTCTAATCTTTCTGATGAGTAGTTATATTTGTTATGTGAATACACAATTCTAAAAACGTCCCTTTTTTTAAATACACTTGTATTTAGTAATAAATTGACGCTAACACATCAACTCAGCATTTATTTATTTTCTTTGTATTCCCTCTCATCAGGTATTATAGTTTGTATTCTTTTTTATCAAATATCGATACATACTAAAGCTAAAAAATATCGAGTACTGACTATTTAATCATTCATCAATCAGCTAAAATATATTTTGTGGGGAAACTTATCCAACGCCCTTTTTCAAATAAGTAGTTATAATAGTTGTTATGTGAATATATAAATCTAAAAACATCCTTTTTTTCATATAAACCTATATTTAGTAATAAATTGACGCTAACACATCAACTCGGCATTTATTTATTTTCTTTGTATTATTTCTCAGTCGGTATTATGGTTTGTGTTTTTTTGTATAAAATTGTATTCTTTCATATTTTATATACTAATATACTTTATATACTAACATGCGCACGGTGCGAATATCGGAAGGTAAGATATATGATCTCACCTCTGTATCAACAATTCAGTTGATAAAAGGATAATTAAGAAATATACTGAGATAAGTAGACGTTCACCCTCTGTAAGTAAATAATATGGGATAATCAAAGCACGTGATTTATTGTAATACATAATAATGTATGCACAAGGTAGGAGATACAACTACATGTATACGACTATGTATGGATGTATTTGTATATATATATATATATATATATATATATATATATATATAATATATGTATGCGATATATTATTATCATTATTTCTATATCACATGTTTTTCACATATTTGAAATGACAAGGCACATTTTTCATTTCTACTTAAATTTGGCTTAGAATCAAGCTAAGAGCAATTTATAGAATAACCACGTGTACGTATGAACATAAATATACATTGTGAACAATTAACAAAATTTCTCCAAATAGTGAAATAATATTGTTAGCGTGTAGGATATACTAACTGAAATTAGCATGCTCTTGTACGTATAACATATGAGAGCACACGGTTCGTATATGATGAGGTGTATACGGACAGGGACAACAATCTATTGGAAGAAGTAAACGCACGACAAGTAAAATATGTTTTATATATATTTTAAGAGCCAATCAAATAATCATATTTAAAGAAATAAAACAATATTAACGTAATTGTTAAAACAATATTATTGCAAACCCGGTCGAAGGATAGCAAGGTGTTCGTTCTACTCAAATAACTATCATCCCATAGTGTTTAACGTAAGCATGAAATGAAGATCAAAACTAATGTTTATAGATATTTCTTGATTTTTCCCTTTTTTACTCATATTCCTTACATCTGACATACTCACTTCACTGTCTGATCTAGGGGATTTATTTTAGGAATTTTATTAGCATCTTCACATTATGCCAACACGATGCCTACAGGATACCCACAACGTTAGCGGTGGATACAAAATCTCGCGCACTCATTTACAGCACTTATAGATTTACCGATAACGTCGTCGCTGACATCAATCTGCTCGGTAATATCGACTATAGTCATTCGAGGTAGGAGCAGGTTTGAATGCACAAGGTGTCTTTTCCATTTTCACCAAGATTTTTATTACATGGGCAGATGTCATAATTATTTAAAATGATTTTTTAAGTATGACGTAGTGATAATGTTGTTAAAGTAAAAGTGGGTAAAAAGTTAGTATGAGACGTGTTTTCCGACATGTATTAATAAATATTCAAGTTACTAAACCCTTACAAAAAAATTTGTAGCTTTTTTAGGAAGGGAACATATTTTTCGAATAGGAACAATTTACTTCTAAATATCATACATCTAAAATCAAACCCAATCTCCTTATAATTTCTTCTTAGTGGTTTGTGGCTTAAATATAAGAAACGAAGCCAATAAAACTTATTCTCAGCTGATGTTTTTTTGTGAAAACGGAAACAACATTTTGAAACGAGCATTTTCACAAAATTTTTACACTACAACTCAGTCATTTCACACTACGAGCGTAAAATGGCCACATCGTGTCGGCGTTGTATTAGAATTGACGCCAATGTTGACGTTGTGCAGTTGTCGTGACAAATAATGTGAAAACTCCTTATTGATCCTTATGGCGATCTGGTATTCCTATTAATTAATACATATCAATATTTATGTCAAGTTTGAGTATGAGTTTTAGGTTTTTTAACTAGAACCCACGCCCAAACTTGGAATACTCTTCTTATTCAAATTGTGCTTTATGGATGAATATTGGTGACAGTTTTAGATAGCTAAGTTTTAAAATTAATTATTGGTCAGATTTAACTGCTTATGTATAAATCTAATGAAGTTATTAATAAAAAATACTGCGAGGTACTAAATTTAGAGCGTCATGTCTTTAATGATTGTATATCATCTCAATTATATTCGTTTTGAGGTCTAAAAATTTGAATAAACCCTTGCCATTCCCTTTTAATTCTTGGAACTTATTTTTTGGCGAGATATTATTCCTCGCAGTCTTTGTTTTTCTTTCTTTTAATTCCACTTATAATCGGACGAGGCTAAGTTGAACTAATTTTAACTCCAATATAATTATTTTCAGAACATTTTCATGTATAAGAAAAAAATTACGTATCATATTTGTGTATGAGAAAAAAATTACGTATCATATCTTCTAACAATCAGTTGAAGATAAAGAACGTAGTGATAAAAACTTATTATACTTCACCTTGCTTAGTTGGAAAAATACCAAATTTATTCAATTATTTAAACTACAAATATATTCTAAAAATCAGTTTAAGATAAAGAACGTAGTAATGAAAACTTCTTATTATACTTCACGTTGCCTAATCAAAAAAATACCGAATTTATTAAATTATTTAAACTACAAATAATTCTAACAATCAGTTAAAGACCAAGAACATTGTAATGAAAATTTCTTATTATACTTCACGTTCCGTAGTCGGAAAAATACCAAATTTATTAAATTATTTAAACTATAAATAATTCTAACAATCAGTTAAAGACCAAGAACATTGTGATGAAAATTTCTTATTATACTTCACGTTGCGTAGTCGGAAAAATACCGAATTTATTAAATTATTTAAACTACAAATAATTCTAACAATCAGTTAAAGACAAAGAACATAGGGATGAACAGTTCTTATTATACTTCACGTTGCCTAGTCGAAAAAATACCGAATTTATTAAATTACTTAAACTACAAATAATTCTAACAATCAGTTAAAGACAAAGAACATAGAGATGAAAATTTCTTATTATGCTTCACGTTGCCTAGTCGAAAAAATACCGAATTTATTTAATTATTTAAACACAACCTAGAAACAAGAAAAGGTGCGAAAAACGTGTAATATAAGTATATAGGAAAATACGTAAGATAAGTACCTATTCGCAAGTATATCTTATTCAGTCTATGTACTCGTATTCTGCCGTGTAATACATAATACTAAGCGACAGTCGCACAATTTGGCTTTGTTGAAGCAAATTGATACACGTGAATACTTTGAACGAGTACAGAACAATTGTTTCCAACACCTTTATTACATCAAATTACTTTTTCAAAGAACTCGTCTCGTTCCACTTCAATTTGTTTTGAGTGGAAAAAATAAAGTGAAAATAATAACTGGAGCGTACTTTCTTTATTTGTTTACTTAATGACCAGATAAATGTTTTAGACTACATATCGACTTTCATCGTGCATTGAATATTTCTACAATTAATAATCTACATTATACTGTAAAACTAAGCAGAAAATATTAAGGAATTATATGAAAATTCTTAATCATTTTTGAAATAAATTAGTGCCAAAATTTAAATACCAACAAAAAAATATATTTTATGGTTCCGTTCCCCCAAACGGAAAATGCAATCCTTATAAGCACTTCGTTATCCGTCTGTCGGTCTGCCAGGCCCTTTTTCTCCTGAACCCGTAGAGTTATTATGTTAAAATTAATATCTTATACTTAGGTTCACGGTCCCTTGGACTGTAAAAAAATCAAGCTTCTTAGTAAACTCAATAAAGGATTCAGCCATGCTGCGTACTTTTACACTCACAAATAAATCAAACCCTATAAGATACTTCCCTTTGACCTAGAATTATGAAATTTTGCAAGGATCAAAATCTTACAGCAAAAGTAAAGAAAATAATCCAAAAATGGTTAACCTGTGGTTATATCAGGTAAACAAATATATTTTTAAATATGCGTCTGTGAAAGATATAATATGCCATTTATTTTATTTCTTAAAAATTAAAATTTTGTGAATAGTTTAATAAAGATATTATGTACCTTTAAATCTTCATAAATACCTAATAATAAATAATAACCCTCGTAGTAAAGTTCCACTCATGCTTGACATTATTTCTTAAAGAAACAAATTTCAAACACTCGTATGATTGGTTTGATGCAGGGAATCACTTATATAAATAACAGACACATTCTTTGTTAGAATTTTAAAAATAAAATTGCCATTTTTATATTTCAGTAATAACACAAGAATTGTTTATAAGTTAATTTTTTTCTGTCTGTTCGTCCGTATATTACAGTCCACAGATTCTTAAATTTAACACAATAAATGTGTATAAATAACTGTACATATAATTTTGCTAGTTGATACTGCATATGCGTATCCAAATCAATATATAGGAATACAATATAATATTTTTAGGGCTCGTCCTCGTGCTTGTAATGTGAGCGTGAATTTTTTTGAGCATCAATATATTAGAATCTCATTAAATAGGTTTAAACAAGATTAAAGTTTTTCACCTAAAAAGATAACCCATTCCAAACTAATAACTTAGAAGCAAACACATACTTTCCGTCGATCATTCGAAATTTCAAATTTTTCCTATATTTCCTTTCATTTCTTTTTTCTATTTACATGCACAGTAATTTTTCGTCAACAATTAAATTGAATAACTGTTTAAACATAATAGTTTTCCAATAAACGACTATGTTTTCTTAAATATAAAAATTTAAGAACTGAAAATAAACCAATAAGAACCCCTCATGGAATATTAAATAATTTAGGTACCAAAACGTAAGAAACTTTCATTACATTTCTCTTCGTAAATACATTTCACGTAATTATCGTAACTTTTCTTAACTGAAGATATCACAATAAACTCTACAAGCGTTAATATAACAAGATGATTCCATCACATTCATTTTCATTATTAGATACGTGACAACGTTAACGTTTTCTGTAATCATTAACATCATATTAAAGCGCTAAAATCATTAACTACACGGTCATTAACGTATTTAATTATTATACTTTAAAAGAGCCTTCATTGGCAGTTTATGTTGCGGTTTTTACGAGTTAATTATTATGAATACTTTACGAGCGGCGAAGACGAGGAGCCTGAAGTGCAAAATAGGTTTGAATTCTATTTTGTAAAGTTATGTTAAAAGTTACGATGATGATAAAATAAAAGGAAAATGAAATGGTTAGAGTAATAAAAAGAGTTTTAAAAATGTCTTCCGTGTGTAACAACCACCAAATGATAAATATATTGAATTCCAAATGTACAAAAAAAAATATTTCACTACTTCGCTTTCGTGTTTATACATATGGGAAGATAAGCTTTAAATTAAGTTTATAGCAAAATAGCCATGGAATAAAGAAGTGAATAAGATGAAAATAATTACAACACCTATTATTTCGTAAAAATGATAATTAATTCGTTAGCATCTAGGAATGGATCATAGAAGGAGAGAAGAAGATTTCGAAATAAAATATCAGTAGAAAAGCACAAATCACCAAAGAGTCTGCGTATATATGCGTACGTACGTACGTAATTACAAATATTCTTTTCAAAGGTTTATGAAATTTGACTGACTACAGCTTATCAAATTTGACTGACTATAGCTTATCAAATTTAACTGACTCAGAGGAAAAACAAAACGAAGAGTTTCTGAGCAGAAGTTTGCCGACTTAATGGTTACGTTGTTTGACGTTCGCATCCAAGAGGTTATTTTCTTTTATATTTCAGATAACCCCTTTTAAGGCAATCTCATCCAGTCACATTCGTGACAAAATGTGAGGTTTGTTGATTTAGTATTAAATTATGACTCGGTTACACATTTTTATTAGTGTGACATAATGCGAGATTGTTTAATTTAGTATTAAATTGTGGCTTTGTAACATATTTTTATTAGTGTGTCAAACGGGTTGCTTAATTTTTATAAAAAAATTTTGGCGGAATTTTCATCAGTCCTTTAGCTTTTTTTTATTATTTTGATTAAACCTTTAAAGATATTTCCGTATTTAAAGATTTGAAATAAGCTGGTATCCAACATTATTTAAAATTTTAAATCAAGTTAAAAGAAAAAAAATAGATGCAGGGAGAGAGAGAGAGAGATATGTTTATTTTCCCCGAATAATAAAACAAAATATAATACATCTTTTTATTCAGTTCTAATATAACTATGGATCCAATATTGACTATAGAAAATATTTCGTTCTTAAGCTCATACTGATTATGAGGACATTAAATGAAGAGCAACCATTCTCTGTGGAAACAGAAATTTCTGATATGACGAGAGAATTTACCTGTGTACACTTCCATTAAACCGCAAATTAGTTACTACAAACCACAAAAGAAACTGCAATGAGGATTTGATACAATTCAGCCTCCATGGAAGAAAAATGGATGATAAATATATTTTAATTAAACAATTTATTCCTATTTGTTTTCTAATATTCATCCTTTTTGTTCGCAACTACCTTGCAGTGTATATTCCATTCATCAATTGTAACTTGGGAAACAGTCAATAATGTACTTTTTTCTCTAATTTTCTAATTTTACAACAATGCATTTTCAGAAAAGTTGAGCTCTCACACAATCCTTTTAATGTTGCCCCATGCCAGTTCTGTTAGATTAAATTCGTACCTATACTTCGGCAAGCATATATTATAGTCCACTCTCTTCTTACTATGCTAATTTTTAATATTTTTCTGTTAAATTTGCTACCAAATTTATTTCGGAGTTAACACGTATTTTCATCAAACAGTTCGATAAACGTTAATATTTCCACTGGAAATTAACAACAATTGAGGAAAGTGAATTTATTGTCTACCAATGTTCAACCATGTTACAAATAGTTCTACTTTCTTGTCGAAATTATATATATATATATATATATATATATATATATATATATATATGTATTTTATTTCATATTTATTTGATATTTTCATCACATCTTAAGCAGCAAACTTCGCATAGTGCGAAAGCTCTGCGGAAATATTTTTCTTCTGACTAAACTTATTACTTTTAAATGAGTAGTAATAATTTTTTTTGTGAAATTAAAATCCTCATTATAGTCACTTACTAATTTTTCTTTTAAATCGTCATAAACGGTTTTTCCATTTTCGGATTTTGGTCCCTATTTTCGGAGCGATAACAGTCCTTATTAGCTTAATAATTTTTATGTGATCTAAGGAAAGTGAAAAATAAAGAAAGTACGGATATTTCGTATTAAGTAGCCCATTTTTCAGAACAATTGAATGACGTATTCAAATATTTTATTGTTTACTTTCCGTAGCTACATCATGCATAGAATTACTTGTTGATTTACTTTTGTTCTTACTCCTCTGCCTAGAAACCTATTTTTAATTTTAAACTTGAGCAGTACATTCTACTGACTGTTATTACAAGAGATAAGAATCCATGAATGAACTTACACCCATATTTTACTTGTAGAAAGTTTGTCAATTTTTATGTAACTTTTGTTAGCGAACATATGTCAATATCGAACATATGTACATATGTCAATATGTATATCGAGTTATATTTTAGCAACAAAATGCTTTGTGCTGTAATATTTTTTTTGAAAATGGTTCCATCTGCCATCAAACATTTCAAAACCTGTAGTGGAAAGGCACATGAAATTAAAAAAATACCCCTTGTCCTAAGTAAGACCACTCTTATTTAATTTTTGTAATATATAGCACACGCGTATAATTCACTGCCTTTTTAAATTAATGAAATATTAAGTGACATACGCTACCTCGATAATTTTAACCTAAAGAATATGTTGTAGTTTTATATTCTCTATTAAATATTTAGAAAATAAAAATCGTTTATTAAATTAATTTCCTTTTGATATTTTAATTGGTATATGTATATATCTACAAAATCGAACCGTATAATTAAACATTAATATTGTAGTTTACTCAAAGTAGTGAACATTTTTTTGTTAATGGTAATAATTTGATTGCTACAAACTATTCATACCAATAACGATAAAATTTTTTGGCTAGAATTTTATTTATTATATAAGAGTGAATTAAATTTTTAATGGAAATATATCGCAAAAAATATTTTAGTATTTAATGGCTTAACTTATTGAATGTAGTTGGCGTTTATTTTGTAGAAATTTATTATTCACAGTTGAATAATTTATGATAACCAAAATTACAGACATTTAATGCTTTTATTTTGTACTAATAGCAAACTGTAATAGCGTTTATTTTGTAGAAATTTATTATTCATGGTTGAATAAGTTATGATAACAAAAATTACAAACATTTAATGCTTTTATTTTGTACTAATAGCAAACTGTTGACTGTTCTTTTTACAATACATTGGCATTAAATTATTTTTATATTTTCTTTTAATATATAATAAAAATCATCACTGCTGTGATGTGCTGAGTTGATCATAAGGCATACAGCCTTTGGCGGCACGGTGTACCGCAGAGACCCAGGTTCGATCCCGGACGCTAATTGAGTGGGGTTAGGCTGATGTTCTACTTGGCTGTAAGAAATCAATTTCGTAGCAATAAGTTCGTCACATATATCAATGAGATACAGTATATATAGTACATAAATAAACAAAAATATTGACGTCGTCATTTTCTGAGTTAATTTCCAGCCATGACATTTCTTTACCCGTTTTATTTATGTGATTATATTCATACAAATGCTAATAATATTAAGGATTATATCCTTACATTTATTATCGTCTGTATAATTTATTAAGCGCTATTTAAAATTCCCAAAAGATAAGGTTATTAAAAAAATGTGATAAATATTTTGAGACTTAATACTAGTAACTGGTTATCAACAAGAAACCGCACAGTCTGCTCGTAATATTTTGCAACTGGTTGCTTCGTGGTGAGTGAAAAAAAATTCTGAAAAATTGTAAGATCTACTGTATTTTCCTTCATTAAATTTATACTAAGAGATACGTACAAGGGAGATAACACACTAAAATTCATACATTAAATTTTTTAAGCCTTCAGCATACTAACTTTTGCCATTGGTTTTCAAATGGGTATCTAGAAAAATTGTATTTATTTCAAAAAAATTTGTTCAGAAAATTCAGTAGCATAAAAGAAAATCTTCAATTAAAATTATTAAGTGTCTTGACTGTAAAAAATGGCGCAATTAAATGGTTTTAAAAATTGACCTTCTTCATATTACCATTTCGTTCACTTTTCACAAATGGCCAAGTTTAACAGACAAATAGATGGATGGGATATGTCTACATAATTTACATTAATAAAAAATATCGTCATATTTATATTTATAGAAATTAATTTTTTTATCGCAATATATAAACTCACTCTGTCTGATATTAAGATATTTTTGAATCTTTTTATTAAAGCTCTAATGAAATATTCCTTTCCAAAAAGGCTGTTGAAATAAACTTTTGTCTCTTTTTAAGATATTTAAATTGTCAAAAATTGCAGAAAACGCACAACTTTCTTTTGAGATATTTAAACCTATTAATTACAATAATTAAATCAGTTTCAACAATTAGAATAGATTAATAAATATTTTCTAGATGAGATTATATGCATAGACGTCTACTACTCATATTTTTGCATGATTATTATATTCCGATAGTCGATAAAATATTCCGCTAGCGAGTTATATCGCTAAATGAAATGGAAAGAATTAACTTTTATGTTAAGTTTTTTACATGTTGTCGACGGAATCAAACATAATTTATTAAAAATTGTAATAATTATAGCAAATTGCACGTAGACTGACTTCGTATTTCACTTCTACGTAAGCATTTCGAATTCGGAAAGGGTGCTATCACTTTTGTTCACAGATGCTGTGGATAAAGAATATTTATATTATTATAGCATTCGATTTATTTTCACGATTTTCCTCGATAAATTAATCAAAAGAAAATGGCGCCATCATAGAACGCCTGAAGAATGTGGATCATTTAAATTTTATGAATATTCACCAGACCCAGTCCCAGAGAATAAACAAAAAAGCTGGCGTTGGAACCATAGGTCATAAAATAAAAATATTATAGGTTTGAACCATGCACTCTGTGTAGCGCCATCAATTGGAAAATATTGCCAAATAATTTGTATTTGGAAATAATTTCATTCATAAAGAAATAAGCCTTCAACAACCACAACAATGGCTCATTGGTCTAGGGTCTTGGTCTATTTTCGTTTAGGATGCGAAAGGTCCCAGGTTCAAATCCGTTCTATCTCAGCTGTATGTATGTAACACGTTAAAAACGTTTAAAATAATAAATTATATAATATATATATATATATATATATATATATATATATATATATATATAAATTATAAAAATAATATACATAATTGAGCTTGGCGAATTAAGTCAGAAAGAGCCGACAAGACGCGAAGCTAGCTACATAACAGATAAGACGCAAAACGGACCGATTTAAGTCGGAAAGAGTCGACAATGTAGGAATCGCAAGGCATGTCTTCGATTCAACATTTTAACTCCCATCTTAATGCACCATTAGATGTTTTATATCAATATGGAATTTATACAAACAACCGAGGATAGTTCAAGTATAACAAATAATTGAAGTCTGAATATTGTTTGAATGCTGATCTTATAAATTTCTTTATACAACTTTGTATTTTCCTTCCCACCTTCGTACTTTTTAGCGACGAGTTAGGTTTATATAATAATCGTGTTTGATACCCTCTCCATAGGTTCCTACCTCCTTGGTTATTACATATTTTAAATTAAATTATATAGATTCATTGCTTTAACTCTGAAACTCTTGGAAGAAAAAAGTTCTCATAACATGTGGACTCAGAGTTTCAGAACAAGAAACATTTTTCGAACGTCTTAAATTTTTTGACTATTTTTCAAAGTTTCCTTTTATTAATATTATAATATGACTTTTTAAATCACAAAATTAAAAAAAAATTCCCGTACTTTGAAGCTCATCATAGAACTAAAGTTTTGTTTCAAAGTCACCTCACTCGGTCCACTAACTCACGGCTCACCTAGTTTAAATACTACAGAATAGAAAAAAGAAATGAAGTAAGATATACATCTAGTTATATCGCCAAAAAACTTAATGAAGTAAATATTGGGCCACGAATCTGAATCAGTTATTTTCAAATAAAAATCTATAAAACGATATTCTGTTTTAGAACAAGTTAACATTATCATTAGCCAGCGAAGGTTAAAAAGTTTATGTATTTATGCATCTTAATTCATGAAATAATATAAAGAATAGTTTCCCACTTTTTCATTTTTCTGTTGTGTTGGAAGATATTTTATTGTCATACTGAAAACAATGTCAATTTTAATAAATTCTTTGATGTTAATATTGTAGATAAACTAAAATAAAAGCCACATTTTTATTGCAGTGCAAGTATCTTATACACTGATTTCATCAGGGAGCCCCAATGAAATAAACATAAAGAGTAGATAAAGAGTATGAAATAGATCATGATTTTCTTACGTTTACCTACAGCAGAGTAAACCACAGTAAATATGTCTATATAATTATAAGAGAAACGAGTAGTTGCGTTGGGATTAATAAGTTACAGAAAACATTATAGAATACAAAATTGCATGTGTCAGGAGACTGCAAAATACAAGCGAAAAGTTAACGGACAAATATTATATATATATTTTTCGCAAATATGAAATTACAAAAAATGTACGAAACATTTTTTTTTACCTCACATATTACGCAAGCACTGCATCGAACGCGAATAAAAGTATCGTGAAAAGTTAAACACTTATTGCAAATAACAAAACATAAATAAATTTAAATTGTCTCATAAATTCAGCTTACGGATATGATGTCTTTAACTGTATATTTGATTATACTAAATATATAATTAATTAAATAATGTAATATTTCACAAAATTATTATTAAATATATTCCAAAGTTTTAGACTTTCCATTCAAATAGAAAATGAAGTCAATTATACTAGAAATATAAAACTAGTACTGAAAAATGTTTAATATACACATAATCATTTTTTAATAAAGCGCTTTAAAAATAAACGAGTTTTGTAGGTGTGGAATCGGCAGTTGGCTTCTGCCAATATTAAACTGTTCAATTAAAACTACATTAAAATGTTATAGATGATCTGTCATTACAAAATAAAATATTCCGTTAGAGGTCAGTTCGATAACTTGAATGAAATTTTAAAATTTTTCCTACTCTTATGAAGCAAGATCGACGGCTGACTTTGTGCTGACTTTCCACTGGCTTACCGCATAATATCAGATATACGCCCGACCGACTAATTCCTTACAAACTGCTTTATCTACTAAAATCACCTTCCAGGCATCACTTAATTTCTTCATCTTCAATTTCATGGAATATACGAGTATGGTCCCGTTACTGCTACACAGTAAATTCATTTTAAGCTATCATTTAAAAGTGAAATCAGATTTAATATCAAAATTAGTCAGTTTTTGTTTATCGTTTATACTTACAATTAATAACACGTAAAATAAAAGCAAATTACGAATTTATTCCTAAATTAAAAGTCTATGTATTCTATATTTACGAATCGAATTTAAGTACAAAATAACCTTATATTTAAAATAAATAAAATCAAATATTCTGGCATCGCTATTCATAACAATAAATGATATATTGTTTCTTTAATTTGATCTAAAAAAATCTTCACATTATTTGAAGTCATGCCAACTCCTTTTAAGTCAAACATTTACAAATATTGAGATAAGGTATTTAATGGCTTTAAAATTAAATAGTCTGGAGATGATGTCCAATCAATTTTCTGTCACAAAAACTTATTTTTCAGCGACTATTAGTGAAATAAATTATATGTTGATAAAGTAAAGGTATTTTTTAAATTTTATTCTTATTCGCTTTATTGTGTTTGAAATGTAAAAATTAATTTCATATCACCAATTGAAATGATAAATTTCGTCAATAGTAAACGATATATTTCTATGAAGTAAAATAAATACATAGTACTAACTAATAAATACTATATTATGTTCTCTAAAACTATTTTAGTTAAAAAGTCATCTTTCCATTCATCTTGTGTTTATCGTTTTGTATTTTCATGTATCTTGTGAACACGACCAAAAGCAAAGCATCAAATCATTTTATTTATACAGCCAAATAAACAAAATGTTTTGATGCTTTTCTTTTGGTCGTGATCTTCTTTAAATATTTAAGTATCGGTTTTCTTATTATACATGAGTAACTCTAAACCATAAAGAAAAATAACTATATCTGATCATAATTTTAATCCGTTTTTTTTGGGTAAAGTTTATTGGTTTTTTAGTCTATGTTAGTCACGTAGGTGTAGATTATGAAATTCTACTGAAACATTCGAAAAAACTTTAAAACAATTTTCGTTACAACATAATAATTGAGACATTATAAATATTTTCTGAAAGTTTTCTTAGTTAATGTTAAATTGTGCATAGTATATACAAATATATTAATTTATATGTAACTATTCTATATCTTGAAAATTTAGGCAAGCAAATGCAAACGTGTGAATAAAGAAATTGGCAGCTACTTACCACGCCAATTTATTCAGTACATCATTTCTTCCAGAAATCAATCAATTTGTATTCTGCTTTGAGCACCAAGAGCATGTTATAGAACAAATAGAATGTTAAATATTAGCACTCACTAATACTTGTCTTTATCGTTAGCTATACTAAATGTTGACATTATAATACCCATAAATTCAGCTATTAAATACGAATTCAACTCGAAACGAGAGAGTGCTGTGCATACCAATAGTATTTCTGTTAAACCATCTTCAAATAAAAATATTACTTTTGAATATTTAAATATATTCCCTAGAATAACTTTGACAAGTGAAAAAATATCATAAATTTCTGAGAAACTATCAGATTAGAAATATTTGCTATAGTTTACCGTAAATTTTAGGAAAATTTCTAGTTAAGTAATTTTATCTCATACATTTGACTTTATATATGGAGATGAGTGGATATTGCACATGCCTTTTTATATATTCTCAACCATGTCTTTGCAGCCGTCCGTTGGTGATAATTTTAAAATTCTCATGAATTACAAAAATTAAACCTAATATCGATCACTCCATCTCTTTTCTCTAGAATGGTTATATTCTTTATTCTTTAATTGCGTTTTAATATGGTTTATCATTTTTCCAAATTTCCTATTTCCATTTCAGACGATTTCTGAGAAAAACGTCCCTAATCGACAATAGGACCGATGAACATACGAGCGATATGGGTCCCTTTTTCTCTATTTAAAAAAGAAAGCCTCAAAAAACGTTTCTTACGCTATTTAGAGTTTATTTTTTCCAGATTGAGAAATGTATTTCAAATAGTTTCTCAAACTCAAGAAGAATTTAACAGCCATACATACATTCAAATATTAAATATGCTCTTCGTTCCTTAATTCAAAGATTGAAAAAAAATCTCGTGATTGCCTCATCCAGTCGTGACTATTCTCATAAAAATTGAATTATTGTCAAATTGGAACTCACCACTGCATCTAAAATCTTTTGAAATATTTTCTCTGAGTATGTACAGGAGAGACATAGTCCCAGCGTTAAAATGTATTTATATGTCAGAACAATTAAAAATAAATATAGAAATTAAATACATATTTTAGTGTCAACACCACTCATAGTTTAAACACTATATAAACGTTACTCAATAACATAAGCAAGGTTTTTCTCCACTCAAACATCCTCAATTGTATGGCAAATATAAATCTACTCCGTAACGTTGACAGCATAGAGATAAACAAAACTTGTAAATTTATCCAAAAAAAACAAAATATAATACATATAACGTACGTATAGCCACCTAGCTTAAAACTCATATAGCATGGGTATAGGAACTTGGAGCCATTTTATAATCACAGCGTTTGTTTTTCTAACTTTTTCTCTTTTATTTGCTACCTTTGCTTTTTTTTTTTTTTTTTTTTTTTTTCCTTTTAACCGACTTTAATATCATCCATTAAAGTCGGTTAATAGGAAAAAAGTAGTAGATGCCACATAATAATTTTTTTTCCAATATGACGTCTTCCCTAAAGAAATTAAAAAACACAGTAAAGTTTCTTGTTAGTAAATTTTTAATTGCAATATTATTATATTTAATTAGTTATCAACGTATTACTATTCCAACAATTTAGTAACGTGATAATAAGGAAAAAAAACATTTCGTGGAAAAAAATTAAGAAATCTTAATTTTAAATGAAAATAATTAAGAAATCCTTTAAATTTATTTCAGAATTCAGATGTCTATATTTTAGTTTAATTTTTCTTTAACGTAGCAAAATACTCCCGTTATGATAATTTTAAAAAGAGATAATTAAAAAAAAATTATTACGATCAAATAATAAATACAATTCGTCCTTCATATTATTATGGTCTTTTTATTTAAAAATGACGTTCACCACAAACAAAAATATAATGTGAACATAAGGAGAAAGGTTCACAAATAATTTTAAGGAGAATCTCAGGAATAAATATTTGTCTGAAATAAAATCTAGAAAATTTGACAAAATGGTACCTTTTACAATATCATAACATGTTTCAATGCATACACATTTACTACACAAGTAATCTACTTAGTTTTAGATAGTACAATAAACTTCTTTACAACAAACTACGGGATCATATAGTTACATTCACGAATATCACTCGCGTTTACGGTTAGAAATGTGATAACGTTAACGTTGAGTGTAATCCTTAACATCGTAATAAAACAGTTCGGTAGTAAACCGCGCGACCATTTCACATAACTATTCAAATACATAACTACGTAAACTTGCCACCCAGGGAACTCAATTAGCAGTTTATGTTATGCCTTACACGAGTTAATTATGGAGAAAGCGTTGCCTCGGTTCACCGCGGTGTACAGAAATGTAAAGGATGCTTGATTTCAAGAATGTTATTTAAAAAAGAACAGCCGAGTGCAAATCTGATTCATGCATCGATGGTTCTGTGACTCAGTAATTTTATTTACCGTTAATTATCGCTACCAAATATTTATAGTGAAATAAAAATTGTTATGTTAATATAATTAAGTAATAAATGTTTTCAGTTATTTTTCTTTACTTTATGCAATCAATTTAATCTATAGAAAACGAGGGCTGTGTTCCAAGGTTTGAATATAAATATAAATTTTAAAATACAAATTTCGTTTTAAATTTATTTGAGCCATTTGTAAAGAGTTTTATGAACTTTTATTGATGAAAAATACTATAACTTAGTTTTTGGAGGGGTATTATTCCTTACAATCTTTGTTTCCCTTTCTTTTAATTCCACTTTTATTCGGGTCAAACTATGTTGAACTCATTTTAACCGCGAAATAATTTTTCCAAAAAATGTCATTTAATAGGAACAAATTACGTATCATATTGTGTACCTGCAATTTTCACAAAGATATGAATAATATGAACATTACACGATCAGTCATTTATTCATGAATTTACTTAAATACCAAAACAACACAGTTTCACAACAGATTACACCCTGAATTATTTTTACCTCTTTTATTTTACCTTGACGTAATAATTAAAAGTAATTTAATTCTAAATATTCAGATAATAAAGAAAATATTTATTTTTTTTTAAATCGAAATATTTTCGTAAACTTAAAGTCCAAATGATTATACTGTTTTCAAAAATATCTCAAAAATACCTCATTTATTCTTCTTTTCATACTCGTTCTATAGTTTGAATTAAGATAGAAACGTTGACAGTCAAAAATCAAAAATATTATATTTAATTTAAAGTTGCATTCACCAGCTAAGAAGACTATAACACACTTAACCGCTTACGCAGAACTGGACGAGCAGCACACGGAAAATAAAAAAGAATTTCAAAAATAAGGGGCCAAACATAGGAATATTGACCGATATATAAAGGAAACCAATGAGCTAACGTCAGGCTGAAATACATCAGTCCTGTGTCAGCCACTATATAAGTGATGACGGATTGACTTTCCTCAGCATACACGTTTTTAGTAGCAGCGTACATAGTCATGGTTAATATATTTTAACTCAAATTTGTGAGAATTGTACTCGTAATTCGTTTTTGTAATAAATAAATAAATGTTTGGGTATTGATAGCGTATGCCACATAAGCATATATTTAGGTCTAGTTTAATTATTCAATATTTTTTAAATATTCTGCCAAATACCGAAACGATATAAATAATCTTAAATTCCATCAAAATTATTGGACCGTGGTAGTTTATCAATATTTATCGTGAAAACAAATAATACAGTGATGAAATTTTCTTATTATACTTCATGTTGCCTGGTCGGAAAATACCGAATTTATTAAATGATTTGAACACAACCTAGAAACAAGAAAAGGTGCGAAAAACGCGTGAGATAAGTACATATACGCAAGTATACCATATTCTGTCAATATACTCATGTTCTAACATGTAATACACAATACTAAGACAGTCGCACAATTTGGCTTTGCAGAAAAAAATTGATACACGTGAGTACTTTGAACGAGTACAGAACAATTGTTTCCAACACTTTTATTACATCAAATTACTTTTTCAAGGAACTCGTCTCGTTCCACTTCAATTCGTTTTGAGTGGAGAACATAAAGTGAAAATAATAACCGGAGCGTATTTTCTTTATTCGTTTACTTAATGACCAGATAAATGTTTTAGACTATATATCAACTTTCATCGTGTATTAAATATTTCTACAATTAATGATCAACATTTTACTGTACAGCAAAGTAGAAAATATTACAGAATGAAATGAAAATTATTAACCATATTAAAAAAAAATTAGTGCAAAAATTGAAATACCAGTAAAAAAATATATTTTATGGTTCCACTCCTCAAACGCAAAAAGGAGCCCTTATAGTAACATTTCGTTATCCGCCTGTCGGTCTGCTAAAGCCCTATTTCTTAGGATAAATTTAAAATTAATATCAAATACTTAGGTCTACGGTTCCTTGGAGTTTTAAAATAGGTAAACTCCTTAGCAAACGCAATGAAAAAATTCAGCAATTCATACCCCAAACTTTGAAGCTCGTAAATAAATAATAATCTATATTGTACTTCCCGTTGACTTAGAATCATGAAATTTGTCAAGAATCAAGGTTTTATAGCGGAATTAAAGGAAAAAATCCGAAAATGGTTAACCTGTGGATACGTAAAAAATTATTTTTATTTTTAATATATCACATAAAAAAAATATGTTTAATATGCGTCTATGAAAGATATAATGAACCATATATTTTCGTTTTAAAAAATTAAAAATTTTGTGAATATTTTAATAAAAATATTATGTGCCTTTAAATCTTCATAAATACCTAATTATAAATATTAACCCTCGTAGTAAAGTTCCAATCGTGCTTGACAGTATTTTTTAAAGAAGTATACTTCAAACATTCGTATGATTGATTTGATGCAGGGAATCACCTATATAAATAACAGACGCATTCTTTGTTAGAATATTAAAAATAAAATTTTCATTGTTATAGTTTCGTAATGAAAGATGAATTGCTTATGAGCTCATCTTATGTCTGTTCGTCCCTATATTACAGTTCACACATTCTTAAGTTTAATATTCAAAAAATGTGCATAAATAATCGTACATATCATTTTGTTAGTTGATACTGTATATGCCTATCCAAATCAATATATAGGAATACGTTGAAATTTTTAGGGCTCTTCCACGTGTATCTAATATGGGCTTGAATTTTTTTGCGCTTTAATTTAATAGAATATCATTAAATAGGTTTAAACAAGATTAAAGTTCTTATACCATTTCATGAAAACAAGATAATCGATTCCGAACTAATGATCTAAAAGCAAACATATATTTTCCGTCAACTTTCCAAATTTCAACATTTTTCTACATTTGCTTCCATTTCTTCTTTCTATTAAACAAGCACAATAATTTTTCAGCAACAAGTAAATTTTGTAACTGTTTAAACATAAAACTTTTCCAATAAACCATTATGTTTTTTGAACATAACGATTTAAGAACTGAAAATAAACCAATAAAAACCTCTCATGACATATTAAATAATTTAGGTACCAAAGCGTAAGGAACTTTCGTTATGATTCTCTTCGTAAATACATTTCACGCAATTATGATAACTTTTCTTAACTGAAGATATCACAATAAACTCTACAAGCATTAATGTAACAAAATGATTCTATAACGTTCATATATACGTGACAACGTTAACGTTCGCTGTAATCATTAACATCATATTAAAGCGCTAAAATCATTAACTACACTATCGTTAATGTATTTAATTATTATATCTTAAAAGAGCCTTCATTGGTAGTTTATGTTGCGGTTTTTACGAGTTAATTATTATGAATACTTTACGGGCGGCGAAAATGAGGAGCCTGAAGTGCAGAATAGGTTTGAATTAAATTTGTAAAGTTATGTTAAAAGTTACGATGACGATAAAATAAAAAGGAAATGAAATGGTTAGAGTAACAAAAAGAGTTGAAAAAGTGTCTTCTGTATTTAACAGCTACGAAACGATTAATATATTAAATTAAAATGTACAAAAAAAATTCAATTTTTATTTTGTTATAATTCCCAATTAATCTGTGTTATAAGTGATCATAAACGGTTTATCTACTGTTTGGTATTGATCCCTATTTTCGTGGTGATACCACCCCTTTTAGTTTCATTTAATATTTATGTAATTTAATATAAAAAAAATACAAAAAAAAAATTCCGTAATAAGTAGCCCGTTTTTTAGAACAATTGGTAACGTATTAGAATATTTGATTGTTTGCTTTTACTTTCCGTAGCTACATCATGTGTAGGATTACTTGTCGATTTACTTTTATCCTTGTTCCTGTGGTTATAAAACTTAATTTAAATTTAAACTTGCGCAATTATTATATATAAAGTTATTATATATGGTAATTTATATATAAGGTTATTATATATAAGGTTATTTCATAAGGTAATAATCTACGAGTTGATTTCGCTTGTAGAAAATTTGTAAATTTTTATGTAATTTTTGTTAGCGAACATACGTCGCAACTAGTTATATTTTAACGTCAGTTGAACTGATACGAAATATTTGATTATAATTTTTTTTTTGAAAATGAACAATTTATTAAAATTATTTTTCTTATATTATATTAAAAAATTATCATTGCCGTGGTGTGTTGAGTTGATCACAAGGCATACAGCCTTTGACGATGGGGTGTACCGCGGAGACACGGATTCGATCACCGCCGCTCATCGAACGGGGCTCGACTGGTGTTCTGGTTGGCTGTAACAGATCGATTTCATAGCAAATTTGCCATATGTATGAATGAGATACAATAAATTAATGATACAATAAAATAAAAATATAAAATTCCAGCCATGACGTTTCCTTAACTCGTTTTACTTGTGTGATTGTATTCATACAAATGCTAATAATACAAGGATATACCTGTATGATTTATTAAGTGCTATTCAAAGTTCCCAAAAGACAAGGTAATGAGAAAATATGTCACAAATATTTTGAGGCTTAATACTAATAACTGGTTACCAACAGGAAACAGTACAGTCTGCTCATGATATTTCACAAATATCTGCTTCGTGTAAGGTGAAAAAAAAACCGAAAAAATTGTTAGACACACTGTATTTTCCTTCGCTAAATTTATACTAAGGGATACGTGCAAGAGAGCTTATATACTACAATTCATACATTAAATTGTTTAGGCCTTCAGCAGTTTAACTTTTACCATTGGTCTTCAAGTTGGTATATGTATCTATTTTATTTCTTTTAGAAAAATTGTATTTATTTCAGAAAACGTGTTAAGAGAATTCAGTAGCAAAAAGAAAATGTTCAATTATAATTATTAAGTGTTTGGACTGTAAGTAATAAGGCAATTAAAAGATTTTAAAAATTGTTTTCTTCTTCTTCTATTGACATTTGCTTAATTTTTTTGCAAATGGTAAAGTTTAACAGTCAAATAGGTGGATGGGATATAATTATTTATATAATTTATTTTTTTTATTGCAGCGAAATTTATTTTTTTTAAGTATTTTTTGAATCCTTTTAATTAAGTTCTTGTGAAATGTCCCTTTTTTAAAAATATCGTTCAAATAAACTATACTCTCTTTTTAAGACATTTAAACTGTCAAAAATTGGAAAAGTCGCACAACTTTTCTTTTGAGATATTTAAACCTGTTAATTATAATATTTAAATCTATTCTTCATTTCAACAATTAGAATGGATGAATACATATTTTCCAGATGAAATCATATGTTTACGCGTCTACTTTTTATATTTTTGCTTAAATATAATATTCCGATAGTCGATAAAAAAATTCCGCTAGCAAGTCATAACACTAAATGAAATGGAAAGAATTAAATTTTATGTAAAATTGTTTATATGTTGTTAATGGAATGAGACATAATTATTTATTAAAAATTGTAATAATTATAGCAAATTTCATGTAAACTCCGTGTCTCGCTCCTACGTAAGCATTTTGAACTCGGAAAGGTGCGATCACTTTTGGTTACAGTTGCTGTGAAAAAAATATTTATATTAGGGAAGAATTCGATTTGTTTTGACGATTTTTCTTCATAAATTAATAAAAAAAAAACGGCGCCATCATGGATCAGCCAGTGTCTGGCGAATATTTGTATTCACCAGACACAGGCCCAGAGAATAAATATAAAAAAGCTGGCGTTTGAACCATAGGTCATAAAAAAAATATTGTGTGCAATATTACATTCCAATAAACCATAACGCCCACATAGGTTTGAACCTTTCAATCAGTGTAGCGCCATCTATTTAAATATATTTTGTATTTAGAAATAATTTCATTCATAAAGAAATAAGCTTTCAACAACCACAACAACGGCTCGTTGGTATAGGGATATGATTCGTGAAGGATGCGGAAGGTCCCAGGTTCAAATCCAGTCCATACCAGCTGTATATAGGTAACACGTTAAAAACGTTTAAACGTTAGCGTTAAAAATGTTTTAGAACCGTTTAATATAGCATACCGACATAAATGAGATTGGCGAATTAAGTCAGAAAGAACCAATAAGACGCGAAGCTAGCTGCATAACAGATAAAACGCAAAACTGACCGATTTAAGTCGGAAAGAGTCGACAATATAGGAATCGCAAGACGTGTCTTCGAGTCAACATTTTAACTCCCATCTTAATACACCATTACATGTTTTATATAAATATGAAATTTATACAAACAACCGAGGATAGTGCAAGTATAACAAATAATTGAAGTCTGTCTTACTCAACTGGGTAATATATTGTTTGAATGCTGATCTTATAAATTTCTTTACACAACTTTGTATTTTCCTTCCCTCTCCGTACTTTTTAGCGACGAGTTAGGTTTATATAGCAATCGTATTTGATTCCCTCTCCATAAGTCCTTATCTCCTTGGTTATTTTATATTAATTTATATAGATTCATTGCTTTAACTCTGAAACTCTTGGAAGAAAAAAGTTCTCGTGACATGTGGACTCAGAGTTCCAGAACAAAAACAATTTTTCGAACGTCTTAAATTTTTTGACTATTTTTCAAAGTTTCCTTTTATTAATATTATAATACGACTTTTTAAGTCACAAAATAAAAAAAAATCTCTTACTTTGAAGCTCATCATAGAATTAAAGTTTTATTTCAAAGTCAGCTCACTCGATACACTTACTCCCGGTTCACCTAGTTTAAATACTACAGAATAGAAAAAAGAAATGAAGTAAGATATACATCTAGTTATATCGCCAAAAAACTTAATGAAGTAAATATTGGGCCACGAATCTGAATCAGTTATTTTCAAATAAAAACCTATAAAAGAATATTCTGTTTTAGAACAAGTTAACATTGTCATTAGCCATCGAAGGTTACAAATTTTATGTGTTTGCGCACCTTTATCCATGAATTAATATAAAAAATAGTTTCCCACTTTTTCATTTTTCTGTTGTGTTGGAAGATATTTTATTGTCATACTGAAAACAAAGTTAATTTTAATAAATTCTTTGATATTAATATTGTAGATAAACTAAAATAAAAGCCACATTTTCATTGCAGTGCAAGTATCTTATACACTGGTTTCATCAGGGAGCCCCAATGAAATAAACATAGCTAGAGTATGCAATAGATCATGATTTTCTTACGTTTACCTACAGCAGAGTAAACCACAGTAAATATGTCTATATAGTTATAAGATAAACGAGTAGTTACGTTGGGATTAATAAGTTACAGAAAACATTATAGAATACAAAATTGCATGTGTCAGGAGACTGCAAAATACAAGCGAAAAGTTAACGGACAAATATTATATATATATTTTTCGCAAATATGAAATTACAAAAAATGTACGAAACATTTTTTTTTACCTCACATATTACGCAAGCACTGCATCGAACGCGAATAAAAGTATCGTGAAAAGTTAAACACTTATTGCAAATAACAAAACATAAATAAATTTAAATTGTCTCATAAATTCAGCTTACGGATATGATGTCTTTAACTGTATATTTGATTATACTAAATATATAATTAATTAAATAATGTAATATTTCACAAAATTATTATTAAATATATTCCAAAGTTTTAGACTTTCCATTCAAACAGAAAATGAAGTAAATTATACTAGAAATATAAAACTAGTACTGAAAAATGTTTAATATACACATAATCATTTTTTAATAAAGCGCTTTAAAAATAAACGAGTTTTGTAGGTGTGGAATCGGCAGCTGGATCTGCCAATATTAAACTGTTCAATTAAAACTACATTAAAATGTTACAGATGATCTGTCATTACAAAATAAAATATTCCGATAGAGGTCAGTTCGACAACTTGAATGAAATTTTTAAATTTTTCCTACTCTTATGAGGCAAGATCGACGGCTGACTTTATACTGACTTTCCACTGGCTTACCGCATAATATCAGATATACGCCCGACCGACTAATTTCTTACAAACTGCTTTATCTACTAAAATCACCTTCGATTGAGATAATGCATTTACCACGTATCACTTAATTTCTTCATCTTCAATTTCATGGAATATACGAGTCTGGTGCCGTTACTGCTACACAGTAAATTCATTTTAAGCTATCATTTAAAAGTGAAATCAGATTTAATATCAAAATTAGTCAGTTTTTGTTTATCGTTTATACTTACAATTAATAACACGTAAAATAAAAGCAAATTACGAATTTATTCCTAAATTAAAAGTCTATGTATTCTGTATTTACGAATCGAATTTAAGTACAAAATAACCTTATATTTAAAATAAATAAAATCAAATATTCTGGCGTCGCTATTCATAACAATAAATGATATATTGTTTCTTCAATTTGATCCAAAAAAATCTTCACCTTGTTTGAAGTAATGCCAACTCCTTTTAAGTCAAACATTTACAAATATTGAGATAAGGTAATTTAATGGATTTAAAATTAAATAGTCTGGAGATGATGTCCAATCAATTTTCTGTCACAAAAACTTATTTTTCAGCGACTGTTAGTGAAATAAATTATAAAAAAAGTAAACGTATTTTTTCAATTTTATTCTAATTTGCTTTATTGTGTTTGAAATGTAAAAATTAATTTCATATTACCAATTGAAATGATAAATTTCGTCAATGGTAAACGATATATTTTTATGAAGTAAAATAAATACCTAGTACTAACTAACAAATTCTATATTATGTTCTCTAAATGTATTTTAGTTAAAAAGTTACCTTTCCATTCATGTTGTGATTATCGTTTAGTATTTTCATTCATCTTGTGAACACGACATTTATACAGCCAAATAAACAAAATGATTTGATGCTTTGCTTTTGGTCGTGATCTTGTTTAAATATTTAAGTATCGGTTTTCTTGTTATACATGAGTAACACTAAACCATGAAGAAAAATAGCAATATCTGATTACAATTTTAATCCGCTTTTTTTGGGTAAAGTTAATTGGTTTTTTAGTCTATGTTAGTCACATAGGTGTATGAAATTCTACTAAAACTTTCAACAATTTTCGTTACAACATAATAATTGAAACATTATAAATATTTCCTGAAAGTTTTCTTAGTTAATGTTAAATTGTGCATAGTATATACAAATATATTAATTTATATGTAACTATTCTATATCTTGAAAATTCAGGCAAGCGAATGCAAACGTGTGAATAAAGAAATTGGCAGCTACTTACCACGCCAGTTTTCTCAGCACATCATTCCTTCCACAAATTAATCAATTTGTATTCTGCTTTGAGCACCAAGAGCATGTTATAGAACAAATAGAATGTTAAATATTAGCACTCACTAATACTTGTCTTTATCGTTAGCTATACTAAATGTTGACATTATAATACCCATAAATTCAGCTATTAAATACGAATTCAACTCGAAACGGGAGAGTGCTGTGCATACTAGTAGTATTTCTGTTAAACCATCTTCAAATAAAAATATTACTTTTGAATATTTAAATATATTCCCTAGAATAACTTTGACAAGTGAAAAAATATCATAAATTTCTGAGAAACTATCAGATTAGAAATATTTGCTATAGTTTACCGTAAATTTTAGGAAAATTTCTAGTTAAGTAATTTTATCTCATACATTTGACTTTATATATGGAGATGAGTGGATATTGCACATGCCTTTTTATATATTCTCAACCATGTCTTTGGAGCCGTCCGTTTGTGATAATTTTAAAATTCTCATGAATTACAAAAATTAAACCTAATATCGATCACTCCATCTCTTTTCTCTAGAATGGTTATATTCTTTATTCTTTAATTGCGTTTTAATATGGTTTATCATTTTTCCAAATTTCCTATTTCCATTTCAGACGATTTCTGAGAAAAACGTCCCTAATCGACAGTAGGACCGATGAACATACGAGCGATATGGGTCCCTTTTTCTCTATTTAAAAAAGAAAGCCTTAAAAAACGTTTCTTACGCTATTCAGAGTTTATTTTTTCCAGATTGAGAAATGTATTTCAAATAGTTTCTCAAACTCAAGAAGAATTTAACAGCCATACATACATTCAAATATTAAATATGCTCTTCGTTCCTTAATTCAAAGATTGAAAAAAAATCTCGTGATTGCCTCATCCAGTCGTGACCATTCTCATAAAAATTGAATTATTGTCAAATTGGCACTCACCACTGCACCTAAAATCTTTTGAAATATTTTCTCTGAGTATGTACAGGAGAGACATAGTCCCAGCGTTAAAATGTATTTATATGTCAGAACAATTAAAAATAAATATAGAAATTAAATACATATTTTAGTGTCAACATCACTCATAGTTTAAACACTATATAAACATTACTCAATAACATAGGCAAGGTTTTTCTCCACTCAAACATCCTCAATTGTATGGCAAATATAAATCTACTCCGTAACGTTGACAGCATAGAGATAAACAAAACTTGTAAATTTATCCAAAAAAAACAAAATATAATACATATAACGTACGTATAGCCACCTAGCTTAAAACTCATATAGCATGGGTATAGGAACTTGGAGCCATTTTATAATCACAGCGTTTGTTTTTCTAACTTTTTCTCTTTTATTTGCTACCGGATGATATTAAAGTCGGTTAATAGGAAAAAAGTAGTAGATGCCACATAATAATTTTTTTTCCAATATGACGTCTTCCCTAAAGAAATTAAAAAACACAGTAAAGTTTCTTGTTAGTAAATTTTTAATTGCAATATTATTATATTTAATTAGTTATCAACGTATTACTATTCCAACAATTTAGTAACGTGATAATAAGGAAAAAAAACATTTCGTGGAAAAAAATTAAGAAATCTTAATTTTAAATGAAAATAATTAAGAAATCCTTTAAATTTATTTCAGAATTCAG
The DNA here is from genome assembly GCA_039881145.1 of Druceiella hillmani. Classification (NCBI taxonomy): domain Eukaryota; kingdom Metazoa; phylum Arthropoda; class Insecta; order Lepidoptera; family Hepialidae; genus Druceiella; species Druceiella hillmani. The sequence continues at coordinate 7,844,090 of JAYKKI010000102.1, forward strand.
ATGTCTATATTTTAGTTTAATTTTTCTTTAACGTAGCAAAATACTCCCGTTATGATAATTTTAAAAACAGATAATTAAAAAAAATTATTACGATCTAATAATAAATACAATTCGTCCTTCATATTATTATGGTCTCTTTATTTAAAAATGACGTTCACCACAAACAAAAATATAATGTGAACATAAGGAGAAAGGTTCACAAATAATTTTAAGGAGAATCTCAGGAATAAATATTTGTCTGAAATAAAATCTAGAAAATTTTACAAAATGGTACCTTTTACAATATCATAACATGTTTCAATACATAAACATTTACTACACAAGTAATCTACTTAGTTTTAGATAGTACAATAAACTTCTTTGCAACAAACTACGGGATCATATAGTTACATTCACGAATATCACTCGCGTTTACGGTTAGAAATGTGATAACGTTAACGTTGAGTGTAATCCTTAACATCGTAATAAAACAGTTCGGTAGTAAACCGCGCGACCATTTCACATAACTATTCAAATACGTAACTACGTAAACTTGCCACCCAGGGAACTCAATTAGCAGTTTATGTTATGCCTTACACGAGTTAATTATGGAGAAAGCGTTGCCTCGGTTCACCGCGGTGTACAGAAATGTAAAGGATGCTTGATTTCAAGAATGTTATTTAAAAAAGAACAGCCGAGTGCAAATCTGATTCATGCATCGATGGTTCTGTGACTCAGTAATTTGATTTACCGTTAATTATCGCTACCAAATATTTATAGTGAAATAAAAATTGTTATGTTAATATAATTAAGTAATAAATGTTTTCAGTTATTTTTCTTTACTTTATGCAATCAATTTAATCTATGGAAAACGAGGGCTGTGTTCCAAGGTTTGAATATAAATATAATATTTAAAATACAAATTTCGTTTTAAATTTATTTGAGCCATTTGTAAAGAGTTTTATGAACTTTTATTGATGAAAAATACTATAACTTCGTTTTTGGAGGGGTATTATTCCTTACAATCTTTGTTTCCCTTTCTTTTAATTCCACTTTTATTCGGGTCAAACTATGTTGAACTCATTTTAACCGCGAAATAATTTTTCCAAAAAATGTCGTTTAATAGGAACAAATTACGTATCATATTGTGTACCTGCAATTTTCACAAAGATATGAATAATATGAACATTATTCGATCAGTCATTTATTCATGAATTTACTTAAATACCAAAACAACACAGTTTCACAACAAATTATACCCTGAATTATTTTTACCTCTTTTATTTTACCTTAACGTAATAATTAAAAGTAATTTAATTCTAAATATTCAGACAATAAAGAAAATATTATTTTTTTTCAAATCGAAATATTTTCGGAAACTTAAAGTCCCAATGATTATACTGTTTTCAAAAATATCTCAAAAATACCTCATTTATTCTTCTTTTCTTACTCGTTCCATAGTTTGAATTAAGATAGAAACGTTGACAGTCAAAAATCAAAATTATTATATTTAATTTAAAGTTGCATTCACCAGCTAAGAAGACTATAACACACTTAACCGCTTACGCAGAACTGGACGAGCAGCACACGGAAAATAAAAAAGAATTACAAAAATTAGGGGCCAAATATAGGAATATTGACCGATATATAAAGGAAACCAATGAGCTAACGTCATTCTGAAATACATCAGTCCTGTGTCAGCCACTATATAAGTGATGACGGATTGACTCTCCTCAGCATACACGTTTTCAGTAGCAACATACATAGTCATGGTTAATATATTTTAACTCAAATTTGTGAGAATTGTACTCGTAATTCGTTTTTGTAATAAAGAAATAAATGTTTGGGTGTTGATAGCGTATGCCACATAAGCATATATTTAGGTCTAGTTTAATTATTCAATATTTTTTAGATATTGTGCCAAATACCGAAACGATATAAATAATCTTAAATTCCATCAAAATTATTGGACCGTGGTAGTTTATCAATATTTATCGTAAAAATAGATCAGTTTAAGACAAATAATATAGTGATGAAATTTTCTTGTTATACTTCATGTTGCCTGGTCGGAAAATACCGAATTTATTAAATGATTTGAACACAACCCAGAAACAAGAAAAGGTGCGAAAAACGCGTGAGATAAGTACATATACGCAAGTATACCATATTCAGTCAATGTACTCATGTTCTGACATGTAACACACAATACTAAGACAGTCGCACAATTTGGCTTTGCAGAAAAAAAATTATATACGTGAGTACTTTGAACGAGTACAGAACAATTGTTTCCAACACTTTTATTACATCAAATTACTTTTTCAAGGAACTCGTCTCGTTCCACTTCAATTCGTTTTGAGTGGAGAACATAAAGTGAAAATAATAACCGGAGCGTATTTTCTTTATTCGTTTACTTAATGACCAGATAAATGTTTTAGACTATATATCGACTTTCATCGTGTATTAAATATTTCTACAATTAATGATCAACATTTTACTGTACGGCAAAGTAGAAAATATTACAGAATGAAATGAAAATTATTAACCATATTAAAAAAAAATTAGTGCGAAAATTGAAATACCAGTAAAGAAATATATTTTATGGTTCCACTCCTCAAACGCAAAAAGGAGCCCTTATAGTAACATTTCGTTATCCGTCTGTCGGTCTGCTAAAGCCCTATTTCTAAGGATCAATTTAAAATTAATATCAAATACTTAGGCCTACGGTCCCTTGGAGTTTTAAAATAGTTAAGCTCCTTAGCAAACGGAATCAAAAAATTCAGCAATTCATACCTCAAACTTTGACGCTCGTAAATAAATAATAATCTATATTGTACTTCCCGTTGACTTAGAATCATGAAATTTGTCAAGAATCAATGTCTTATAGCGAAATTAAAGGAAAAAATCCGAAAATGGTTAACCTGTGGATACGTAAAAAATTATTTTTATTTTTAATATATCACATAAAAAAAATATGTTTAATATGCGTCTATGAAAGATATAATGAACCATATATTTTCGTTTTAAAAAATTAAAAATTTTGTGAATATTTTAATAAAAATATTATGTGCCTTTAAATCTTCATAAATACCTAATTATAAATATTAACCCTCGTAGTAAAGTTCCAATCGTGCTTGACAGTATTTTTTAAAGAAGCATACTTCAAACATTCGTATGATTGGTTTGATGCAGGGAATCACCTATATAAATAACAGACACATTCTTTGTTAGAATATTAAAAATGAAATTTTAATTTTTATAGTTTCGTAATGAAAGAAGAATTGCTTATGAGCTCATCTTATGTCTGTTCGTCCCTATATTACAGTTCACACATTCTTAAGTTTAATATTCAAAAAATGTGCATAAATAATCGTACATATCATTTTGTTAGTTGATACTGTATATGCCTATCCAAATCAATATATAGGAATACGTTAAATTTTTTAGGGCTCTTCCACGTGTATCTAATATGGGCTTCAATTTTTTTGCGCTTTAATTTATATCATTAAATAGGTTTAAACAAGATTAAAGTTCTTATACCATTTCATGAAAACAAGATAATCGATTCCGAACTAATGATCTAAAAGCAAACATATATTTTCAATCAACTTTCCAAATTTCAACATTTTTCTACATTTGCTTCCATTTCTTCTTTCTATTAAACAAGCACAATAATTTTTCAATAACAAGTAAATTTAGTAACTGTTTAAACATAAAACTTTTCCAATAAACCATTATGTTTTTTGAACATAACGATTTAAGAACTGAAAATAAACCAATAAAAACCTCTCATGACATATTAAATAATTTAGGTACCAAAGCGTAAGGAACTTTCTTTACGATTCTCTTCGTAAATACATTTCACGCAATTATAATAACTTTTCTTAACTGAAGATATCACAATAAACTGTACAAACATTAATGTAACAAGATGATTCTATAACGTTCATATATACTTGACAACGTTAACGTTCGCTGTAATCATTAACATCATATTAAAGCGCTAAAATCATTAACTACGCTATCGTTAATGTATTTAATTATTATATCTTAAAAGAGCCTTCATTGGTAGTTTATGTTGCGGTTTTTACGAGTTAATTATTATGAATACTTTACGGGCGGCGAAAATGAGGAGCCTGAAGTGCAGAATAGGTTTGAATTCAATTTTGTAAAGTTATGTTAAAAGTTACGATGACGATAAAATAAGAAGAAAATTAACAAAACAAAAGAGTTGAGTAACAAAAAGAGTTGAAAAAGTGTATTCTGCATTTAACAGCTACGAAACGATCAATATATTGAATTCCAAATGTACAAAAAAAATAAAACATTTTTTTTGTCATAATTCCCAATTAATCTGTGTTATAAGTGATCATAAACGGCTTATCTACTGTTTGGTATTGATCCCTATTTTCGTGGTGATACCACCCCTTTTAGTTTCATTTAATATTTATGTAATTTAATATAAAAAAAATACGAATGAAAGAAATTCCGTATTAAGTAGCCCGTTTTTTAGAACAATTGGTAACGTATTAGAATATTTGATTGTTTGCTTTTACTTTCCGTAGCTACATCATGTGTAGGATTACTTGTCGATTTACTTTTATCCTTGTTCCTGTGGTTATAAAACTTAATTTAAATTTAAACTTGCGCAATTATTATATAAATATTGCGCAAGTTTAAATTTAAATTAAGGTTATTATATAAGGTAATTTATATATAAGTAATAATCTACGAGTTGATTTACGCCCGTATTTCGCCTGTAGAAAGTTTGTAAATTTTTATGTAATTTTTGTTAGCGAACATACGTCGCAACTAGTTATATTTTAACGTCAGTTGAACTGATACGAAATATTTGTATTATAATTTTTTTTTATATAGTTACCTGTGCCATTAACAAGTTTAAAACCTATAACGGAAAGACACGTGAACTTTTATTAAATTTTTGTAATCTATATCATACGCGTATATTTTCACTGCAATTTCAAATTAATGAAATAATAAGTGACATACCCTACATGAATAATTTTAGGCTAAAGAATATATTATAGTTTAATATTCTGTTTTGAATATTTGGATAATACAATAATTTATTAAATTAATGCGTGTATAAAATTTTTATCGGTATATATATATATATATATATATATATATATATATATATATATATATATCGATAAAATCGCACCGTAAAAGCAAACATTGATATCGTAATTCACTCAATGAAGTGAATATTTTTTTGTTAATGATATTAATTGGATTACTGAAAACTCATTGGCATATCATTGGCATTAGGCTAATAAAATATTTTGGCTAGAATTTTATTTATTATATAGAAGTGAATTAAATTTTTAATCGAAATATATCTCAAAAACGATGTTTTGGTATTTAATGGCCTAATTTATTGGATATGTTTGGTGTTTATTTTATAGAAATTCATTATTCACAATGGCATAACTTATGATAAGTAAAATAAAATTTACAAAATATCTATCATTATACCAGACAGTTAATGGTTTTATTTTATAATAATTTGAAATTTTCAACTGTTCTTTTTGCAATGCAATGGTATTAAAATTATTTTTCTTATATTATATTAAAGATTATCATTGCCGTGGTGTGTTGAGTTGATCATAAGGCATACAGCCTTTGACGATGGGGCGTACCGCGGAGACACGGATTCGATCCCGGCCGCTCATCGAACGGGGCTCGACTGCTGTTCTGGTTGGCTGTAACAGATCGATTTCATAGCAGTAAGTTTGCCATATGTATGAATGAGATACAATAAATTAATGATACAATAAAATAAAGATATAAGATTCCAGCCATGACGTTTTACTTGTGTGATTATATTCATACAAATGCTAATAATACAAGGATATACCTGTATGATTTATTAATTGCTATTCAAAGTTCCCAAAAGACAAGGTAATTAAAAAAAATGTCATAAATATTTTGAGGCTTAATACTAATAACTGGTTACCAACAGGAAACAGTACAGTCTGCTCAAAATATTTCACAACTGTCTGCTTCGTGTAAGGTGAAAAAAAAAACCGAAAAAATTGTGGCACACTGTATTTTCCTTCGCTAAATTTGTACTAAGAGATACGTGCAAGAGAGCTTATATACTACAATTCATACATTAAATTGTTTAGGCCTTCAGCATTTTAACTTTTACCATTGGTCTTCAAGTTGGTATATGTATATATTTTATTTCTTTTAGAAAAATTGTATTTATTTCAAAAAACGTGTTAAGAGAATTCAGAAGCAAAAAGAAAATGTTCAATTATAATTATTAAGTGTTTGGACTGTAAGTAATAAGGCAATTAAAATATTTTAAAAATTGTTTTCTTCTTCTTCTATTAACATTTGCTTAATTTTTTGCAAATGGCAAAATTTAACAGTGAAATAGGTGGATGGGATATAATTAATTATATAATTTATTTTTTTTATTGCAGCGAAATTTATTTTTTTTAAGTATTTTTAGAATCCTTTTCATTAAGTTCTTGTGAAATGTCTCTTTTTTTAAAATATCGTTCAAATAAACTATACTCTCTTTTTAAGACATTTAAACTGTAAAAAATTGGAAAAGTCGCACAACTTTCTTTTGAGATATTTAAACCTGTTAATTATAATATTTAAATCTATTCTTCATTTCAACAATTAGAATGGATGAATACATATTTTCCAGATGAAATCATATGTTTACGCGTCTACTTTTTATATTTTTGCTTAAATATAATATTCCGATAGTCGATAAAAATATTCCTCTAGCAAGTCATAACACTAAATGAAATGGAAAGAATTGAATTTTATGTAAAATTGTTTATATGTTGTTGATGGAATGAGACATAATTATTTATTAAAAATTGAAATAATTATAGCAAATTTCACGTAAACTCCGTAAAAACTACTTAAGCATTTTGAACTCGGAACGGTGCGAACACTTTTGGTTACAGTTGCAGTGGAAAAAAAATATTTATATTATTATAGCATTCGATTTGTTTTCACGATTTTTCTTCATAAATTAATAAAAAAAAATGGCGCCATCATGGATCAGCCTGTGTCTGGCGAATATTTGCATTCACCAGACACAGGCCCAGAGAATAAATATAAAAAAGCTGGCGTTTGAACCATAGGCCATAAAAAAAATATTGTGTGCAATATTACACTCCAATAAACCATAACGCCCACATAGGTTTGAACCTTTCAATCAGTGTAGCGCCATCTATTTAAAAATATTGCCAAATATATATATTTTGTATTTAGAAATAATTTCATTCATAAAGAAATAAGCTTTCAACAACCACAACAACGACTCGTTGGTATAGAGGTATGATTTTCGTGAAGGATGCGGAAGGTCCCAGGTTCAAATCCAGTCGATCCCAGCTGTATATAGGTAACACGTTAAAAACGTTTAAACGTTAACGTTAAAAACGTTTTAGAACCGTTTAATATAGCATACCGACAAAAATGGGTTTGACAATATAGGAATCGCAAGACGTGTCTTCGATTCAACATATTAACTCCCATCTTAATACACCATTACATGTTTTATATAAATATGAAATTTATACAAACGACCGAGGATAGTGCAAATATAACAAATAATTGAATTCTGTCTTACTCAACTGGGTAATATATTGTTTGAATGCTGATCTTATAAATTTCTTTACACAACTTTGTATTTTCCTTCCCCCTTCGTACTTTTTAGCGACGATTTAGGTTTATATAACAATCGTGTTTGATTCCCTCTCCATAAGTACCTATCTCCTTAGTTATTATATATTTTATATTAATTTATATAGATTCATTGCTTTAACTCTGAAACTCTTGGAAGAAAAAAGTTCTCGTGACATGTGGACTCAGAGTTTCAGAACAAGAACCATTTTTCGAACGTCTCAAATTTTTTGACCATTTTTCAAAGTTTCCTTTTATCAATATTGTAATACGACTTTTTAAATCACAAAATAAAAAAAATTGTCGTATTTTGAAGCTCATCATAGAATTAAAGTTTTATTTCAAAGTCACCCCACTCGATTCGCTTACTCACGGCTCACCTAGTTTAAATACTACAGAATAGAAAAAAGAAATGAAATAAGATGTACATCTAGTTATATCGCCAAAAAACTTAATGAAGTAAATATTGGGCCACGAATCTGAATCAGTTATTTTCAAATAAAAATCTATAAAACGGTATTCTGTTTTAGAACAAGTTAACACTATCATTGGCAAACAGAGGTTAAAAAAGTTTATGTATTTGCGCATCTTAATTCATGAAATAATATAAAAAATATTATAATTGGGGCTTTATTTTTTTACTGAGAGTCAAATGTGAAATTGTTTCCACCGTGGTGTCATCCACGTGTGTCCACGGGTGTTATTATATTTTATTGTTATTTTAAATAAATTCTTTGATATTAATATTGTAGATAAACTAAAATAAAAGCCACATTTTCATTGCGGTTCAAGTATCTTACACACTGATTTCGTCATGGCTCTAATGAAATGAAACATAAAATGTAGATGAAGAGTGTGCAATAGATCACGATTTTCTCACGTTTACCTACAGCAAAGTCAATCAGTAATTTAATTGGATCCACAGTAAATATGTCTATATAATTATAAGACAAACGAACAGTGACATTGGGATTAATAAGTTACAGAAAACATTATAGAATACAAAATTTCATCTGCCAGGAGGTTGGAAAATACTTACAAACGGATAAACGGACAAGCATTATATTTAGTTTTCGCAAATATGAAACCATAAAAAATGTACGAAACGAAAATTTGTTTACCTCACATATTACGCAAGCACTGCATCGAAAGCGAATAAAAGTATCATGTAAAGTTAAACACTTATTGCAAATAACAAAACATAAATAAATTTAAATTGCCTCATAAATTTGGCTTTATGGATATAATGTTCTTTACCTGTATATTAGATTATACTAACTATTTAATCTTTTAAATAATGTAATGTTTCACAAAATGATTATTTCATATATTCCAAAGTTTTAGACTTTTCATTCAAACAGAAAATGAAGTAAATTTTACTAGAAATATAAAACTAGTAATGAAAAATTTAAAAGTGAAATCAGATTTAATATTAAAATTAGTCAGTTTTTGATTATCGTATATGCTTACAATTAATAACACTTAAAATAAAAGCAATTTACAAATTTATTCCTAAATTAAAAGTCTATGTATTCTATATTTACGAATCGAATTTAAGTACAAAATAACCTTATATTTAAAATAAATAAAATCAAATATTCTGGCATCGCTATTCATAAAAATAAATGATATATTGGTTCTTCAATTTCATCTAAAAAATCTTCACCGTGCTTGAAGTCATGCCAACTCCTTTTAATTCAAACATTTACAAATATTGAGATAAGGTAATTTAATGGCTTTAAAATTAAATAGTCTGGAGATGATGTCCAATCCATTTTCTGTCATAAAAACTTATTTGTTAGCGACTATTAGTGAAATAAATTATATTTTAATAAAGTAAACGTGTTTTTTAAATTTTATTCTTATTTGCTTTTTTGTGTTTGAAATGTAAAAATTAATTTAATATTACCAATTGAAATGATTAATTTCGTCAATTGTAAACAACATATTTCTATGAAGTAAGATAAAAGTACTAACTAACAAATTCTATATTATGTTTAATAAGTTTCATCAATGGTGAACAGTATATTTTCGTAAGTAGGTATTTAACCTAGTATTGCCTAACAAATTCACTATTATTTTTAATAAATTTTGTCAATTGTAGACATTATATTTACCTAAATTAAAATGAAAAGCCAGTGTTAACTAACAAATTCAATATTATTTTTAATAAATTTTATCAATGGTAAACAAAATATTTTCATAAAGTAAACTAAAAACCTAGTTGAGCAAACAAATTCAATAACAAACATGGCAACATGAATTAAACTCTCTTTTAATATTAATGTCCATCGGATTAAATTGTATTTGGAATTTATGTTTCTATAAAAGTATTTTAGTTAAAAAGTTATATTTTCATTCATCTTGTGTTTATCATCTTGTATTTTAATTCATCTTGTGATCACGACCAAAAGAAAAGCATCAAATCATTTTGTTTATACAGCCAAATAAACAAAATGATTTGATGCTTTGCTTTTGGTCGTGATTTTGTTTAAATATTTAAGTATCGGTTTTCTTGTTATACATGAGTAACACTAAACCATAAAGAAAAATAACATTTACCTGATAATAGTTGTAATCTGCTTTTTTTGTGTAAAGTATTTTGGTTTTATATTCTATGTTAGTCACGTAGGTGTAGATTATAAAATTCTAGCAAAACTTTCAAGAATTTTCGATAAAACATAATTATTGAGACATTATAAATATATCCTGAAACTTTTCTCAGTAAATGTTAAATTGTGCATAGTATATACCAATCTATTAATTTACATGTAATTATTCTATATCTTGGAAATCTCTCAGGTAAGCGAATGCAAACGTGTGAATAAAGAAATTGGCAGCTACTTACCACACCAGTTTACTCAGCACATCATTTCTTCCAGAAATCAATCAATTTGTATTCTGCTGTCCACCAAGAGCATGTTATAAACAAATAGCATGTTAAATATTAGCACTCACTAATACTTGTCCTTATTGTTAGCTGGACTCAGTGTTGACATTATAATACCCATTCAGCTATTAATTACGAATTCAACTCGAACCGGCAGAATTCTGTGCATACTAATGGTATTTCTGTTAAACTATTTTCAAATAATAATATATTTTTTTGGCTACTTAAGATTTCTTTGACAAGTGAAAAAATGTCGTAATTTCATGAGAAAATATCAAATTTGAAATCTTTGCTTCGTTGAAAGTTTTTCGTAAATTTTATAAACATTTCTAATTAGGTTATTTTATCTTATAGTTTTGAATTATTTATGGAGATAGGCGGGTATTGTATATGTCGTTTTATATATTCTTAAAAATATCTTTAAACTCTCCGTTTTCTATAGCTTTAAAATTCTTATAAATTAGAAAAATTAAAAATAATTTCGATCAATTTATTTCCTTTCTCTAGAATTGTTACGAACATTATTTTTTAATAGGACCAATGCATTTTAATATGCTTTATAATTCTTTCATATTTCAAATTTCTATTTCAGACGATTTTTAAGAAAAACATCCCTGATCGACAGTAGAACCGATAGACATATAAGGGATGTGGGTTCCTTTTTTCTTTTAGAAATCGAAAGCCTTAAAGAAAACGTTTCTTACGCTAATAAATATCTAGATGTATTTCTATATTGAAACATATTTCAGTCGTGCATAAAAAGCACACCTACATTCAAATATTAAACATGTTCTTCGTTGCTTACCTTCAAAGACTGAACAAAATGCTCGTTATTGCCTCGTACAGTCGTGATCATTCTCATAACAATTTAATTATTGTCTAATTAGAACTCACCACGGCATCCAAAATATTTCAAAATATTTTTGCTGAGTATGTAGAGGAGAGACATAGTCCCAGCGGTAAAGTGTATTTACATGTCAGAAAAATTAAAAATAAATATAGAAATTAAGTACATCTTTTAATGTCAACCCCACCCACAGTTTAAACACTATATTAACTTACTCAATAATATAGACAAGGTTTTTCTCCGCTGAAAACATCCTCAATAGTATGGCAAATATAAAACTACACCGTAACGTTGACAGCATAGTCTTCGAAATTTATTAAAAAAAAAAACAAAATATAACACATATAACGTACGTATAACTACCTAGCTTAAAACTAATGTAGCAAGGGTATAGGAAGTTGGAGCCATTTTATAATCACAGCGCTTGTTTTTTTAACTTTTTCTGTTATTTGCTAGCGGAGCTAACAGATGTTATTAAAGTCGGTTTAATAAGAAAAAACTATAGGCTGCCATGTAACAATTTTCATCCCAACATGACGTCTTCCCTGAAGAAATTGAAAAACACACTAAAGTTTCTTGCAAGTAAATTTTTAAAAGCAATATTATTATATTTTATATTTAATTAGTTATCAACGTATTACTATTCCAACAATTTACTAACGCGATAATAAGGAAAAAAACATTTCGCGATATTTATATCAAAAGACATAAATAATTTAAAATAGAAAAAAATTAAGAAATCCTTCAAATTCATTTCAGAACTCAGATGTCTATATCTTAGCTTAATTTTTCTTTATCGTAACAAAAAATTCTCGTTATGATAATTCTAAAAAACAAATAATTAAAAGAAATGATAACAATCTAATAATGAGTATATTTCGTCCTACATATTATTATGGTCCCTTTAATTAACAAGGACATTCACCACAAACAAAAATATAATATAAAAATAGGGAGAAAACTTCACAAATATGTTTAAGGAGAACCTCAGGTATGCATGAAATAAAATTTGACAAAATGGTACCTTTTACAATATCATAACATGTTTCAATGCATACACATTTACTACACAAGTAATCTACTTAGTTTTGGATAGTACAATAAACTTCTTTTCTACAAACTATGGAATCGTACAGTTACATTCACGAATATCACTCGCGTTTACGGTTAGAAACGTGATAACGTTAACGTTGAGTGTAATCGTTAACATCGTAATAAAACAGTTCGGTAGTAAACCGCGCGACCATTTCACATAACTATTCAAATACGTAACTACGTAAACTTGCCACCCAGGGAACTCAATTAGCAGTTTATGTTATGCTTTACAGAAGTTAATTATAGAGAGAGCGTCGCCTCGGTTCACCGCGGTGTACAGAAATGGAAAGGATGCTAGAATTGAAGAATGCTATTTAAAAAAAACAGCCAAGTGCAAATCTAATTCATCCGTCGATGGTTCTGTGTCTCAATAATTTTATTTACCGTTAATTATCTCTACCAAAGATTTGTAGTGCAATAAAAATTGTTATATTAATGTATTTAAGTAATAAATGTTTTCAGTTGTTTTTCTTTACGTGTGTAATCAATGTAATATATGGAACACAGCCTTCCTCAAGTTTGAATAAAAATATAAATATGTAAAACACAAACTTCCTTTTAAATTTATTTCAGTAATTTGTATAGAGTTTTATAAACCTTGATAGTTGGTCGACTATTACTCGTAAACATGTAGTCTACTTTGCTCATATATATATATATATATATATATATATATATATATATATAACTTTTTAGATATCTAAAAGCAGTGGTTTAGCTGTAAAGGAATGGGTACAAAAAACTCTAACAAAAACTATATAGTGGATGTGCCAAAAATTACCGTTACCGTGCATGTAGGAGACGCAACTTGAGGTTTTTTCGAAGATATCGTTTCATAACTTTGCAGGTCTACATAAATATGCATAACCATTTCAAATTTCACCTTTGTAGCCCTAATAGTTTTCTAAAAAAGTAGCTGTAACATAGAAAGTTACAGACGGACATGGCGAAACTATAAAGGTTTCTAATTTGGCTCCGGAACCCCAAAAACGTCAAATAACCAATGTATATACCCAAGTGCTAATGGAGTTCTAATCATAATTAACATGTCATTTAATAAAAATTTAATGGAAAAAGAATTTATAAATAAAATAACTTCGAGAAAATGAAAATTATAATAAAATATAATAAATAAAGGAACTTTTAATATAAATTTATCTGATAGTAATATTGTTGTAACGTAATACGAATATTGTTTATTCGGCGAGTAGAACTGCCTGCTTACAGAAAAATATCGTGTCACGTCCATATATTTGTTTTATAATAGACAAATTTATGTGCAGAAAACTTTAATTTATACTTTTATTACATTACATTGAAAATAGTCTCATTAATCTTCATCATAACGACATAATATACTTTGTTGGATGAAAGGAGTTAGAGAAACGTTTGTGTAATAAAATATTTTTTCTCCAATACTTGAAACGTAATTCGACTTCACGAATAATTGCTACACGAATACACTTAAAAAATAGAGAGAGCTTGTAAAAGCTCGACTGATATTCGACTGGCTCTATCTGAAGAGATTAACAAAAAACTTAATTAAAGACTCGAAGTAATACGATGTTGCGAAAGGCAATTAGGCAAGACGAT